>CM064542.1:34379884-34404238 GCA_032716605.1 Paralithodes platypus | reverse complement strand
CTCCAATTGATGGCCACAGCTCCAACTTCCTTATAGCCCAAAACTCGGAAGAGGTCAATTGAAAGAGTAATCGTTCATCGCTATGTCTTCAAACGTACACTCGGTCAACAAAGTATCTGCACCCCTACCCTGATAACCTGATGGGTACAGCTTGGTAGTGTAGGTTGTAGGTCGTAGGTTGTAGGTCGTAGGTAGTAGAGGTAGGTAGTAGTATAGATGGATATAGCTACAGGTAGATATACAAACCCTACCAAGCTGTACACACCAGATTATCAGGGTAGGGGTGCAGATACTTCTTGGACCGAGTGTACACTGAGTTGTTTATAAAGGCAGTGTATTTATATCAAAGTGTTCTCATCTTTCTTATATTGTGCACCATTATTGGTTCAAATAATAAGATGTAGGCGTGTGCATAAACCTTTAAGGGGAGGTATTTAGTTTGTTCCCTACGTTTTCATCAAGCTTAAAATTACACCCCGTAGACCCCCTTTCAAGATAAATTTGTAAATTTTTCGGTAGAAAAATGTCCCGGCCAGAGGCCGGTTGCTCTTAAATTACAGGCTCGCTATCGCTCGCCAGGAAAAAATCTACACCTTCATGGCACGAAAGGTCTTAAAATTGACAGTAATGGGGCAAAATGTCTTAAAATGTCCAAACTACTAGGGCGAACGTCTTAAAATCTCAAAAGCAATGGGGCTAAGCATGAGGGAGAAAGGGGTCCAGAAAAAATTCTCAAGTGGAAATCTCCCCTTAACCGTCCTGGTGGTGTAATGGTTAGAGTGTTTACACATCTGTGTGTGTGATAACCCAGGTTCGAATCCCGGTGGATCACATAATTATAATGCTTTCATGAATTTCATTGGAGGGGTTGTGGTGAACTTAATAACAGAATATATAGATTCCTTGTTTGTTTTTCTGCAACGGTTCCAATCTCTTCCTTAATGCATTCTTGTAGAAAACAAAAATTGGTTGTTTTCATGCCCTTGGATAATGAGGTGTCCGGATGAGATTAACATATTAATGGCTATTCTGAAAACATTCATATTAGCCTCATATATTATGAATAATTTGGGAGATCGTTCCTAATAATTTGCCTCGTCAGAACATTATCAGAATGTTTTTTTAAGGGGAGATTTCCACTTTAAGGACTTTTTTCTTGACCCCTTTCTCCCTCATGTTTAGCCCCATTGCTTTTGATATTTTAAGACGTTCGCCCCATTAGTTTGGCGATCTTAAGAACTTTCGCCCCATTTCAGTCAATGTTAAGACCTTTCGTGCCAATAAGGTGTCGATTTCTTACTGACGAGCGATAGCGAGCCTGTAATTTAACAGGAACCGGCCTTCGGCCGGGAAATTTTTCTACCGAAAAATGTACACATTTATCTTGAAAGGGGGTCAAGGGGTTGTAATTTTAAACTTGATGGAGGTCTAGGGAACAAACTAAACACCTCCCCTTAATACTCATATTCTTGACTATAATAATACCTTGAAATCTGTTACCGATGTTATATGTTATCATGGTTCCTACCAGCGGAAGGCGTTATGGGGCTATGGTTCGTTTTTCGGGACCCTCTTCTCCCTCATGTTTATTAGCCCCATTAGTTTGGAGATTTTAAGACGTTCGTTCCAATAGTTTGGAGATTTTAAGACCTTTCGTGCCATTTCTTTATCAATATCAAGACCTTTCGTGCCATTTAGGTGTCGATTTTTTTCCCGACGAGCGATAGCGAGCCTGTAATTTAAAAGGAAGCGGCCTTTGGCCGAGAAATTTTTCTACCGAAAAATTTACACATTTATCTTGAAGTGGGTCTTGGAAATGTTTTTTAAGTTTGATGGAAGTCTAGGGAGCAAACTAAAATCCTTCCTTAAGATAGGGATGAGGCAATTTCTGGCTAGCATAAATATTAGCAAGCTATAGGTCCCTTAATCACAGGTAAAGACCACTATAGCCGGTTTGCTTTCAGCTGGCAGTAAATTGCAGTGCCCTTTCCTTAACCCCTTCTGTACCGGCGACTTCTTTTGTATCTTATTTCAGTCACATTTAGACGATTTTTTGAAGCTTAGTAAGGATGTATGGTAGCTCAAAGGATGAATTGAGACAGTCTCTAGCCTATGAACGGGTAGACGTCCTTCCTAAGCTGAATAGAAGCGTCTAATAGTTGCCAGAATATAATGAAAAGGACACCACCGGTACAGAAGGGGTTAATTTCTCAGCTATTACTAAGACTTTATTAGGCGAACACTATGTTAACCCCTTCTGTACCGGTGATGTACTGTTCATTCTATTCTGGCAACTATTAGACTATTTTGTACAGCTTAGGAAGGACGTCTACTCATGCAAAGGCTTCACACCATCTCAATTAATCCTTTTAGCTACCATATATCCATCCAAAACTTCATAAAATCGTCTAAATGTAGCTATAATAAAATAAAAAAGACGTCGCCGGTACGGAAATCTTGGTATATATGTAAAACAGTGATATCTTGATCCGATTCTTGATTTTTGGGCTGTGAGGGCAAAGCCCTATCAACCCTGACACGATGTTGGTCAAAGCCGCAGCCCCCTTCCAGAAAGGAGGTTCAAACGTCAGGGACCCAGGAGGGGCTGCAGAAAATCAACAACGCTCCTAGGACACGAGGATGGCACACAGAGTTTGAAGCAAATTAAATCATAGGATGAGGGAAAAACTGATTCTGGGGGAGAATTCCAGAGCTCAGCTATTAAATAGAAGAAAGATTGAGAATAACGTTGCACTCTTGGGTTGGCGAGTTCCACAGAGTAGGGGTGGGACTATGTTGCAAGACGGGTGGTACATACTCTACGATTAAGGGATGGTATAAACTGAGAGAGCTCTGAAGAACACTGATTATTGTAATAGCGGTAGAATAGTGAGAGAGATACAACATTGCGGCAAAGAGAGAGAGACTAGAGAATTGGTGAGTGGACGTGAGTTAATGAGGCGGAAGGCTTTCTTTTCTACTTTGTCTAGAAGTGCTGTGTGAGAGGATCCTACCCAAATGTGTGAACAATACTCAAAACATGGACACACTGTGCAGGTTGCACTGTAGAGAGCAAGAAGCTGGACAGGGGTAAAGAACCCCTGGAGACGGTTGAGCACACCATGCTTCTGGGAAGCTGTTTTAGCATGAGTGGTAATAGGATCTTTCCAAGAGAGATCAGAAGAAAAAGTGACATCGAGAATATTAAGAGAAGATGAAGGGTTAATTTGTATGTTGTTGAATAGTAAGTCATAGTTTTTGGAAGGGGGTGACGAGTAGTCAGATATAGAAATTAAATATTGTGAGCATCGAAAGTAACAAGATTTTCTCTGCCCCAATTAGAGATGGTAGAGAGATCAGAAAATACATGCTTTATGGCCTCCTTACGTGAGTTTTGGAGTTCCTGGTGTGAATGATGCTGTGGAAGGCTAGTTGAATAGTGTAAGGTAGAGTCGTCAGCATATGAGTGAATGGGGCTGAAGGTGCAGTTGAGAAGGTCGTTAATGAATATTAGGAAGATAATTGGAGATGGGACAGAACCCTGAGGAACACCGGAGTTGATAGGTTGAGGAAGGGAACAGTGGCAGTCCACAACCGCAGCTATGGAACGGCTGGAAAGGAAATTAGAAATAAAGGCACAGCTGGAGGGATAGAAACCGACTTTCTATTCAGATTAGGAGGGACGTATTTTCTAACTCCTTTATTATTCAACGAATCTCCTTGATATTTCAACACTAACCTAATCAATTAATTTGCGGCACTTTTTTTTCTATGATCCTTTTTGCTAGTACGACTAGAAATACGAGTATAAAGTGGTCATAGAGTCCTCACTGCCCTCCCTTGTTGAAGGTCGGGGGTGAGCCTGTCCCCACATACCTTGTCTGGTAGTTTGCTGGGCTATAAGGCATATCATTATTATATTACGGAGTAATATCTTGCTTTCTGATGGCATTGGGGACAGATTAAGGGCCGTATAATTATGGGCATAGTGTATGTGGGTAGTGAAGAAAGTGGTGTATTAAGTGGTTACAATGGGTGTGGAGGAACTTCCCTACCTGGTAATGGATTAGCCTATGGTCCTGGTGTGAGGCAGGGTTTGAACAAACAGACACTGTATTCTAGGCTGTGATAGTGATAACACCAACCCCCGTCGTGTGCCCCTGGATTTAACACCCTAACATCATACCAGGATTATATAGTGCCACGGACATCTTGGAGAGCTGTCACCGGCCTGGGAGTATAGTACCCAACAATAGCTGAGTGTTTTTTTGTATCCCTTTATTAACTCATAAAATGCGAAGCCATGGTAGTTCAAACCCTCCCACCAAGCGAAGCAGCGTGAAGCTATTTGGTTCCATTCTGACGAAAATCGTCATATGTAACATACTGTATATATAATCATTACTTAACCATATGCGCCTATTTTGCTTTTAATATGAACATTTAAGAGCAATGGGAATAGCATTTGGGGGGTGAAAATGACTATTATTGCCGCAAGGTCATATCATGGGGCGAGAGCAGGGGGGGCTTATTGTTCCCTCTACAAGCTCTTGATCGATACTGATGAGTCTGAGTAGAAGTCTCTGTGTTGCAAGGATCTCTAGCTGCCTCAGCCGTATTAAAAGAGACCGGGAGGGGGAATTTTGCGCCAAAAATTACCCGATAAAAGGGGGAATAAGAGGAAAAATAGCTGATAATTGAGGAGTACAAAGGAGTACAAAGGAAATCAAGCAACAACAGATCTAGTGACCCTTCTAGGTTGCTTGTCCTCCAAAACACTGAGGATCAAGTGTCCAAACAGTGGTTTAGAGTGGGTAAGGGAACATTGGAAAGGGAATTACTGCCCTGGAACTAATGTCCGTGGCAGGATTAGGAAGTTAGTAGAGGACAGATGGGTTAGTAACTGAGGGGGGGATAAAATAAAGTTATTCATTTACAAACGCAGTCAGTCGCGGGTTTGATGAGAGATATTTGTCTAGGCGGAGTTTAAATGAATCAACGGTGATGCAGTCTATAACGTTTCGGGGAAGCCCATTCCACAAGTTGACAACTCGATTGAAGAAGAAATTCTTAGATTCGTGCGAGTTAAAAGATTTACCAATAATTTTGCAACCGTTTCCCCGCGTGTAATTAGATTGGTCGATAGTGAAGTACTTACTACAGTTCATATTGTCGATGCCTTTGATGATTTTGAACACTTGACTTAAGTCACCTCTTAATCTGCGCTGGGTTAAAGGAAATAGATTTAATTCTCTAAGACGCTCTTCGTATGGTTTGTTCTTTAGGCTAGGTATCATTTTGGTAACTCTACGTTGAACTCGTTCTAGCTTGTTTATATCTTTTTGGTAATAAGGGCACCAGGATTGAACGCAGTATTCCAGAAGAGGGCGGACTAAGGAATTGTAAAGGGTTAGGATAACTTCTTTGGATTTATGCTCAAATGATCTGCCTATAAAGCCAATTATTTTGTTTGCCTTCTTAACAACTTCTGAACATTGTTGACTCGGTTTTAGGTTACTCGATATTGTTACTCCCAGATCGGTTTCTCTGTTTACATTCTTAAGCTGAGTGCCATTCATCGAATAGTTTGCTTTCTCATTTAGGTATCCGACATGTAGTACTTTACATTTATCCGCATTGAAACTCATTTGCCAAATTTGGGCCCAACATGACAATTTATCTAGATTGTGGAGGGGGGGAAGCAGGGGGCTGGGACACATATGCTCTAGGACTGCACCACGTTTGTGCATGTATGAAGTACCCTGTATGTTATCGTTGCGGCTGCCGTGACAATAATCGCATATGTCTGGTTGGCTCAGGCTTTGGCCAAGCCTGAGCCAACCATACCCCAGCTAGAGCTGCACCTGGGGACACTGATCCGCAGACTAGTCCATCAACAAGAATGTTTTCTTATTGTTGTGAAGATGTTACTTTGATATGATAACCTTTGTCATTTAGTTCCCATATCACTTACCAACCATTTAATAGAGATTATGACGGAAAATCGGACCCTCTTGCATGGAATCGATATGTGTGATTTGGGATCTGGCACATCTATACTTCAGGCTCTGATGACGACATCTGGCTGCCCAACACCTCTCTGTTCCCACACAGACATCTGGGTTACTGTGGGTCCATTGCTTTCTTGTTCAATATTTGAGTTACAGTTGCTGAGTCTCTTCTCTTTGATGTATCAATCATTAGCCTTAATAAATATTATATATCAATATATATATATATATATATATATATATATATATCTATATATATATATATATATATATATATATATATATATATACAGTACATATATATAATACCCTTATTTATAAACATATATATCATAATAAATATTGTTTTATTTTATTTTCTTGGAGCAACAGATTTTAGTATTTATGGTGACAGAAACCCCGACTTTTCCTCTCCATATTAAAAATGCGGAAATCATATACTGTACAATTATACCGTATATATTTATAAAGGCTACACCGATAAAGTTGACCTCGCTGAACGCCTCCACCTTTATTCGCTTTCATCTATCTATCTAGCAAACTCGATGTATTGATTAAGGGGAGGCAGTTGGGTTTTCGAGTCCTCCTCCTCCCTCATGTTTAGCCCTATTAGTTATGAGATTTCAAGACATTCGCCCCATTAGTTTGGCGATTTTGAGACCTTTTGCCCCCATTTATTTTCCATTATTAAGACCTTTCTTGCCATTTAGGTGTCGATTTTTTTCCTGGCGAGCGATGGCGAGCCAGTAATTACACAAGTAACCAGAAAAATTTACAAATTTATATCGAAGGGTGGTCGTGTGGGTGTTCTTTTAAGTTTGATAGAGGTTTAGAGAGCAAACTAAACCCCTTCCTTAAACCATTGAGCCGAACCAGTAAATTATGCTGCACAATACCGTCTGAGCTGCCTTAACAGATAAATAAACCCATGAATATGTAGTTATAAAGAGCGGTAGATACGTACATGAACGTTTAACTAGATACATACATGAGATAGCCAAAGTAAAACACATACACAGGATGAGAGCGAGTTGATTAAGGGAGCCCACCTCGCTTTTTTTTTATCTTTCTCTCCCTCTCTCTTTGGCTTGTATCCATTCGGCCCCATTTAGCCTACTGTTTTAAGACGTTTACCCCCCATCCAGGTGTCAATATTGTCCTGGCGAGCGGTAGCGAGCCAGCATATATAGATTTTTTGTTATGAGAGCAAGCTAAATTTGTACATTTTTCGATAGAAAAATGTCTCCGGCGAAGCCGGATTTCTCCATATCGCTCGCCATAATGCGGTGGATGTTAATAAAGCATGTTTACGAGAAATTATGCTCCCTACATGCAGAAATATATATATACATATATATATATATATATATATATATATATATACTGTATATATATATATATATATATATATATATATATATATATATATATATATATATACAGTATATATTGTACAGTACGTGTATTGTCTCATTATAATAATCTGCATATGTTGATCCTGTGCATACGTAGCTAGCATGTTTAAATTATGCCATCCCCCGGCAGAATTTAAATGACGCTGCATTAACGATCATATGACCCATTCCACCTCCTAATGTGACAGGAAACGAGCATTATGTTGCCTGCTTCCATATTATATGTTATTAATGTGTTAGAATATGGCATTATTGTTATTTGAAGCAACATTATTATTATTATTATTATTATTATTATTATTAGTAGTAGTAGTAGTAGTAGTAGGGTCTGGTAAATGTGTTTGCAACAGTGTGCGAAAAACGGAATCTGAAGGTAAATGCGGGGAAGAGCAAGGTTATGGTCTTCGAAAGGGGTGAAGCCACAGAGTGTGAGGTGAAGTTGAATTTTCAGGCTATGGGATTGTCAGCTCATTCAAGTATCTGGGCACTGTGTTGAGTAAAGATGGGACTATGGATGAAGAAGTGCGGGAGAGGGTGCAACAGGGGAAAAGGGTTGTAGGAACGCTGAAAGCAGTAACAAGAAACAGGGTGGTCAGTATGGAAGTAAAGAAGTCCTTGCATGACAGTGTGGTAATCCCGACACTAACTTACGGAATCGAAGCATGGACGTTGGTTGAGAGACTCAGACCAAGAGTGAGAGGGGTGGAAATGAGTTACTTAAGTGCGTGCGGAGTTACATGGAGGGATAAACAGACGAATGAGGAAGAAAGAAGGAGATGTGGTGTGGAGGTAGATGTGCTGGAAAGTGTGAAAAGGAACACCTTGAGATGGTTCGGCCATATGGAACGTATGGGAAGCGAGAGAATGACTAAGAGGGTGTACGAGAGCGAGGTGGAAGGACAGAGAGGAAGAGGTAAACTGAAAGAGAGGTGGAAGGATGGAGTGAGGAAGTATATGGATGAAGACGGTGCTGGTTGGGAGGAGGGGCGTCAACTGACTGGGGACAGAGATGCATGGGGGCGGTTTGTTCGTGACCACCCCTTCGGGAATCACGGCGTCAGGCAATAGATAGATAGATAGTTATTGTTTATATTGATAAGTATTAGAGTAATATTTCTTAGAAGTTAGCCAAATTAGGTAGGCCTATATGTATATGTAAATGCAATGAGCTTCCATCGCAATATAATTATTTTAATGAGTGTGGGATGTACAGTAGCGCTAATAAATCATGTCCCAGCTGTCATTACGTTTGGCTTGCTCGGTGCTGTATTAATGCCTGTCAGGTGTTGAATAGGGTGGGTAAGTGTAGGAACATGTTTATATATTTCACTCGATATGAAGAAATGAAGCTTAGATATTGCTGATACCAATTATTGATCAAAACATAATTGGTGCCGAGACATCACTTATTAGCGCGACTGTACTCATGATATCCTTACGTGGGGTAGCGAATTGGCAAGGGGTTGGGGCCATCAAATCATAGACAATAATAAATATTTCCGGAGATATAGATTAAAAGAAAGTTCCGTATGATATTTCCGGAGATATAGATTAAGGGGAGGTTTTTAGTTGATTCCCTAGACTTCCATCAAGCTTAAAATTACTCCCCCTAGACCCCCTTTCAAGATAAATTTGTACATTTTTCGGTAGAAAAATGTCCTGGACGTAAGGCCGGTTCCCCTTAAATTACAGGCTCGCTATCGCGCGCCAGGAAAAAATCGACACCTAAATGGCACGAATGGTCTTAAAATTTACATAAATGGGACGAGGATTCTTAAAATCGTCAAACTAATGGGGCGAACGTCTTAAAATCTCAAAAGCAATGGGGCTACACATGAGGGAGAAAGGGGTCAAGAAAAAAAATCCCTCAAGTGGAAATCCCCCCTTAAAGAAAGTTCCGTATGATATTTTTTTCCATGGAAGTGGTGGTGAAGGATAACAATAGTTTAATACATGAAAACAAGAAATGGAAATATACGAAGAGCATTAAAATATATCTTAAAATAGGAAGACATTATCTCATTGTGATAAATTCTGTGCCGTGATAATGAACGCTAAAAGCTTGTTTTCTCATGGGAGTCATTCTGAATTGGTATAAGATTCCCTCACTTGGCTTAAGGGGGGTGACCTGCATTTTTCGCTTTCTTGGTTGTATCCATTCGGCCCCATTCAGCCTACTGATTTAAGACATTTATCCCCATCCAGGTGTCAATTTTTTCCTGGCGAGCAATAGCGAGCCAGCTCTTTATGGAGAAATCCGGCTTCGCCGGAGACATTTTTCTATCGAAAAATGTACAAAATTAGCTTGCTGTCTAACTCATTATCCAAAATATGGTGGCTCGCTATCGCTCGCCAAGTGTACATCGACACCTGGATGGGGATAAACGTCTTAAAACAGTAGGCTGAATGGGGCCGAATGGATATAGCATAGAGAGAGAATAAAAGCAGGTCACCCCCCTAAGCCGCACGTACAAAGGAGTACAAAGGAGTACAAAGGAAATCAAGCAACAACAGTTCTAGTGACCCTTCTAGGTTGCTTGTCCTCCAAAACACTGAGGATCAAGTGTTCAAACAGTGGTTTAGAGTGGGTAAGGGAACATTGGAAAGGGAATTACTGCCCTGGAACTAATGTCCGTGGCAGTGTATGTGTATGTGTTCGGAGCCATGACCAATATTTTGCAAAGGAATTATTGTTTTTTGTCACCAACCAACTTCACTTCTAAACTCAATGAATGAAATCAACAAATCCATGTGGCACTCCAAGGACTCGAACCTAGGATACTCACACCGAAATTCCGCGCATTTATGCATTACGCTATCAAGACAGTTAAGGGGAGGCAGACCGTTTTTCTGGACCCCCTTCTCCCAAATGTTTAGCCCCACTAGTTTTGAGATTATAAGACGATCGGTCCATTAGCTTGGCGATTTTAACACCTTTCGCCCCATTTCGTTGTCAATTTTAAGACTTTTCGTGCCATTTAAGTGTCGATATTTTCCTGGCGAGCGAAAGCGAGCCTGCAAGTTTTAAGAGGAACCGGCGTTTGGCCGGGAAATTTTTCTACTGAAAAATTTACAAATTTATCTTGAAGGGGACCCCCCTTCAAAAAAGGGGTGTTTTTCTAAGTTTGATGGAGGCCTAGGGAGGAAACTAAAAAATATATGAATACATTAATAGACCAAACAAACGGCCAGTCTCCCCTTAAGACATGATAGACACGATACGACACGATATAATTGAACTTTCAGTATGGTGAAGCCTAATTCCTGCATTGTATTCAACTATGTATGAGCTGTGAAATGAAATTACTCCATGTTAAGGGAACCCACCTTGCTTTTTTGTTCTCTCTCTCTCCCTCTTTCTTTGGCTTGTATCCATTCGGCCCCATTCAGCCTACTGTTTTATGACGTTTACCCCCATCCAGGTGTCAATATTTTCCTGGCGAGCGGTAGCTGGTAATGTTGAAGATGTGTGTTAGTATCAATGAGAGATTTGCAGGAATAATTATTAAGCTCATTAAGCTCTTTAATTATTAAGCTCATTAAGCTCTTTAATTATTAAGCTCATTAAGCTCTTTAATTATTAAGCTCATTAAGCTCTTTAATTATTAAGCTCATTAAGCTCTTTAATTATTAAGCTCATTAAGCTCTTTAATTATTAAGCTCATTAAGCTCTTTTAATTATTAAGCTCATTAAGCTCTTTAATTATTAAGCTCATTAAGCTCTTTAATTATTAAGCTCATTAAGCTCTTTTAGTCAATTAAATTTATAAAATCTCTGATGTTCATAAGAATTCTGTCCCCTTCCCTCATGGTCCGGTCTTTGTGAAAAATTCTATATCCAGGTTTTTCAAATTGCCGACTTGCGAGTTTCGTTTTATAAGGAAGTCGGAGCTGTAGACAACGATATTTAACATAATTTACGCTTAAATACGGTCGTAGTACATATATATATATATATATATACATAAAATACGGTCGTAGTACATATATATATATATATATATATATATACATAAAATACGGTCGTAGTACATATATATATATATACATAAAAGCCAATTAAGCATACCATATATCCATCAGAAACCTACATTATTATTGCATTTCTGTTCACGGCTCCAACTTCCTCATGGCCTGAAAGAGTCACACAAGGTTTTTTTCGAGCAATTTTTACGGGCAATTATGATCTGGATTATAGGGTGGATGGGACTCGTTAGCCTTGGTCGGCAACTCATCTAGGGGAGACAACCTTATACAAATCCGGGTGGATGGGACTCGTCAGCGTTGGTTGGCAACCTGTCTAGGGGAGTAAACCTGATACAAATCCGTACTGCTTACCTAAGGGTAAGGCAGGTTAGTGGATGAATTAGCCAAACACCACTGTAGAAAAATAGTGCTAACAAGATACACAGAGGGCCTCGGAGTTGGACGGATCCTAAATTGAGTGGTCAATCTTGTAAGTCCGTCACTAAACTGGCTCGGGTTGTCCCTCTCACAGGGAATAGGTCCGCTTGGGGGCATTCTGTGTATGGCCACCCTCGTAAGGGGAGTAAGGCGTCCGGCAATAGATAGATAAATAGATGATCTGGCAGCTTAAAAACTTACACTTTATCAGAATTCAACCGCCTGACATAACCTACCTTCAGCTAGTTCCCGATACCAGTGCAAAAATGTCCCGAAATGTAACGAGAAAAAACTTGCTTATGGAAAATTGACGGGAAAAGCGCTGTCACACGAGCACTTTTTCCGTCAATTTTTGATGAGCAAGTTTTTTCTCGTATTATGGGGGGACTTTAGGCGGCTGAATTATGAATTTTTTTAATTGTTTAAGCTTCCAGACCATAATTGCCCGTAAAAATTGCTCGAAAATGGGCTCGTGTGACTCCGGCTTTAACCCGGGCACGGTAATTTACGTGTGTGCCAACTTTCATTAGCAACTCAGCTTGACGTAATTATTCATACCTTGTATCCCGTGGTGTGTTCATTACGGTCTCATTATACCACTCTCAAGAACTCTGCTCGCTCTTGCTCTCGCTCTCTCTATCTCTATATCTCTCTCTCTCTCTCTCTCTCTCTCTCTCTCTCTCTCTCTCTCTCTCTCTCTCTCTCTATCTCTTTACCAGAGAGATACTCTCTATCACCGTTACAGAGAGAGAAGTATTAAATCACCGATACAGAGAGAGAAGTATTAAATTGTTTAGATAAACTCAAGGTAAATACAACGCCTGGACCTGATACAATCTCGCCTAGAGTTCTGAAGGAAGCTAAGGATGAGCTCTCCAAACCACTGACATTAATTTTCAATAAATCCTTGCAGTCTGGAACTATGCCTGATCAGTGGAAGCTAGCCAACATAACACCGATATTCAAAAAAGGCAGCAAATCCCTACCCAGTAACTATCGTCCAATTAGCTTAACCTCAGTTGTATGTAAAATGCTAGAAACGGTCATACGAGACAGACTCGTAAATCACTTAGAGGAAAATAACATACTTAAAGATACTCAACACGGCTTTCGTAAAAAACGTTCCTGTTTAACAAACCTCTTAGACTTCTTCCACGATATCCCGATATCCTCAACCTCTACGATGAGAGTAAAGCTGTAGATATTATATACCTTGATTTTCAAAAGGCCTTTGACAAAGTTCCCCACAAACGTTTACTGCTAAACTAAAAGCGCATGGAATACAAGACGGTGTGTTGAAATGGATAGAAAATTGGCTCAGCGACAGAAAGCAAAGAGTAGTCATAAACGGTAAGGCATCTAAATGGAACAATGTAAGTAGCGGGGGTATCCCAGGGATCGGTACTAGGACCAATTCTCTTTGTAATTTACATCATGAGGGCCTCATAGATGAGGGCCTCACCTGTACAATCTCAAAATTTGCTGACGATACAAAAATTGCAAATAGCGTACTCTCAAAAGAACAAGTTGACGATATGCAACACAATCTAGATAAATTGTCATGTTGGGCCCAAATTTGGCAAATGAGTTTCAATGCGGATAAATGTAAAGTACTACATATCGGATACCTAAATGAGAAAGCAAACTATTCGATGAATGGCACTCAGCTTAAGAATGTAAACAGAGAAACCGATCTGGGAGTAACAATATCGAGAAACCTAAAACCGAGTCAACAATGTTCAGAAGTTGTCAAGAAGGCAAACAAAATAATTGGCTTTATAGGCAGGTCATTTGAGCATAAATCCAAAGAAGTTATCCTAACCCTTTATAATTCCTTAGTCCGCCCTCTTCTGGAATACTGCGTTCAATCCTGGTGCCCTTATTACCAAAAAGATATAAACAAGCTAGCACGAGTTCAACGTAGAGTTACCAAAATGATACCTAGCCTAAAGAACAAACCATACGAGAGGGGGGTTAGAGAATTAAATCTATTTCCTTTAACCCAGCGCAGATTAGAGTGACTTAATTCAAGTGTTCAAAATCATCAAAGGCATCGACAATATGAACTGTAGTAAGTACTTCACTATCGACCAATCTAATTACACGCGGGGAAACGGTTGCAAAATTATTGGTAAATCTTTTAACTCACACGAATCTAAGAATTTCTTCTTCAATCGAGTTGTCAACTTGTGGAATGGGCTTCCCCGAAACGTTATAGACTGCAGCACCGTTGATTCATTTAAACTCCGCCTAGACAAATATCTCGCTTCAAACCCGCGACTGACTGCGTTTGTAAATGAATAACTTTATTTTATCCCCCCCTCAGTTACTAACCCATCTGTCCCCTACTAACTTCCTAATCCTGCCACGGACATTAGTTCCAGGGCAGTAGTTCCCTTTCCAATGTTCCCTTACCCACTCTAAACCACTGTTTGGACACTTGATCCTCAGTGTTTTAGAGGACATGCAACCTAGAAGGGTCACTAGATCTGTTGTTGCTTGATTTCCTTTGTACTCCTTTGTACTCTCCCTCTCCTCTTTCCCCCTCCCCTCTCCTCTCCTCGTCCCATTCCCTTCCTCTTGTGTTATTCCTAGTCCTCCCTCTCTTTTCCCCTCCCTTTTCCCACTCCCCTCTCCCCTCTCCTTCCCCTCTCTCCTCTCCCCTCCCCCCTCTCCTCTCCCCCCCCCCCTCTCCTCTCCCTCCCCTCCCCCTTCCCCCGCCTCCCCCCCCCCCCCCCTCCCCCTTCCCCCTCTTCTCTCATCCCTTCTCTATTCTCATTCCCGACTCTCACTTTTCTCTCCCCCCTCTCACACCTCCTCTCAACATTCCCCTTGACCTTCTTCCCACTCGTTTCTTATATTACCTGATCTTGTGAGTCTTCCCTTCTGTGGCTTCTTTCTTGCCAGCTCGCCAGGATCACCCACCTTTACCTGCTTCTTTACGGGATTTTTTTTTTTTTTTTTATAATTTTTATTTATTTTTTTTTATTTTTTTGTGGCCAAGTCGGACGTTCTGTTTATACCCTTTCATTTTTATTTATTTGTTTATTTTGTTTTTGCGGATTATTGTATATTTTAGTTATGTATTATTGGATCGTGTATATACTTTTGTTCATTGTTTTTGCGGTTTATAATAAATTTAGTTATTTTCTATTTTTGTTTTTGTATTATGACTATATTGTTTATTTTTGTTTATTTTATTTTTCTA
Organism: Paralithodes platypus; assembly: GCA_032716605.1. Taxonomy (NCBI): domain Eukaryota; kingdom Metazoa; phylum Arthropoda; class Malacostraca; order Decapoda; family Lithodidae; genus Paralithodes; species Paralithodes platypus. The sequence continues at coordinate 34,389,200 of CM064542.1, read as the reverse complement.
TGTGATTGAGGGAGGCAAGAGGCAGAATTGCCTATAGCGAGTGCCTCCCCCCATAGTTGAAAGAGTGACAGGGCCAAAATCAAGGGACGATCGAGCCAAAATGCCTGGACTCTCTGATAAACTTTTATTTGTTCTTTCGTTTCGTTTTTTTTTTTTTTTTTTTGGTGTGTGTGTGTGCTTGAAATCCGACTAGTTTGTTAACCTATTTGGTCCGAGGAGGTCTTTTTGGTACCTCCTCTGTTTCATTCCATTAGTTTGGAGATTTTTAGACATATCTCATTCGTTTGGCGATAATAATTAAACGAATTATAATACCAACTCTCTCTCTCTCTCACACACTCTCACTCTCTCACTCACTCACTCACTCACTCACTCACTCACTCTCTTTCTCTGTCTGTCACACACACACTGACACGGTAACACAGATCCAGTAAGCACCATTGAGGAGACACGTTTGAGGTCAATGCTGAATCGTGATATCTCCCTATGTATTAAGGGGGGTGATCTGTTTTTGTTCTGTCCTTTTCTATCTTTCTCAGGCTTGTATCCATTCGGCCCTATTCAGCCAACTATTTTAAGACGTTTATCCCCATCTAGGTGTCGATTTCTTCCTGGGGGAGCGATAGCGACCCAGCTTTATATGAAGAAATCCAGCTTCGCCGGAGAAAGGAAATGTTCTATCGAAAAATTTACAAATTTAGCCTGCTGTCAAACAAAAATATAAAATATGCTGGCTCGCTACCGCTCACCAGTAAAAAATTGACACCTGGATGGGGATAAACGTCTTAAAACAGTAGGCTGAATGGGGCCAAATGGATACAAGCCAGGGAAAGAGAGAAAAGGACAGAAATAACAAAAACCAGGTCACCCCCCTTAAGCTGAGACGGTTTATGTATTGGTCAAGTATATATTATGTATTGGTCAAGTATATATTATGTATTGGTGAAGTATATATTATGTATTGGTGAAGTATATATTATGTATTGGTGAAGTATATATTATGTATTGGTCAAGTATATATTATGTATTGGTGAAGTATATATTATGTATTGGTCAAGTATATATTATGTATTGGTCAAGTATATATTATGTATTGGTCAAGTATATATTATGTATTGGTCAAGTATATATTATGTATTGGTCAAGTATATATTATGTATTGGTGAAGTATATATTATGTATTGGTCAAGTATATATTATGTATTGGTCAAGTATATATTATGTATTGGTCAAGTATATATTATGTATTGGTCAAGTATATATTATGTATTGGTCAAGTATATATTATGTATTGGTCAAGTATATATTATGTATTGGTCAAGTATATATTATGTATTGGTCAAGTATATATTATGTATTGGACAAGTATATATTATGTATTGGTCAAGTATATATTATGTATTGGTCAAGTATATATTATGTATTGGTCAAGTATATATTATGTATTGGTCAAGTATATATAATATGTATTGGGCAAGTAATATATTATTATGGTCCAAGTCTATTATGTATTGGTCAAGTATATATTATGTCTTGGTCAAGTATATATTATGTATGGGTCAAGTATTATTATGTATTGGTCAAAATATATTATGTATTGGTCAAAGTATATATTATGTATTGGTGACAATATAGTATATAGTATGGTATTGGTCCAAGTATATATTATGTATTGGTCAAGTATATATTACTGCTATTGGTCAAGTATATATTCCATGTATTGGTCCCAGTATTATATTATTGTCATTGGTGCAAGTATATATTACGTGTATTGGTCAAGTATATATTATGTAAGTGGTCCAGTATTATATTATGTATGAATGGTGAAGTATAATATTATGTTTATATGGATGCCGTATATAGATGTCTTGGTCCAAATTCTATATTATGTATTGGTCAAGTATATATTATGTATTGGTCAAGTATATATTATGTATTGGTCAAGTATATATTATGTATTGGTCAAGTATATATTATGTATTTATTATTGTTTCTAGTTTCCTCCCTAGACCTCCATCAAGCTTTTAAAAAACATAGCCAAGATCCCTCTTTCAGATGAATTTGTATATTTTTCGGTAGAAACATTTTCCTTATTATATGCTCGCTTTCGCTCGTTAGGAATAAATCGACACCTAAATGGCACGGAAGGTTTAAATATTGACAAAGAAATGGAGCTAAAAGTCTTAAAATCGCCAAACTAATGGGCCGAACGTCTTGAAATCTGAAAACTAATGGGGTTAAGGAAGAGGGAGATGGTTGTCCAGAAAAAAAAGAAAAAAAACATCTCCCGTCAACACCCCCCCCCCCCCCTCCCCTTTCTTAAACTGTATAAAATCGTCTAATGATAGCCAGAATAAACTGTCAAAGTGCGTCAAAATCTTCAAAGAGTTAAGGTATGTTGGTGGTATTAAATTAATCTATTATAATGATAGAATGCTAAATCACCCAATGTATCCACCTCACTCACTACTGCATTCACTTATTCCCTCACTACCTTACTCATTCAATACTTCACTCATTCACTACTTCACTCATTCAATACTTCACTCATTCATTACTTCACTCATTCATTACTTCACTCATTCATTACTTCACTCATTCAATACTTCACTCATATAATCTAATTCACCTTCACTTCATTGAGCTTCACTCATTCAATACTTCCACTCATGTAATGTACTTCAACTCATTTCAATACTTCACTCATTCAAATACTTCACTCATTCAATACTTCACTCATTCATTACTTCATTCATTCATTACTATCAATCATTCATTACTTCACGTCAGTCAATACTTTATCACTACACAAACCCTCTGAACTCATGAACAATTCAATACGTCACATCATTCATAGTACTTCACTCATTCATTACATTCACTCAATTCATGAAGCTACTTCACTCATTTCATTAGCTTCACTCATTTCAATACTTCACGTCAGCATTACTTCATCGGCATTCATTACTTTCACTGCATTCAATACTTCATCATCTCAATACTTCACCAATTCAATACTCTCACTCATCATACGCACTCATTCAATACTTCACGTCATTCAATACTTCCCTCATTGCAATACTTCACTTATTCAATTACTTCGATTCATTCACAATACTTCACTCATTCAATACTTCACTCATTCATAATGCACTCATTAATTACTTCACCTCATTCCAAATAGCTTCAGCCTCATTCAATACTTCCATATCATTCATTACTTCACTCATGCTCAAATACTTCACTCATTGCGTTACTTCACTCATTCAATACTTCCACTCATTCATTACGATCACACGTTCACCTTCATTCATTACTTCACTCATTCATTACTTCACTCATTCAACACTTCACTCATTCAACACTTCACTCATTCAATACTTCACTCATTCAATACTTCACTCATTCAATACTTCACTCATTCATTACTTCACTCATTCATTACTTCACTCATTCAATACTTCACTCATTCAATACTTCACTCATTCATTACTTCACTCATTTCATTAACTTCACTCATTACATTACTTCAGTCTCATTCAACACCTTCACACTCATTCAACACTGTTCACATCATTCAATACTTCACGTCATTCAAATACTCCTCACATGTCATTCAATACTTCCCCACGTCATTCATTACTTCACTCAATTCACATTACTTCACTTCATTCATGTCCTTCACATCATTCATTACTGTCACTCATGTCAATACTTCACTCATTCAATTACTTCACTCATTCAAGTACTTCACCTCATTCATTACTTCAATCATTCAATACTTCACATCATTCAATACTTCACGCTCATTCAATACTTCACATCATTCAATACTATCACCTCATTCTTACTTTTTTCACTCATTCAATACTTCACTCATTCAATACTTCACTCATTCAATACTTCACTCATTCATTACTTCACTCATTCAATACTTCACTCATTCAATACTTCACTCATTCATTACGTGGTCACTTCATATCATGTACTTCTCTCATTCATTACTTACACTCATTCAATACGTCAACTCATTCATTACTTTCACTCAGTCAATCACTTCACTCATTCAATACTTCACTCATTCATTACTTCACTCATTCAATACTTCACTCATTCAATACTTCACTCATTCATTACTTCACTCATTCATTACTTCACTCATTCATTACTTCACTCATTCAATACTTCACTCATTCATTACTTCACTCATTCAATACTTCACTCATTCATTACTTCACTCATTCAATACTTCACTCATTCAATACTTCACTCATTCAATACTTCACTCATTCAATACTTCACTCATTCATTACTTCACTCATTCATTACTTCACTCATTCAATACTTCACTCATTCAATACTTCACTCATTCAATACTTCACTCATTCATTACTTCACTCATTCATTACTTCACTCATTCAATACTTCACTCATTCAACACTTCACTCATTCAATACTTCACTGCATTCACTACTTCACTCATTTCAATACTTCACATCATTCATTTAGCTTCACTCATTCATTACTTTCACTCATATCAATACTCGTCACTCCATATCAATGTGACTTCACTCAGTCATTACTTTCCACTCATATCAACAACACTTCACTCATTCAACACTTCACTCATTCAACACTTCACTCATTCAATACTTCACTCATTCAATACTTCACTCATTCATTCGCTCACTACCTTACTCATTCACAACTTCACTTTAGATAGGTCTGGCACTCATTACCTACTTAACTCATTCCATCGCTTCTTTCTCAACCTCTTACAGTCATGGCGCGCACACACACACACTCAGTGATCACGTTATTTACCCACAGCCAACCCCAAAATTACAACCACAACCACTACCATAACTTTACCAAGAACCTTCACAATAGTAAGAACAAGAGTAACACTGCCCTAGTGACGTGTGTTGTTGGCCCCTGCGACACACCCAAGCATCAGAAGCCGGGGCAGTTAAAGGGAAACAAACTAGCCACCACCACCACCACCACCACCACCACTACCACTACTCAACACTACTAGCCGACTACTAACTCACTCTGTCTCACCAACACCAATCGGCCTGTACCCATCAACTTACTTGACGCTAATCCACCTCAACACTTACGCAACATTTAGCGAACACATCACCCCACTAACCATACATAATAAGGCAGTACACCAACTAGGCAACCTCCAGCCCACAACAACAACAACCCTCACACTAACAACAAGAACAGTGGGCCAGTGACGTATGTAGAGTCCCAGGCGACACAAGGACACCCAAGGCATCATAAACACCGCGTGTGAGGTCGTTCAATGGGGACACACAACACCTCTACAACCACCTAACTCTGCACGCACACCACTCACCACCGCGACTTAGGCCTTTTTTTTTTGGTGTTTAGCACTGTCCACAACACCTAACTCTCACCCACCACCACCACCACTAGGCCCTACACTGTCCACAACACCTAACTCTCACCCACCACCACAACACCTAACTCTCACCCACCACCACCACCACCACCACTAGGCCCTACACTGTCCACAACACCTAACTCTCACCCACCACCACAACACCTAACTCTCACCTATCCACCACCACCACAACTAGGCCTCTACAACTGTCGCACAAACCTGAATCGTCTCTCACCCACCACAAACGACAACACCCTAACTCTACACTAACCACCAACGCACCACCACCACCACCACTAGGCCCTTAACAACTGTCCACAACACCCTAACTCTCACCCACCACCACAACACCTAACTACTCTCACCTACCACCGCCACCGACCGATGGCCCTACAACTGTCCATCAACACCTAGCATCTCACCCCACCACCACAACCAACCTAAAAAAGCTCTCAGCCTACCACCACCACTCACCACCACCACCACTAGGGGGCCCTACACTGTCCACAACAACCTTAAACTTATCACGCCACCACCACAACACCTGAACTCTCACCTACCACCACCACCAGGACCCTTGACACTGTCCACAACACCTAACTCTCGACATCTCACCCACCAGACCGACAACAACCTAACTACTAACTCGTCACGCTACGGCACCACCACCACCACTAGGCCCTACACTGTCCACAACACCTAACTCTCACCCACCACCACAACACCTAACTCTCACCTACCACCACCACCACCACTAGGCCCTACACTGTCCACAACACCTAACTCTCACCCACCACCACAACACCTAACTCTCACCCACCACCACCACAACACCTAACTCTCACCTATTCTTCATTCACCTACACCTTCCTTACTCACTCTCACTTACCTCCACTACACTGTCCACGTCTTCCTTCCTCACTCATACTTACCTACTATTGTCCACACCTTCCTTACTCTCACCTCCACTACACTGTCCACGTCTTCCTTCCTCACTCATACTCACCTACTATTGTCCACACCTTCCTTACTCTCACCTCCACTACACTGTCCACGTCTTCCTTCCTCACTCATACTTACCTACTATTGTCCACACCTTCCTTACTCTCACCTCCACTACACTGTCCACGTCTTCCTTCCTCACTCATACTCACCTACTATTGTCCACACCTTCCTTACTCTCACCTCCACTACACTGTCCACGTCTTCCTTCCTCACTCATCCTTCCCTACTATTGTCCACACCTTCCTTACTCTCACCTCCACTACACTGTCCACGTCTTCCTTCCTCACTCATACTCACCTACTATTGTCCACACCTTCCTTACTCTCACCTCCACTACACTGTCCACGTCTTCCTTCCTCACTCATACTTACCTACTATTGTCCACACCTTCCTTACTCTCACCTCCACTACACTGTCCACGTCTTCCTTCCTCACTCATACTCACCTACTATTGTCCACACCTTCCTTACTCTCACCTCCACTACACTCACTACACTGTCCACGTCTTCCTTCCTCACTCATACTCACCTACTCTTGTCCACACCTTCCTCACTCACTCACCTACCTACACCTCACTCACCTATGCGGTCTACACATCTCTCACTCACCTCCCACTAATGTCACATCACATCTTCTCGAATCTAATGCCTATTTCACATTTTACCTTTTGATTACTACGAGGCATCATAAGTACAGAAGCTAAATTCCACTGGGGCTTGTTGAAGTTATCTTAATCCCGAAAATCCACTGATTTTATGGCTACCTTACTGTCTTGCTTATCATACTGTAAGTAAAGATAAACTATGTAATAGTTAGTACTATAGCTAACCAGTAACTATGAATTTATCATGAGTTAAATTATTACTCTTTTCCGGACCTTACTCCTTGCTCGTCTATAACCTATCATACGTCCAGTGTTATTATTCCATACCTGTTGTTATAGGTAAGCTAGAATGCCTACCACAAATCCAGTTCTTATGTTTTACCTGACTTGAATCACTAATAGCTTACCCAGATCCCTACCTACCTATCCACTGATGCCTTCCTTACTTGGCCCTTTCCTTAACTTGTTATAGACTCATTAGTTTGTAAGTTTTTGTTGTCAGTATACCTGTTCCGCGCGTCACCTAATTTGTTTGATTTGCTTTACACACTATTTCAACTCACCTTTAAGTTTACTTTTTGATTTACTACTTAGTGCAAGCCACAGCATTCAGGCGGTTGTAGTTGAAGTTGTGCGTGTGTGCGCGCGCTAACTGATCAACCCATGTTTTTGAAACTTGGAAATAGTTCCCCCCCGCCCTCGAAACACACACACACACACACACACAAACCGTACGTACATACGTGTCTGGGGCCCCTAGTCTGTGCACTCCATCCCCTCTTGCCTCACCATCCTTATCTGACTTGTTTTATTTCTCACAATAGTGTAAGGGGATGAATGAAAGTCAATGGAAGGAGGTGGGCTCAAACAAGGGAGATGATAATGATGATGAGAGAGGGGTAGAATGAGAGTGTGTGTGTACGTTAGAGAGAAAGATGCGAGTCAATGAATGAGATATTTGAGTCGGTGAAGTGCGTTTGAATCAATGTAGAGCAAGATAATATGGGGGAGGACGGGGGGGGGGGGCGCACAGGTGGAATATTGTCTAAACGGAAAGAGAGAGCGAGCCAGAGAACCCTGGTGCCCCAAGAGGAATAACTAAGGTGAGAGAGAAAGTGTTGGATCGACCAGAGTACAGTACAGTGGAGAAAGTGATGCTGGGCTGTGGAATGTGGGAGAGGAACGGGGGGCTGGCCTGGACTGGATGCTGGTAGATAGTCATAGATAATAAAGTCATTGATAAATAGATAGTCATTGATAAGTAGATAGTCATAGATAAATAGTCATAGATAAGTAGATAGTCATTGATAAATAGATAGTCATTGATAAATAGTCATAGATAAATATGTCATCGATTAATAGTCATAGATATTAGTCAAAGATAAGTAGTCATTGATAAATAGATAAATAGTCATAAATAAATAACTAGTCATTGATAAATAGATAGTCATAGATAGTCATAAATAGATAGATACTCAGATGTAATTTATATACTCAGATAGATAGATAGATAGAGATAGATAGATGCAATTTCATACACTGATATAGGTAGATATAGTGTATATGTAAATAGTTAAGACATACTTACAGTTTGTATATTTTCAGTTGACGGTAAATGGCGATATCAGTATCTTGAAAATAGAGAGAGAGAGAGAGAGAGAGAGAGAGAGAGAGAGAGAGAGAGAGAGAGGGGAGAGAGAGAGAGAAGAGAGGAGAGGAGAGAGAGAGAGAGAGAGAGAGAGAGAGAGAGAGAGAGAGAGAGAGAGAGAGAGAGAGAGAGAGAGAGAGAGAGTAATTATAAGCATAAGCTATTTATTATATATTTTTATGGAAGGGAGTGCATTACAATTGAGGAGATGAATGTAGTGAGTTATGGAAGGAGAGATATACCCGCTCACTCTGGCTCTCTCTTTGTATGGCACCAGGCTGCCCAAGGTAGGTAGTTAGATATACTGGTGTGGGTGGGTGGGTGGGGAGGGACCAACCTGTCTTACCGCTCTCACTAACACTTTCTATAACACACCACAACACTCTCACTCTCCACTTTCAGATTATAACCCTAGACACTTTTAACTCTGTACCGGTGGCATCCTGTTCACTATATTCTGCCAACTATAAGACGATTTTATTAAGCTTAGGGAAGACGTCTACTAATGAAAAGACTACAGACTATCTCAATGGATTCTTTTTAGCTACCATATATCCTTCATAAACTTTCTAAAATAGTCTAAATGTTTGGAACATTTAAGACATAACACCCCATTAGTTTGGCGATGAGACACTTCACCCCA
>CM064542.1:34367384-34374884 GCA_032716605.1 Paralithodes platypus | reverse complement strand
ATCCATCAAACTTAAGATTACACCCCCTTGAGCCCCTTTCAAGATAAATTTGTACATTTTTCGGTAGAAAAATTTCCCGGCTGAAAGCCAGTTCCTCTTAAATTACAGGCTCGCTATCGCTCGCCAAGATAAAATCGACACCTAAATTGCACGAAAGATCTTAAAATTTACAGAAATGGGTTGAAAGTTCTTAAAATCATCAAAATAATGGGGCGAACGTTTTAAAATTAGAAAAGCAATGGGGCTAAACATGAGGGAGAAAGGAGTCAAGAAAAAACTCCCTCAAGTGGAAATCTCCCCTTACATAATTTAAGGGGGCAGGTGATGTTTATTTGGTTAATTTATATTGCTTTATTCCTCCTTAATTAAGCCTCCATCGAACTTAAACAAAACACATCCTCATGATCCCCTTTGGAGATTAGTTTGTACATTTTTCGGTAGAATAATTTCCAGAACCATCATCAACACAACCAGTACTTCTTCTGACCATTATTATTTACAATATATATTTTAACCCGTGCTGAACCGGTGTCGTCATTGTAACTTTATGCTGGCTACTATTAGACGATTGTATTCACTATAAAAAGGGCCTTCAACAATTGACAGGCTTCGAACTAATCTCACTTTACCTTTGTTTACTACCACACATCCTTCTTTACACTGCACACCATCGTCTAATTATAGCTAGAAGAGAACTTAAAAACAAGTCGCCGGTACAGAAGGGGTTAATGCCGAGTCTAGACGATCTAATATTGATTCCAATATATAAAACAGTTTGACGGTTATATAATTATTGCATGGCATTTAGTTTCGTTGGTAAGCTTTTCAAATGTATATAATTATGCCTTCGAAGTTATGCAATGTATCAAGAAGATAATAGGGAAGATGATATATATATACAGTATATATATATATGTATATATAATATATATAATATATATATATTGTATTTAATCACGACATGCACATCCTGTACCACCACAGGTACCAACCTCACCAGTAATACCAATATAATCACCATCTTCCGCCACACTCTCTCTCTCGCTCTCGCTCTCGCTCTCGCTCTCGCTCTCGCTCTCGCTCTCGCTCTCTCTCTCTCTCTCTCTCTCTCTCTCTCTCTCATAATATTCAAGTACCACAACACCCTTCCTCTGTGGTAAACATATCAGCTCGATTGCCCCAGTCCTATTTGAGTTATAAGAAGTTTGCAATCAAGCTTTATGGACGATGTAATGTAAATAGACTATTATTGTTAAGTAAAGTTTGCTAGACCATTATCCATCATGAATTACCGGTGGTGGTGTTTACATTTGCGCTCGTGTCATGTATGGGAGCCCTGCCTATCATGCGTCAGTAGTAATATCCACCCTTGTATCCACCACACCTTGCGTTATGCGCGCCTACTCTAGCTAGTTTTTGTGAGTGTCTCTTCCCCCCAACTCCCTCCCCTACCCTACCCACCCACCCTCCTTACAACAAGCACACACACACACGGAGAAAGCTATCCTCCCCCCCCCCCCCCTCCTCCTCCTCCAATGCTTCGTAGTGTTGTGGTCAGAGAAAGTCGTGTAAGACCCGGCGGTTACAGCAAGAGTATTTCTGGCCATTTATATCGTCAACTCTGGTCTAGCAACTTACAAATTTAAATTGCTAATAATTTGGCTGTGTATAATATAATCTACCTTCAGTCTAGATCCATATACCAGAGTGAAAGAGGGCCAACATGTAGTCAATATAAAGTTGATGGTGGAAAACGGCTGGCTAAAAGAGTGGTATGAGTGTGACTTACATGTGAAGGCCTCGTGGGGTCGACTTTCCCTGTCTGTGGAGTGAGTCTTGATGGGGGGGGGGGGGGGGTATAAAGCCTGTAGTAAGAGAGTGGCCACCATTTCTTTTGGACGACATTTTGGTGCCTCAATAGTTATCAAACAACTGGTTTATATTTTGGATCATGTGGAATGTATTATAAAGACCAAACTCTATATCCTGTACCAGTATGCCCGAATGCTTGTTAAGGGGAGGTATTTAGTTTGTTTCCTAGACCTCCATCAAGCTTAAAATTACACCCCCTTGAGTCCCTTTCAAGATAAATTTGTAAATTTTTCGGTAGAAAAATGTCCCGGCCAAAGGCCGGTTCCTCTTAAATTACAGGCTCGCTATCGCTCGCCAGGATAAAATCAACACCTGAATTGCACGAAAGGTCTTAATATGGGGTGAAAGTTCTTAAAATCGCTAAACTAATGGGGCAAACGTTTTATAATATCAAAAGCAATGGGGCTAAACATGAGGGAGAAAGGGGTCAAGAAAAAAATCCCTTAAGGGGGGATGGGCGTATTTATTTCCTCATTTATATATTTGTTATCATTTCTAAAATATCCTCCTCAAAACTCCATAAAGCTTCTTACAATTACACCCCCTAGACCCCCTTTCAAGATAAATATGTACATTTTTCGGTAGAAAAATATCCTGGCCGAAGGCCGGTTCCTCTTAAATTACAGGTTCGCAATCGCTCGCCAGAAAAATATTGACACCTAAATGACGCGAAAAGTTTAAATTTTGACAAGGAAATGGGACGATAGGTCTTAACATTTCCAAATTAATGGGACGCACGTCCTAAATCTGATAACTAATGGAACTAAACATGAGGGAGATGGGGGACCAGAAAAACGTCCCATCTCCCCTTAAGGATATGGATATATTTGAGTGTCAACAGAAGAAAATATCACCAATGGCACCAAGATGGCGGAAGTTGGCTGATGTCTGTTACTATAGGATCTCTAGGGCTGGCGTATTCTAAGGTACCGGGGATTTTCACTTTTATTTTTGTTTTATAGAATTGTTAGATCCCTACTCATACATACTCTAATACTCTACATTATGCATATAGTTGTTATACCATTCATAACTACATACACGTACAATCGCGCTAATAAGAGATGTCTCGGCACCAAGTATGTTTTAATCAATAATTGGCATCATCAATATTTACACATGATTTCTTTGTTTTGAGTGAAATCTACAAACAGGTTCCTACACTTACTCACCTTATTCAACATCTGACAGACATTAATACAGCACAGAGCGAGCCAAACGTAATGACAACTGAGACATAACTTATTAGCGCTACTTTACAAGATTGATAGATACTATTAGTCCATAGAATAAATGTTGTCTATCATTAAGGTACTATTAGTCCATAGAATACATTTTGTCTTATCAAATATACTTTATTGCTTTTCTCATTTTTTATCTCACCTTTTGTGATATAATAATAATACAGACCCACATGTTCGAATCCGAGTCTACACTCATAAATTTTCACAGGGTTTCCTGGAAGAAGGCTTATTAAGTCTGTGACTCCAGCTGTATAGTACCCCATCCTTTTTCTCAAGGGAGATGGTAACACTAGCAGGTCCTTGTGAAAAAAAACATTCTGTGCTATTTATGTATATGTATGGTTGTATTTTACCGGTATGTATATATTTAGAGGTAGAGAATGGGTACATTTGAGTTACATATGGATAATATAGATTAATGAATAATACATGTTAATTTTGGCTGTATTCAAACATTGAAGGTAAATACTCTGGATAACGTAATTGTTTATTGACATCCCTGCTGATTCGTAAAGTTACATGGAAAGTGGGAGTTGATTTCTTGATTACTACACTTGAGTTGGGTAAATATGAGGTGGCGAGACAGAAACTAGCGACCGAATGTATGAGCTGCAGTAGTGATGATGATAGAAAATTACATAGACTTACACCACTGACGCCTGAAACTGATAACGGGTTGGGGGAATTTAATTAGAGAGCAAATCAGATTGAGTTGAGTTGAGGTGGAACAACTACAATATGAAATAGGGTGGGTGAGTGGGAAGATGACGTGTGGGTTAATTAAGAATGTAATAAGAATATCAGGGAATTAGGGGCTGGGGACTTTTAATGTTTGTTAGAGAGAGAGTGATGAAGGTATGCTTAAATATCATCTCGTTCTTAATTTAAAGTTCGTTTGAATTTTGATCTACGAGAAAAATATGTATCGGAACAGGACAAAACTTAAATATAAAAGCTATGTTCTGATGAGTATTATTTTCGTTTTGCATGTCAATCGTGCCGTTTTACTTTCATACATAAAATTACAGAGGGAAAGCATTAATGCCAGCAACTGTACACAAACACCAACACAAAGCAGCCCATCATCACGACTGTTGGCTTGATAATTTGACTCCGTGAGTTGCAAGTCTGTTTTCTTTGCCTTCGGGGGTTGATAGTTTTATTCACCCCCGAACCCTTTTATTTTGCACTACGCTTTCACACACACACACATACGCACACACACACACGCATACATACATCACACACACACACACGCACGCACGCACACACACACACACACACACACGCACGCACGCGCACACGCACACGCACACGCACACGCACACACACGCACACGCACACACACACACACACACACATATTACACACATATTACACACATATTACACACACATGTATTAGGTAGAGCTCTCGTCTCACACACGAGGGGTCGGTGGTTCAATCCCCGGCCGGGCGGAGACAAATTTGGCTTGTCTCCTTTCATGCGTTAGCCTCAGTTCACCTAGCTGTAAATAGGTACCTGGAATAAGTGGACGACGTTGTGACGTCCCATCTGGGGTTGGCAAAAATGGTACAAGGCGAGATGGGTATCATATGGTTCACCTAAGCTGATGGCTACCTAAGCCTTCGGGCGAGACGGTACCGTCTATAGTGAGAATGGTACCATACAGATCCACCCTAAGCCTTCGTTTCCGATGTCGCCAATTGGCTAAAAATACAGACTACACACACATCCACAGCCATTCCAACAATACATAAACACTTAACATGCATTTCACGCAATACATTCCCAGTTAAGGAGGCGCGATAATAATGAGCTTAGCTCGCATTGCGTGGATTCCCCTTGACGAACAAGTAACTGAGTAACACACACACACACACACACACACACACACACACACACACACACACACACACACACACACACACACACACACACACACACACACACACAACAGGTATAGTGATGGAGGTAGTGGGTATAGTGATATAGGCTGGGGGTGACTTTCTCTATCATGGACGTGGTAGTATGATAGCTACCCCCAGGCCATCACCCTTGGATTTCACTCTTGTTGGACCCTCACACCCCGGCTCACCTGGCTCAGTCGCCTCATTAGGGTCAAATTGGTTGTTATATGATAGACGATAAACTTTTGCAAAGGCTCAGTCGCCTCATTAGGGTCAAATTGGTTGTTATATGATAGACGATCAACTTTTGCAAAGGCTCAGTCGCCTCATTAGGGTCAAATTGGTTGTTATATGATAGACGATAAACTTTTGCAAAATGTTGGACCCAGAAAAGGGCTTTACTCAAGATTCAGATCTCTGAGGTGTTTATGCATCGTGAAACCATTTAATTTGCCTATTGCCCTAACTGAATTTTATCTGTTGAAAAACTTTCAACCAACTTATCATATAATTATACGTTCAATTTGGTAATCTTTGAAGTTAATGGAATGGCATGTTGATCTTGTCAGTGAACTAGGGAAAAACACAGTTCCATTATTTATAAAGGTTGGAGTTAATGTTTGGCTATTTATGTGGTGAGCATGTGTCCTTTTATGACAGTGTATGGGTAATAATGAGTGTTGCCCCCCTGGTGGAGTAACTTTGAAGTGTGGATGATGAGGAAGGAGGAGGAGGTGTTTGCGAACTTGTGGTGGGCTTGTTTAGGCTACGGTGTTGGAGTATGAGAAACTGTTATACTCTACCTTATATATACTGAAACACCAGGAAGTATGGGTTTATATTCCTACATTATATACATTCTAATGCTGGTAATCAAGACCAATAATATACTATTGGTGTGGCTAGTAATGACATGTTTGGTTGAAATGATTAGCGTTATTGCACTACACTAGGCGATATAGAAGAATGCATTTATAGAGCACTTGTATGTTCAAATACTATTACAGGTACAGTCGCAGTCAAGGAATTCAAAGGTCACTTTCTTATAATTGTTTACTTAAAAGCTGTATTTTGAAATTATACAGTATAACTAACCTCAATGATCGATTGAATGGGTTTCATTATCGAACTCGTCAGAGGCGTATAGTTTGGTCGTACACAACGAATACTTAATTATAACTTCACATGTAAGGCATGTATAATGATAACACTTGTTAAAGCGCTACACTTTATACCGTGCACATAAATGTTGTGTAAATGATTATTAGAATGTAGGTATTATATAGTCTTACTCAGGGTTATTGGTGCACCTGTGTAATATGTGTAAGTAAATGTTTAGTGTGTGTGTGTGTGTGTGTGTGTGTGTGTGTGTGTGTGTGTGTGTGTGTCAGTGTCAGCATGTATGGCTGTGATGTAAGTGAGTGGGTGTTTTATGTGTGCAAGTGTGGAGTTGGTTTGTGTATTGCCTGTGTGGGTGTTGGCTTGTGTGGCCTATTACCGGTGTGTGTGTGTGTGTGTGTGCGTGTGCGTGCATGTATGGCTGTGATGTAGGTGAGTGGGTGTTTTATGTGTGTAAGTGTGTGATAGGTGAGTTGGTTTGTGTATTACCTGTGTGGGTGTTGGCTTGTGTGGCCTATTACCGGTGTGTGTGTGTGTGTGTGGGGGGGGGGGGGATTGCTTTTGCTTGTTGGACTGTGTGGGGGTGGGTTGGTGACTTGGCTGTGTGGGTGTGATATGTATGTTGTGTGTGGGTGTGATCTGTATTTTGTGGGTGGCTGGGTGGGTGTGTGATCTGCATGTTTTGTTTGTGGGTGTGTGGGTAGGTGTGGGTGATATGCAGGTCGTGCAGGGTTTTTTGTGGGTGTGTGGATGATGTATAGGTAGTGCAGGTGTTTGTGGGTGTGTGGGTAGGTATGGGTGATATACAGGTAGTGAAGGTAGGTGTGGGTGATATACAGGTAGTGGAGGTTTTTGTGTGGGTGTGTGGGTGATGTATAGGTAGTGCAGATGTTTGTGGGTGTGTGGGTAGGTGTGGGTGATATACAGGTAGTGAAGGTGGGTGTGGGTGATATATACGTAGTGCAGCTGTGAGCCAGACATTAATCAAGGGATATTGATTATTAGATTCTCAACTTATTTGCTTTACTATTTTTCACTTTATAATTTCAGTATAGTCTTTACACTATAGTTTGCCTTTCTAGTCTTCTCTCTCTCCTTCTTCCTCATTACTCGTTTATGTAGTCCACCCCTTTATTCTGTTTGTCTATTTTTCTCTACCTCTTCTTCCCTCCTTCTTCCCTTCTCTTCTCTTCCCTTTTATTATATGCTCCTAGTTTTTCTTCTCTCCTATCCTCTCAAGCCTCCGCCTTACACTACTTTTTGTTATGCTAACGCTTGAATGTTATTTTTTTGTAGTTAAAGAAATGCCTTTATTGGTATTTACATTTTTCATCGATTTTGTTTTCTTCGCTAT
>CM064542.1:34359884-34364884 GCA_032716605.1 Paralithodes platypus | reverse complement strand
TCTGTCAGGAGGGCTGGGTGTGGTGATATGAAAACAAAAAAAAACATATTATATTACTATTAGATGAATATGTAGTAGGGATGTGTGTGCACTGTACAGTTTGGATATATATTAGCTCTATATATATATATATATTATACTATATACTATATCTAAGATCTATAATATATCTTATATCATACTTACGTATATGTATGTATGTATGGTGTGTATGTATGTAGGTATGTATGTAGGCTGTGTGATGTTGTGTGTTATTGTGTGTATGTATATGCTGTACCGGTTACCGGTGTCTACCGGGTATACCGGTATAGCTATATACCTCCACAAGTGTTTAATAAGGAAATAGGAGTACTGGCTATAATACATATCGGTCTATGTAATGTACCAAGGACACATGAAGAAGTACGCCTGACCAAGTATGCAGTATATCCGAGCCTTAGATGGATAATGTTATGGATGTGGTCACAAGATGGTGATTGTCTATGTTTGCAAACACTGTACATCATAAACATCCGTATTTCACTGTGGCTCTTCAATCACGAGAGCGGGACAGCACTCCATACGTCACATACTCTGCTTGTGCACACTAATCGACCTCTCTCTCTCTCCACCTCCTTCTCATCTCTCTCTCTCTTAGGCTCTCATCTACTTCCTCACTTACTCATTCTCTCGATCTCTCTCTCTTCTCTCTCTCTGCTCTAGTGGCCACCATGTGATACTCTCACTCCTACACACATAATGGGCCTCTGCGGTCAGCTCTATGAGTCGCTGTATCACTCTCTCTATACTTTAAGGAAAAAAGTCATAATTGGCACATTATACCAACCGTACATGCACAGTGCATGTGTCGTGCTACGTGGTGTGTGGTAACTGTAACTTACTGGACGTGATGGAGGTGTGGGTTTGTTGTGGGTGTCCTATAGAGGTAGTGTGTGTGTGTTGAGGGCTGGTGATGGGATGTGTGACTTGAACAATAATTCTAGTTAGAGTACTTATCTAGGTAGTGTAGTTGCGGGAGTGAGCATGCTTCGTTAATTTCCCGCCTTCCTATATGTGTCAGGTGTTATATGTATCGTTGGAATGGCGGTGTAGGATGGTGTGGTGTAGATCTGTATTTTTAGGCCAATTGGACGAACATCCGCGAAACGAAGGCTTAGGGTGGATCTGTATGGTACCATTCTCACTATAGACGGTACCGTCTCGACCGAAGGCTTAGGTAGCCATCAGCTTAGGTGAACCATAGATACCCATCTCGCCTCTGTACCATTTTTGCCAACCCCAGAACGGGACGTCACAAAACGTCGTCCCACTTATTCCACCGGTAACTATTTACAGCTAGGTGAAATGAGGTCTAACTACATGAAAGGGAGACAAGCCCAATTTGTCTCCAGCCCGGCCCGGGGGATTGAACCCCCGACCCCTCTGTGTGATGAGGGGAGCGAGGTCTCTATCTACTAGGCTACGGGCTGTGTGTACTGTGTGTGTGTGTGTGTGTGTGTGTGTTACTGACTGTTGCTACTGTGCTGTGGTTGTTGTTGTGGTGGTATATATATATTGTGGGTGTGTGGTGTTGGGGAGGTTTTTTCCTTGGGGGGGGGGGGGGGGGGGGGGGGGGTGGGGGGGGGGATACTGGACCGGTTGCTACTGTGCTGTGGTTGTTGTTGTGGTGGTATATATATATTGTGTGTGTGTGTGTGTGTATATATATGATACTGACTGTTGCTACTGTGCTTGTTGGTTGTGTTGTGGGGGTGGTGGTATTATATATATGTGTGTGCGTGTGATAGATGATACTGACTGTTGCTACTGTGCTGTGGTTGTTGTTGTGGTGGTATATATATATTGTGTGTGTGTGTGTATATATATATGATACTGACTGTTGCTACTGTGCTGTGGTTGTTGTTGTGGTGGTATATATATTGTGTGTGTGTGTGTGTGTATATATATGATACTGACTGTTGCTACTGTGCTGTGGTTGTTGTTGTGGTGGTATATATATATATTGTGTGTGTGTGTGTATATGATACTGACTGTTGCTACTGTGCTGTGGTTGTTGTTGTGGTGGTATATATATATTGTGTGTGTGTGTGTATATATATATATGATACTGACTGTTGCTACTGTGCTGTGGTTGTTGTTGTGGTGGTATATATATATTGTGTGTGTGTGTGTATATGATACTGACTGTTGCTACTGTGCTGTGGTTGTTGTTGTGGTGGTATATATATATTGTGTGTGTGTGTGTGTGATACTGACTGTTGCTACTGTGCTGTGGTTGTTGTTGTGGTGGTATATATATATATTGTGTGTGTGTGTATATGATACTGACTGTTGCTACTGTGCTGTGGTTGTTGTTGTGGTGGTATATATATATTGTGTGTGTGACACGTGTAGAGACCTGAGCTGACTATGACGTCATTAGATAGACAGGTTATGTGTGTTAAGTGTGGTGTTTGTCGTCTCTCTTCCCTTATACCTCTTCACTCCTTCGTTTTAGTCTTCACCTTGTTTAATTTCTTTCGCTATTTTTTTTTTTGCCGTTTTTCAGCCCAAAGTTGAGGATACAAAAAATAAAAAACAAAACACATTTTTTTGTTGAAAAGGTGACAGATTGAATATAACAAACATACGAGGAGGAGCAATTTATTGACAACGTTTCGTAGCTAGTAGAGACCTTTAGAAGCTATCTGCGAAACGTTGTCAATAAAGTGCTCCTCCTCATATGGTGTTTATATTACAGCTTATGTAATGGTTTGGAATGTAATGCATATTTGTTTAACCCTTAGAAGATAATATACCACATTTCTGTTCAAGTTTTCTGGCTATTATTTGATGATTTTATTCGGATTAGGAAGGGTATACTTAAGTCAGAGGTTTAAGTGAGATCGACTTTGCCCTTATAATTCACACAGATCCTTCCTAAACTGTGTGAAATCGTCTAAAAGTAACCAGAATAAACTGTCAAAATGCGTCGTATTCTTCAAAGGGTTAAGGAGAGGCAGACCGTTTGTTTGGTCTATTAATTAATTTAGGCTATTCATATATGTTTAAAGTTTCCTCCCTAGACCTCCATCAACCTTAGAAAAACACACCCTAGACCCTTTTTCAAGAAAAATTTCTACATTTATCGGTAGAAAAATGTCCTGGCCGAAGGCCGGTTCCTCTTAAAATTGCAGGCTCGCTATCGCTCGCCAGGAATTAATCGACACCTAAATGGCACGAAAGGTCTTAACATTGACAACGAAATGGGGCGAAAGGTGTTAAAATCGCCAAACTAATGGGCCGAAGGTCTTATAATCTCAAAACTAGTGAGGCTAAACATTAGGGAGAAGGGGGTCCAGAAAAAACGGTCTGCCTCCCCTTAACTTCCATACTGTATTCCCTGCCCCCCCCTCCCCCTTCTACGTATATCTATCTACTATACCGTATATCTATCTACTATACCGTATATCTATCTACTATACCGTATATATCAATATACCGTTTATCTAATCTACTATACCAAGATCTATTACATACCGTATATCTATTCTACTTCTACCGTATATCTATTACTATTAACAGTATATCATCTACTATACAGTATATCGATATACGTATAGTATATTATCTACTATACCATATAATCTATCTTACTATACCGATAATCTATCATACTAGACCGTATATAATCTACTATACTGTATCTAAATCTACTGACGTATATTATCTACATACAGTATATCTATTATACTATTACAGTATCTCTATCTACTATACCGTTATATCTATATATATATACAGCCTATATCCTATCTTCTATACCGTAATCATCTACTATACCGGTATATATCTACTATACCGTATCATATATCTACTATACCGTATATCTAAATTTCTCCTAACCGTATATCTTCTCACTAACAGTATATCTATCACTATACCGTTATATTTTATTATATACTATAACCGTATATCTATCTACTACTACCGTATATCTATTCTACTATACCGATATATCTATCTATATACCGTATGTATCTGGTTTGTATAACTATACCGTATATATATATCTCTAGATACCGTATATATATCTTCACGTTACATGTGGTGTATCTATCTGATTCTTATAATCGTATATAAGATCTACTAGACCGTATATCTAATCTACTATACCGATATCGTCTACTTATACGTTATATATCTTACTATACGTATATTATCTATATACAGTATATCTGTCTACTATACCGTATATCTATCTACTATACCGTAATATACTATCTATCTACGATACCGTTATATATTACTAACCGTATATCTATCTACTATACCGTATATCTATCTACTATACCGTATATCTATCTACTAGTACCGTTGTATAATATATACTACGTATACCGTATATCTCTCTACTATTAGCCGTATATCTATCTACTATACCGTTATATCTATCTTACTCTACCGTATATATCTATCTACGATACAGTATTTATCTATCTACTATACCGCTATATATATATCTTACTATTACAGTTATCTGATCGACTATACAGTATATATTATCTACTATACCTATACTATTAATATACCGTATATCTATCTACTATACAGTATTATCCTATTTACATAAAGGTTAGAATACTATACCGTATTATCTATCTACTATACCGTATATATATATCTACTATTACAGTATATCTATCTTACTATACCGTATATGCTATCTACTATACCGTATATTATATCTAAATATACCGGTATATCTATCTACTATTACCGTATATCTATCTATCTATCCGATAATTATAGATCTATACCGTATATAATATATCTACTATTACTTCGTATAGATATCCTACTATACCGTTATTATCTACTATACATACCGTCATCTATTACTATAACCGTTATATCTATATACTATTACCCGATAGATACTATTATATTCTACTAACGTATATCTATCTACTATACCGTATATAATATCTACTATACCGTATCTCTATCTACTATACCGT
>CM064542.1:34265038-34359784 GCA_032716605.1 Paralithodes platypus | reverse complement strand
TGGGAACGTTCGACACATCTTTTGTGCATAAAATCAAAGAATAATAAAGGTACCAAAAATAATAGCCTTGCGTTAATTTATACAGACCTCCAGCTCAATCAGTGCAAACTGATCCGAGGAAAATTTACGAACAAATTGCAGATGTAAGTAACTCGCAAGGAGTACCGTTTAATTTTTGGCTCGACTTTAAATTACCGGGCGCACCCAAAGAGTGGGGCGGATACTCTTACTTCACACTCCGGACCATAATGAATTGTGATACGAAATTGCAAGAGAGTTCGCTTTATCAATTTGTTCGAACGCCGGACCCGTGGTAAATAACGTTATTGACATATACTTGCAACAAAAGAAGAACTTGATAGAGAATTTGAATGTTGGTGATGAATTCGACGTAACAGCGACCATCGTTACGATAACTTTCACTTTAAAGTTTACTAGTAACGAACCAAATGTAGCATTCCGAAAAAGTCCACTAATTTCAAGGATAAGCAAAACTCTTCCATAAACTTAAGAGCGTATGTTTAAAGAAAACTGACTGGAGCTTGTAATTAACAATAACGACCATAAATACCATCTGTGGAAGTTATTCGAAACCACGTACCTAAAGCAGTGCAAGGACTGCATACCATCGAAAAAACACGCCGTCCCAGGCCATAATAATTAAGCCCAAATGGTGGAATGGAATAAAGATATTTCAAACTGCCTGCCTTGCTAAAAAATTTGCTAACTAGATTAAAATCCTCACCCAAAATGCTCGGCTAAAATAAAAGCGAAGAACGGTGTAATCGGGGATGAATCTGAACTGATGTGATGATGTGAACGTGTGAGCAGTGAATGAATTTGTAAGAGCTACGACCGCAAAGCCAAAAAGTGTTAATTAAAGCAAAGTGTAAAAAGACCTTAGAGTTACAGTATTGCGGAATCAAAAGTAAAACATAACCCGAAAGAATTCTTATAGTTATAATCAGAAAGAAAAAAAAAAAGTAGTTACTTCAACTGTTGGACCGTTAGTCGATTGAAAAACGGAGAATACACCAAAGACGAAGAGTACAAATGAGTAATGCCCTCAAATACCTTCTTTGCATCAGTTGTTACAAAACAGAAGACCTCAGTGATATCCCTACACCATCGCCGATTCAGATTGTTAATTTAGATGTTCTAAGCACAATTATCACCGTTACAGAGAGAGAAGTATTGAATTGTTTAGGATAAACTCACGCGTAAATAAAACGCCAGGACCTGATACAATCTCGCCCTCTAGAGTTCTAAAGGAAGCTAAGAATGAGCTATTCCAAACCACTGACATTACTATTCAATAAATCCTTGCAGTCTGGAACTATGCCCTCATAAGTGGAAGCTAGCCAACGTAACAACCGATATTCAAAAAAAAGGCAGCAAATTCCCTACCCAGTAAACTATAGCGTCCAATTTAGCTCTAACCTCAGTTGTATGTAAAATGCTAGAAACGGTCATACGAGACAGACTCGTGAAATCACTTAGAGGAAAATAAAATACCTTAAAGATACTCAACACGGCTTTCGTAAAAAAACGTTCCTGTTTAATCAAACCGTTAGACTTCTTCCACGATATCCTCAACCTTCTACGATGAGAGGTAAACGTAAGCTGTAGATATTATATACCTTGATTTTCAAAAGGGCCTTTGACAAAGTTCCCCCCACAAACGTTTACTGCTAAAATAAAAGCGCAGGTGGAATACAAGGACGGTGTTCGTGTCTTTGTTGTTGAAACTGGATACGAAAATTGGCTCAGCAACAGAATAGCAAAGGGTATAGTTCATAAACGGGGTAAGGCATCTACAATGGACCCAATTGTAAAGTAGCGGTTGGTACCCCAGGGATCGGTTACTAGGACCCAATTCTCTTTTTAATGTACAATCACACGACCATAGATGAGGGGTCTCACCTGCCAATCTCAAAATTTGCTGACGATTACAAAAATTTGCAAAATAGCCGTACTCTCAACAAAGAAACAAAGTTGATGACGATATATGGCAACACACTCTAGATAAATTGTCATGTTGGGCCCAAATTTGGCAAATGAGTTTTCAAATGCCGGATAACAATGTAAAGTACTACATGTCGGATACATAAAGGAGGAAAAGCAAATATTCGATGAATGGCACTCAGCTTTAAGAAATGTAAACAAGAAACTGATCTGGGCAGAGTAACAATATCGAGTTAACCTAAAACCGAGAGTTAACCAACTGTTCAGAAGGAGAAGTTGTTTAAGGCAGAAGGCCAAACAAAAAATAATTGGCCTTTATAGGCAGGTTCATTTGAGCATAAATCCAACAGAAGTGTGAAGGTATCCTAACCCTTTACAATATTCCTTAGTCCGCCCACTCTTTCTGGAATAACTGCAGTTTCACTCCTGGTGCCCTTATTTACCAAAAAAGATTATAAAACAAGCTCGACACGAGTTCAACGTTTTAGAGTTACCAAAAAATGATACCTAGTCCCCTAAAGGAACAACACCATCCGAAGAGGCGATCTATAGAGGAATTACACTCTATTTCCGTGTTTAACCCTAGAGCAGCAATTAAGACGGCGACTTGAATTCAATGGTGTTCAACAATCATTCAACAAGGCATCGACAATATGAACTGTTAGTAAGTACTTCACTATCCGGACCAATCTAATTACACGCGGGGATAAACTGGTTGCCAAAATTAATTGGGTTAAATCTTTTAACTCTCCGCACGAATCTAAGAATTTCTTCTTCAATCGAAGTTGTGCAACTTGTGGGGAATGTGGCTTCCCCGAGACGTTGATAGACCTGCAGACACCGTTGATTCATTTAAATTCCGCTAAGACAAATATCTTGCATTCAAAACCCGCGACTGAACTGCGTTTTGTAACATATAATGAATAACTTTATTCCCCATAAGTTACCTAACCCAGATGTAAACTGACTAACTTCACTAGTCCTGCCACAGTTAGTGGCACGGGACAGTCAAGTTCCCTTTCCAATGTTCCCTTATCCACTCTAAACCACTGTTTGGACACTTGATCCTCAGTGTTTTGGAGGACAAGCAGCCTAGAAGGGTCACTAGATCTGTTGTAGCTTGATTTCCTTTGTACTCCTTTGTACTCGATAACACTGTTACGTTTGTGTTAAAGTGGTGGGTTGTCACGTATAGGGAGAGGAATAGGAGTCTCTCTCTCTCTCTCTCTCTCTCTCTCTCTCTCTCTCTCTCTCTCTCTCTCTCTCTCTCTCTCTCCTCTCTCTCTCTATCTCTCCTCTCTCTCTCTCTCTCTTATCTCTCTCTCTCTTCTCTCTCCTTCTCTCCTCTCTCTCTCTCTCTCTCTCTCTCTCTCTCTCTCTTTCTCTCTTCTTCTCTCTCTCTTCTCTTCTCTCGCTTTTGCTTTCTGTCTCTCTATATATCTCTCTCTCTCTCTCTCTCTCCAGCTCGCTCTCTCTCTCTCTCTCTCTCTCTCTCTCTCTCTCTCTCTCTCTCTCTCTCTCTCTCCGCTCTCTTCTCTTCTCTTCTTGTGCTCTTTCTCTCTTGCATCTCTCTCTCTTGCTCTCTATATCTCTCTCTCTCTCTCTCTCGCTCTCTCGCTCTCTCTCTTCTCTCTCTCTCTCGCGCTTCTATCTCTCTCTCTCTCTCTCTCTCTCTCTCTTATAATATATACCGGTATATATATATATATATACCTGTATGTATATATATATATATATATATATATACCTGTATGTATATATATGTATGTATGTATGTATGTATGTATGTATGTATGTATGTATGTATGTATGTATGTATGTATGTATGTATGTATTTGCTTAGTGATCTATTGTTTTCTGTTCCTTGATTATGTGTGCCATTCTTCTATATAGCCAGTAGTTATTAACTCTCCTTTCTCATCTAAGTCATTGATGTCATTGCCTTGAATAACATATTAATTATATACACTAATGGATGTACTTACATGTGTATCAAGGTTATCCCTGGTTCCATATACTCAAGCAGAGACTCTCAACCAGTGCCAATAATCCAGACCAACCAAACCAGTGCCAAATATAATATTAACCTAACTAACTAACCGTTATGGGAGTGTACGGTTGAGAGATACTGTTGAAATGATGGTTGAGTTGACGGGTCACCTTATCCCTTATTACAATAAACCCCCATGGAAGTAGAATATAATTTTAATGTTATTTGTTTGGATTAAAATACCATGAGTTACTGAAAACATCATTCCCCATTGTTTCTTGCTAAATTAAATGTACAGGTATTATTTATGCATGGTCGTGATAAACTAATATAATTTATGAACAAGATATACCTACAGGATCATTACTGGCTCGCTCATGCTTAGCTAACTCAAGCTTCGTACCCAAAATAGATGAAAATATATATACATTGTTCTACTGTACAATCGGGGGTATTAAGTGCTGTCATAGATTCTAGTGGTTTTCGCTCAAGAAGTGTTATTGGTATCCTTATAGTTACTGGGAAAAATGAGTATCCCTCAGAGTATTAGTCAATGTCCGAAACTTTGTGAAATATCTGACAACACTAGTCTTGTTAACCTCGATTGTACATTGTTGTTGTTGTTGTTCCCTAAGCTGCCTGGCCGAACATTGTTCTACTGCCATGCCTCATTCAAGCGTCGTATTACCAAAAACAGAAGAAAAACTAAACTGTTACACTTTATCTATACATATTTGTTTCTTAGTCTTATCCATAGCTAGTCTTATGGTTTAAATGAAGCCATATTACCATCCTAACCGAATAAACTGTCTTGCTGTCATACCGTGTCTAAATCAATCTCCATAACCAAATATACACTTTTTGTATCTTGATTGGCTAAAACAAGCATCATAAAAAGACGTAAACGGTCCTGCTATCATGTCTAAATCAATCTCCATAAACAAATATACATTTCTTGGTATGATGATGGTCTAAAACAAGCCTTCTAGCCCAATATAAACGGTCTGGCTGGTCACCATGCTGCACATAGTCATAGTGGTATTATAAACGGTGTCAACCTTGGCGTTTTGTACAGGTGGCCTAATAAGTCGTGTCTCTGCTGGCTTTACGTTTTGCTCGCTGTGTGCTGTATTAATTTATGTCGGATGTTGAATATGGTGTGTAAAGATAGGGACATCTTTGTATGTCTCACTCGAAACGATGAATTAATGCTTAACACTTAAAGAGTGTTGCGGGGCCCGACTGAAGTCTGTATCTAAAAAGCAGCAAGTTAGGAGCATTATTAAGGCTTTTAAAGGGTTAAAATCGAGTGCAAATGGCCGGGAGCGCAGCAGGCCACACGTCCGACACCTAGGGCTTACCGCCGCCCACTGACTCACGCTCCCTCTGTTCTCGGGAGGCCGGCAGTGTAGCCAGTAGTGAGCGTAGCTGGGAAAAATATGCCGCTATACGCTAAACTCCCATGTTAGTGGTACCACTGCATGAAAACGACGAGTGCTACATAGCTCGTTCTGGTCTCATTTTGAAGCTTGTAGCGCCTATTTTTTTGCTGAATAAATTTCTTTTCATGCAGATACTTGATTGATCATTCAGGAGGGCCTGAATATGCCCAAAATAGCCCAAAAACCCCCCGCTAGACGAGGGTTAATGCTGATACCAGTTATTGATCGAAATATACTTGGTGCCGCCACGTCACTTATTTGGCCGACTGTACGAGCCTTTCCTTAAGTCAACTCCACCTTTATCCCACTGGCTAACTTTAGGGGTTGGGTTTACTTTGGGATCGATGTATGCCTGTATTTATCTATGTATTTATTAGTTTCCTCGCTAGACCTATCAAGCTTTAAAAAAAAAAAAAAAAAAAAAAAAAATTTGAGATATATTTGTAACTACTGTATCATCAGAGAGCGAGAGCGAGAGAGGAGCGAACATTAAGGGGAGGTTTTTAGTGGATTCCCTAGACTTCCATCAAGCTTAAAATTACTCTCCCTAGACCCCCTTTCAAGATAAATTTGTACATTTTTCAGTAGAAAAATGTCCCGGCCGAAGGCCGATTCCCCTTAAATTACAGGCTCGCTATCGCTCGCCAAGAAAAAATCGACACCTAAATGGCACGAATGGTCTTAAAATTGACAGAAATGGGGCGAGGGTTCTTAAAATCGCCAAACTAATGGGGCGAATGTCTTAAAATCTCAAAAGCAATGGGGCTAAACATGGGGGTCTAGAAAAAAATCCCTCAAGTGGATATCTCCCCTTAAGTGAAACTGATATGTGTGAGTTGTGAACTGAGCGTTACAATTTATCTCTGCTTGATTGATCTCACGTCACTTCTACCTCACCACTGCATAATTCTAGCCATTGAAAATAGTGCGGTAGTTCGATTAATACATTTAGTACGGTATCAATAAGTACGATATTTAAGGCACGGTACAGTCGTCTGCATTAAGGGGAGGTATTTAGTTTGGTCCCTAGATATCCTTCAAGCTTAAGATTACACCCCCTTGAGCCTCTTTCAAGATAAATTTTTAAAAATTTCTGTAGAAAAATTTCCCGGTGGAAAGCCGGTTCCTCTTAAATTACAGGCTCGCTATCGCTCGCCAGGATAAAATCGACACCTAAATGACACGAAAGGTCTTAAATTTGACAGAAATGGGTTGAAAGTACTTAAAATCGTCAAAATAAGGGGGCAAACGTCTTAAAATTAGAAAAAACAATGGGGCTAAACATGAGGGAGAAAGGAGTCAAGAAAAAAATCCCGCAAGTGGACATCTCCCCTTAAGGTTACACCAGTCCGAATCATTGAACATATACAGTTCTGACGCACCTTGGGATAAAATCAAGCATTCTAGTGTCTCATTTGCGTTAAATACTGATTCAAATGGTTGCGTCGCCATTTACGCTCTCGGTTGTACATTTTGAGACAAGATGTACTCATCAAACTAGACTCATTTGCTATAGGTGTTTGTGTGTTTATTGTATTATTGTTATTATTTATTTTATTTGTATTGTTATTATTTTTTGTTTTGTTTTTTTTGTAATCGATATCGCGTACTAATTGAGCTATGAAGTACGGTCGCGCTAATAAGTCATGTCCCTGCTGTCATTACGTTTGGCTTGCTCTGTGCTGTATTAATGTCGGTCAGATGTTGAATAGGCTGGGTAAGTGTAGGAACATGTTTGTATATTTCACTCGATATGAAGAAATGAAGCTTAGATATGGCTGATACCAATTATTGATCGAAACATACTGGGTGCCGAGACATGACTTGTTAGCGCGACTGTACAAACTAGGTGTATCCAGTGTAAGGAGGATTGAGTACGCCGCGTTCCCTGGTGTATCTTTGAACTGCTATACCCTATCACGGCATTGTCAATCCTGTGTGTGGTTATGTAGGGTTATATCATTCACTTGTTGGAGGTCATCTAAGTTAGCTTTACATCCATGACCACACCAAAGCCATCGATACTTGACCTTACTCCTATACTGTACATTAGAGTAGTTTCTCTTGGTAGTTGCATACAATGACGATTAATATTTGATGGTGTTTAAGATCTGTATGTGGTGACCCAGGTTCGAATCCTGATACGATCACATGCTTTTATTTATTTTGTTAGGTGTTTGGTGCGTGGAGTGAAATTAATAAATTAAATCATTTACACTTTTTCTTTTAGAGACAGCTATTAGGTTACACCAAATTGAAATTAGTTAAATACGGATATTCTTGGTACCGTATAGTAGGATGTTGTGTGTGTGTGTGTTTAAGGGGGGTGACCTGTTTTTGTTCTGTCCTTTTCTATCTTTCTCTGGCTTGTATCCATTTGGCCCCGTTCAGTCTACTGTTTTAAGACGTTTATCCCCATCCAGGTGTCAATTTTTTACTGGTGAGCGGTAGCGAGCCAGCATATTTTTTATTTGTTTGACAGCAGGCTAAATTTGTACATTTTTCGATAGAAAAATGTCTCCGGCGAAGCCGGATTTCTTCATATAATGTAGGCTCGCTATCGCTCGCCAGGAAGAAATCGACACCTAGATGGGGATAAACTTCTTAAAATAGTTGGCTGAATGGGGCCGAATGGATACAAGCCAGAGAAAGAGAGAAAAGGACAGAAATGACAACAAGCAGGTGACCCCCCTTAACCCTACATCTAGCATGTCTCTAGCACCGCACCTGCATCATGTATGTACGACTGGGTATAGTGTGGCCGTCACAGAGGTTGAGTAGTGGAGTGGAATTACATCGCTTTTCACATATTATTACATCACCACACTCAGCCACAGACCCTGCGGGCAACAAAGACTGGACAACTGCCAGCAATAGAACACAAATAATCGAGAACAAAAACAGTGCTATGTTTTGCGTTTATTATACACAAATCTCTCAGCTCAAATTATTATAATTATGATCTCAATCCAATCTCAACCCGTGCTAACTCGACTATTATACACCTAAGGGGGAGGTAGATGCTTTTTTCTGGACCCCCTTCTCCCTCACGTTTAACCCCATTAGTTTAAACAAAAATAAGACTTTCGCCCCATTAATTTGTCGATTTTAAAACCTTTCGTTTTATTTCTTTATCAATATCAAGACCTTTCGTGTCATTTAGGTGTCAACTTTTTCCTGGCGAGCAATAACGAACATGACATTTTTCTACCGACAAATGTACAAATCTCTCTGGAAGGGGGATCTGGAGAATGATTGATTAAGCTTGATGGATGGAGGCCTAGGGAGGAAACTGAAACTATCAAATAAATATATAAATATACTAATAAATATAATATTACACCGGGTATTGCGTTATCAACATTGTCCCCTTTATTTTTTGTATTGTCAGCATTGGTCTGGAAGCTTTGAGGATTTTTGAGGATTTTATTTGTATATAGAAGTCCGTGTTTGTGATACCAGTGCTAAAGGTCCCAGATATTGTATGTTGTCGGAATAATGTTGACGATTGAAACTTTACAATGAAAACTCGTGTGATACCCCTACAATGAAAACTCGTGTGATACCCCTACAATGAAAACTCGTGTGATACCCCTACAATGAAAACTCGTGTGATACCCCTACAATGAAAACTCGTGTGATACCCCTACAATGAAAACTCGTGTGATACCCCTACAATGAAAACTCGTGTGATACCCCTACAATGAAATCTCGTGTGATACCCCTACAATGAAAACTCGTGTGATACCCCCTTTACTCCTAAACGTATCCATGTTGGTTGTGATATGTTGGATGGAGTGATTTGCTTATAAAAACTTGACCAGTGCCAATTTACCAATGGGTACAGTCGAGGTTAATAAGTGTTGTCAGATATTTCACAAAGTTTCGGACACTGACTAATACTCTGAGGGATAAGTACTTTTCCCAGTAACTATAAAGATACCAATAACACGTTTTGAGCGAAACCCACTGGAATCTATGACAACACTTAATAACCCCGATTGTACATAATAATCAGTGACTACTTTATCCTTACATAACCCGGCCTAACCCAACAGTAGCTACTTCTCTAGTTGGCACTGTTTGATAACTGGTTGAATTGCTCTTTAGGTCGTTCATTCTAGGTTGAGCAGAAATCGTAACTTCTAAAACTCAAAAAGGGCTAGAGCAAATGAGCTGGCAATTTATACACATATTCCCTAGCGAAGTGGTCCTATTTGGTAGACATATTATCTCGATTACTCTAGTCCTTTTTTTTTAGTTATGAGAGGTTAGGGGTTACGATTTCTGCCCAACCTAGAATGAACGGGCTATAGTGGTTGAGGTGTCAGGTTACTATAATACACCAATATCACCTCTGCCTTTTTTTTTTTTTTTTTGCTTCATATCACAAAATGCATTTTCTAATTTTTTTTGTTTTTTTTTGTTTTGCTTCATATCACAAAATGCATTTTCTCAACTCGACACTGCTAGTGTTAGCTATTTGAGTAGACCATGCAGCCTTTTATAAATGTAGAATACATTTTTATGTTGCCGTTGGTTTTGTATACTTCTTACATTCTATGATTTTGTTTTACTTGTTAATAATGGCGTTGGGTTTGGATAAGTATGGCGATTGTTGGAAGGAACATAATAATTGATATTGGTTCAGGAGTAATTTATCGAGAGGACTTCCCTAAGTGGTTAAGGCACCATTAATTGCTCTTTCCATTCACATATGCATAGCCTACGTGAGTTGCAGTTGGGATGTGTGTACATGCTTAGATTGATATGCAGGATTCGAAGTTGCATAATAAATCGTAGGCAGTGTCCACCAACCTTTAACTGTCTTCGTGGTGCGATGTATAAGGTTTTGATTTTCGGTGTGAGCATCCTGGGTTCGAATCCACGGACTGCTACATGTGTTTGTAAATTTCATTAATCGATTTTAGGAGTATGGTTGGTTGTTGGAAGGAACATAATAAGTGTAAAATTATTTTCAATATTGGCGTTAGTTGTGGATAGTCATTGCAATCTCTGAATGCTATAACATTTCTCCTATACATATCACGGAAGTGTGAAACTCTTCGCCTTGAATGGAATAAGTAGTGTTAAAATGGTATTTTTACGACGGAATGATATCACGTTTTCTTGCGTAAATCTCCATTAAATTGAAAGATCAGTTCCGTAGACGTTGTTGGCTGATGGATAGATAACCCCGTGTGTGTGTGTGTGTGTATGAGAGAGAGAGAGAGAGAGAGAGAGAGAGAGAGAGAGAGAGAGAGAGAGAGAGAGAGAGAGAGAGAGAGAGAGAGAGAGAGAGAGAACGTACGTACGTACGTACGTACGTGTGACTGTGTGAATAATACGAGCTGGGAAAAGTGCATGAAGGTGTGACTGTGTGTGTGATCCTGTACCAAGTTGTCGTAATTGACCTTCTATAACATCTCTTACATAACACCAAACTATTATCTCCCTGTGTAGCAGTGTTGTGTGTGTGACCTTGTACGGTGGTGTCGTTATAGAGAGTATGACCTTCCATAGCATCTCTTATTCTACCACAATAACACCAGCATTACCTCATCTTGTGTTGGCCTTCTCATCGGCTTTTGTGAAGATTGTTTGAGTATGATTATGATTATAGGCTTGCGTAGCTTCGTATTGTTACTACCACAATCTCAACTTCAATTAATATAGGTCTAACACGGGACACCAACCACACTAAGTTTTATTTTATAATCGGTTTGGTTAGGTTTGGTAAGGTTCAGTTTGGCATAGGCCTAGGTAAGATAATGTTAGGTTAGGTCCGGTTCGGTTTGGTCAAACTTGGTTAGGTCATGTTTCAATGTGCTAGGTTTGCTTATGTTAGCTTACTTTATAATTATTTACCATATCGTCTATAATAAGTTGGTTTGGGCAAGGTTGGATTGGTTTGCTTTGATAAAGTTTGATTTGGGTTTGGTTAGCTTAGGTTAGGGTTTGTTAAAGGGGGTCACCTGCTTTTTTCCCCATCTCTCTGGCTTGTAACCATTCGGCCCAATTCAGCCTGCTGTTTTAAGACGTTTATCCCAATACAGGTGTCGATTTTTTTCCTGGCGAGCGATAGCGAGCCATCATTGTATGGAGAAATTCGGCTTCGCCGGAGACATTTTTCTATCGAAAAATTTAAAAATGTATCCTGCTGTCCATTTTTTTTTTTTTTTTTAAACCCTCTCCGACATATGACGCGATTTTGAGCCTATTAGGGATACTTTAAAACCTTTGTTACCATCAGGGGCATGTAGAAACCTTTAGTTTAGTTACTTCAACCTCTGCAGTTGTCTTTGAGTTAGCTGTGGGCAGAAAACTAATTTTGGAGAGGTAATTATAAGAGTGAGAGAACTCTATTTCTTATTGCTAATCTGGCAACCTCCGTGTCATATGAGTCTGAAAGGGTTAAATATGCTGGTTCGCTACCGCTCACCAGGAAAAATTAGACACCTGGATGGGAGTAAACGTCTTAAAATAGTAGGCTGAATGGATGCAACCAGAAAGAGAGACTATAAAAAAACGAGGTGGGCCCCCTTAATGCCACACAATATTATCACGTCCCTCAGTGCCCCCTGGTTTAGTGTTAGCCAAGACTGTTGTTTATTGGAGAAGATTGAGCTAGTTTGAACTGTGGATAAAGGGTTACATAACTGTATGTACCAGCTATGCTTACCACCACCACCACACATATCCCTTGAAGTTTACCTCATTGTATAACCCTACTACACCAAATTACATAACAACACATCCTATAGTCTATTTGGTGTACAGTCGCGCTAATAAGTCATGTCCCAGCTGTTATTACATTTAGCTCCCTCTGTGCTGTATTAATGTCTGTCAACTTTTGGAACACTATGACAAAATTCTTAAAGTGCTAGAAGAAAAGAAAAACGTGGATGTCATTTACACCGATTTTGCTAAGGCATTTGATAAATGTGACCATGGTATAATAGCCCACAAACTGAAAGCAAAAGGTATAACTGGGAAAATCGGACGGTGGATATACAATTTCCTCGTAAACCGAAAACAATCGGTAGCAGTAAACCAAGTCACTTCTGAGCCTTCAGATGTCAAAAGCTCAGTGCCCCAAGGAACAGTGCTAGCGCCCCTTCTGTTCCTCATACTAATTTGCGACATAGATACCAACACCAGACACAGTACGGTGTCGTCTTTTGCTGATGACACAAAATTAAGCAAGATAGTAAACACACAAGAGGACACGGGCCGACTGCAGGAAGACATGAATGTAGTGTTCCAGTGGAACAGGGAAAACAACATGCAATTCAATGAGGAAAAATTCCAATTAATACGGTACGGAGATAATAATGGTGTTAAAGAAATTACAAATTACTTAACAGAATCTAACCACATAATAGAACGGAAAGACAGTGTGAAAGACCTTGGGGTATTAATGTCTGAAAATATGGGTTTCAAAGTACATAACCAGGTCAAAGTGGCGGCTGCGAAACGTTTAACGGGTTAGATTCTGCGTACTTTTAAAACTTGCGGTGAATTGCCTATGATAACGCTCTTCAAATCTCTAGTGCTACCGCGGCTTGAATACTGTAGCGTATTAACATCCCCATACAAAGCAGGTGAAATAAATGACGTAGAGAGTGTACAAAGAAATTTCACTTCGCATATAAGTTCGATAACACATCTACACTATTGGGAGCGTTTAAGAGCACTGAATCTGTACTCACTGGAACGTAGAAGAGAACGTTACCTAATAATATACACATGGAAAATCGCAGAGGGTTTAGTACCAAACCTACATACTCCGATAGTCATGAAATTCAGTGATAGGAGAGGCTGGGAATGCGAAATCCCCCGATGAATAACAGGGGTGCTATGGGGTCTCTGCGAGAGTGCTGGTTATCACACAGAGGCCCACGTCTCTTCAACAAACTCCCACGGCGAGTAAGAGACATGAGGGACATCTCGTTAGACAACTTCAAGAGAGCCCTAGATGTCGAACTGCAAAAAGTGCCAGACGAGCCCATCCTCGCAAGGGAGCGAGCTGTCGCTTCAAACAGTCTACTGCACCAAATCACCACCCATAACGAGGGGCGTCGCGCTCCTTGGTGCCGCTAGAAGAGCGGCGAACACATCCAAAGGTAAGATGTTGAATAGGGTGGGTAAGCGTAGGAACATGTTTGCATATTTCACTCGATATGAAGAAATAAAGCCTAGATATGGCTGATACCAATTATTGATCAAAACATACTTGGTGCCGAGACATCACTTATTAGCGCGACTGTACAGCTTAGGAGTAAACAGAATCTTGGTTCTTGGTGGCTTCTAAGGGCGAGTCAGGCGAAGGGTGTAAATTGAATCCTTTAGTATCTGATTGATCGATTCTTAAATGGAAAAATATAATATTGCTATGTGTCTGCGTCATATTGAGGGGGGTGACCTGCGTTTGGTATTTCTGTCCTTTTCTCTCTTTCCCTGGCTTGTATCCATTTGGCCCCATTCAGCCTACTGTTTTAAGACGTTTATCCCCATCTAGGTGTCGATTTTTTCCTGGCGAACGATAGCGAGCCAGCATTATATGAAGAAATCCGGCTTCGCCGGAGAAATTTTTCTATCGAAAAATGTACAAATTTAGCGTGCTGTCTAACAAAAATAAAAAATATGCTGGCTCGCTACCGCTCACCAGTAAAAAAAATTACACCTGGATGGGGATAAGCGTCTTAAAACAGTAGGCTGAATGGGGCCAAATGGATACAAGCCAGAGAAAGATAGAAAAGGACAGAACAAAAACAGGTCACCCCCCTTAATGCCAATTTTTTTTATAATTGGCAACATATTTTATTAGAACATCTTGGTAATAGCCGAGTGATCAGGATGGCGAGGTAACAATTTATCATCAGCTGGGAAAAAAATCCAGACTATAGCACACCTCACATCACCATAGCACATCACACCTTGCATCACATTACCATAGTACACCATTACAAACCTACACCACACCTCAATCACACCATGAACACTCCATCACTCAATACACCAAACGCCACCAATCACACATTATACCACAACACACCAATATCATACCACAAGAAACTATAGCAATACCATAGCAATACCATAGCAATACCATACCACAACACATCAGACCATACCACAACACAGCATACCAATATACCATACCACAACACACCATATCGTACCACACACAAACATACCACAACACACCATATCATACCACAACAACCATGCCACAACACACCATACCACTCTAACACCACACTGCCACCACCACCACGACAACTACCACTACCACCACCACCACCCATCATTGTATTGTTGGGACCATCATTATGCTATTGTGTGGAGATGTATACTCGGTTCATCTTAACAGGGCGAGGAATTGTCATGTCCCGATCTTGATGACTCAGCTGTGACAAGAGCTAAGCAATCAAATAGTCATTTCCCTGGCCTACTTATAATGGATATAGTATAGTGAATGTAATGAAGGGTGTTCTATAGTGTTATAGACCGAGTATTGTGAGTGATGGAGGGCGTTGTACTGTATAACGCTGCCAAAGAAAGTGTATTAAAAAAAAAAAAAAAAAAAAAAATATATATATATATATATATATATTTAGAAAGAGAGGGAGGGAGATATAATATTTAGTACTTCTTTGGTGTACCGTACTTGTAATGGATCGAGTATAGTAAATGTGACGTAGGATGTTGTATAGTGTTGCCAGAGGACACACACAGTACTAGGGTACAAGTGTACTGGCGGCTACACCCGTTCATCACACATTATTGTATTTAATATATACCCTGGCCTAGATAGATCCATGGCTTGTTACTTGGTGGTCTTGGTTAGGCTCTTCTGTGTGGGGTGGTGTGGGTGTTGTTGTTGTTGTTGTTGTTAGTGGTGATGGTGGGGGTGGTGTTGCTTAGGTTCTTCTGTGGGGGGTTATTTCTATGTGTGGGTGTCGTTGTTATTAAGGAACACTCGTTCTTAACATTAATCATCCATTACATACCCCAATGTACTTGAATAAACTAATAAAAGCATATGGTCCTCCCGGGAATCGAACTCGGGACACCACACCCAGAACTTAAGCATCCGCACCATTACACCACCAACACTCTAAATTATTAGTGGTGATGGTGGGGGTGGTGTTGGTAGTGGTGATGCTGTTGTTGTCGGTGCTGTTGTTATTGTTGTTGGTGTGTATGTATTGTTGTTTAGTGTGTTTCGGAGCCATGTGTGCACCGATTGACGGATTTTTGACAGCTATTTTCTTTTATAGTGTTCTAGATTGAGGAGTTGGGTATTTATTGATTGTACGATTGTTTGATGCATTAATAATCTGTTACCTAAGGCAGTAATATTTAGTGTGTGTAATAATAATAATAATAATAAACGGTTTATTAAAGAATGGCAGCCTCATGAGCTGAAAATACAAATTTTACAATTTAGTGGATGAACATGAGATGTACAGATATGAGGATGGTAAGCTCAGTTTACAAACAAAATAAATAAATACAATAATGATGCATGTGCAGAATACAAATGTGTGTGTGTGTGTGTGTGTGTGTGTGTGTGTGTGTGTGTGTGTGTGTGTGTGTGTGTGTGTGTGTGTGTGTGTGTGTGTGTGATATTGCTGTTGTATTATGTTATTTAGGTCTTATTATATATATATATATATATATATATATATATATATATACCGGTATACAGTATATATATATATATATTATATTTGTGAAATAAATTGTTTTCATGGTTTATTGTTTAATTTAGCTAACCGAAGAAAAACATAACGTAAAACTAATCTTCTTGTTTTGTCTGTCCTGTTTTTCAGTTGGGATTTCCATATAATTTGGTTTTCCTATTTTCACAGAAAGGTTTGTGTAGTTATTTCGCCCTTGAGAGAGCTTTTTATTATTAATCTTAGGCTGTGTTATCAAACTTATTTATACGTAGTGATGATGTACAGTACATTCATTAATTCTATAAAGGACAAATTGTTTGCTGGTAATTATTCTTAAATGCGTAATGGAAGTGAATTATATGCAGGTTAAGGGGAGGTTTCTAGTTTGTTTCCTACTCCTCCAGCAATCTTAAAATTTCACCCCCTTGACCCCCTTTCAAGACAAATTTGTTAATTTTTCGGTAGGAAAATGTCCTGGCCGAAGGCCGATTACTCTTAAATTACAGGCTCGCTCTCGCTCGCCAGGATAAAATCGACACCTAAATGGCACGAAAGGTCTTAACATTGACAGAATGGGGCGGAAATTCTTAAAAATCACCAAACTAATGGGGCAAACGTCTTACAATCTCAAAAGCAATGGGGTTAGACATGAGGGAGAAAGGGGTCAAGAAAAAAGTCCCTCAAGTGGAAATCTCCCGTTAAGTAAGGGTATAATCTGTATAATATGTTTAAAGTTCTGTGTTTAATTTGATATCTATTTTTTGATTTTATACTTCTACATGTTCAGCTATTATTTACCATTTACCAGTTTATTGTTATTGTTCTTCCCTTCCTATATTCCATTTATGTTTTTTCTTTGCTTATTCGTTAGTTATTTTGTGTTGCAGTCTCCATGTTTTGTGTTGCAGTCTCCATGTTTTGTGTTGCAGTCTCCATGTTTTGTGTTGCAGTCTCCATGTTTTGTGTTGCAGTCTCCATGTTTTGTGTTGCAGTCTCCATGTTTTGTGTTGCAGTCTCCATGTTTTGTGTTGCAGTCTCCATGTGTTGCAGTCTCCATGTTTTGTGTTGCAGTCTCCATGTTTTGTGTTGCAGGCTCCATGTTTTGTGTTGCAGTTTCCATGTTTTGTGTTGCAGTCTCCATGTTTTGTGTTGCAGTCTCCATGTTTTGTGTTGCAGTCTCCATGTTTTGTGTTGCAGTCTCCATGTTTGTGTTGCAGTCTCCATGTTGTGTGTTGCAGTCTCCATGTTTTGTGTTGCAGTCTCCATGTTTTGTGTTGCAGTCTCCATGTTTTGTGTTGCAGTCTCCATGTTTTGTGTTGCAGTCTCCATGTTTTGTGTTGCAGTCTCCATGTTTTTCTCTTATGTTGCGAGAACAAGTGTTTTCTATTCAATATTGTTGACGTGTAGGCTATGTGGTGCGAGTCCCCTTCCTTTTGTCATCGGCATAGTGTTCTCGACCTAGATGCCAAATAATGATCGCGTGTTGACAATAGCACTCCAGTGACCCACATAATATTCTCTGAGGTTTACAGATGGTTCTTGCTCGCTCATGTTTATATCTAGAATATATAATCAGTTGTAGTCTATTTTGTTGTTTTGTATTAAGGGGAGGTATTTAGTTGATTCCCTAGACTTCCATCAAACTTAAAATGACTCTCCCTAGACCCCCTTTCAAGATAAATTTGTACATTTTTCGGTAGAAAAATGTCCCGGCCGAAGGCCGATTCCCCTCAAATTACAGGCTGGCTATCGCTCGCCAGAAAAAAATCGACACCTAAATGGCACGAATGGTCTTAAAATTGACATAAATGGGGCAAGGGTTCTTAAAATCGCCAAATTAATGGGGCGAACGTCTTAAAATCTCAAAAGCAATGGAGCTAAACATGAGGGAGAAAGGGGTCCAGACAAAAATCCTCCAGGTGGAAATCTGCCCTTAATGTGCCTGCTGTATTTTGCAGTTGAGTATCTTTAGAGCTCTTGCATGCTGATATGTGTTATTATTGCTGTCATATGTTGTATAAAGTGAGCCGGGCAGGTGCCTAGAAGCTCACCTGGGGGATCTTCCGGAGTGGAGTCGAAGGGTGAGTGCGGTTACATGCTGTCACGGCATATGCCCCCATTGATTCATTGAATGAAGGATCTAGGTTAATCAGTTCAAAAGACGATCAATTTGGGTATTCAAAGGATATTGGATGACTAAATTATCCCCAGTGGCTTGTTTGTGTCTGTAAAGCTATATACTAAAATATCGTATCTGCTTTCCTCGTTTCGTGCAAATAACGTCAAGCGATCCATTTCCTATTAAAGTTATCGGCAATAATATCCAATATGGATAGAATTGTACGATAACTCGTATAATGATAAAGTTATCGGCAATAATATCCAATATGGATAGAATTGTACGATAACTCGTATAATGATAAAGTTATCGGCAATAATATCCAATATGGATAGAATTGTACGATAACTCGTATTCATCATTACATAATTCTGAGGACGGCCAAATTGAAGTCACGAATTCGGTTTGAATCTATCGGTTAAAGTATTTAAGGTTTTCTGTATTAGCGATCTGTATTTTATAATATAACATTATACCAAATTGATAACACATCTGATAGTCCCATCCCGGAAACCCGTAGCTTCCGCATAGTGAATATTACCCAGGAAACTATGTTACGGATAAAAAAAAAAAAAAAAAAAAAAAAAAAAAAAATATATATATATATATATATATATATATATATATATATATATATATATATATATATATATAGATATAGATAGATAGATAGATAGATAGATAGATAGATAGATAGATAGATAGATAGATAGATACTGTATTCTAATGTACATATGTTTTTGTCCAGAATACCTGTTTTCACATAACTAATATTCTTATTTCTTTTTCCAGGTAAGATCTCCGACCCAATTGAGAAAAGCAGATTTGGTGAGTAATTGAATTGGTAACGTGATCATAATTGAGTTATATTAAGGTAATCAACTCAAGTTGTTGGTTAGTTTAAGGTAGATTGGATAAGATTGGTTATATGGTAGATTGCTTCACAGTTAGTTAGGTTATATTAGAATTGAATATAGTTAGGTTTTATGAATTGCAGGGCACTATATTTGATTAACTACCGGTACTATGCAAGACATATTTACCGAGTGAAGGGCTCACGAAGCATTTTATTATAATTCAGTATATTCTGTGATGAATAATATAAAGTATCGAACACTTCTACCAAACTATGTTAGGATTGGGAACGGTGCTTTCGTTGGGTAATGTATTGTTCAGAACTGAAGCCAGTAGGTTAAGCCAGCTTTATGGCTAAATATTAGCATTGTGTGTTTATTGACTGGACTTTAAACCGAGGTCACTACGCAAACACACACCAAATGCTGTTGGGAGCCTGGAACCGCAACACATGTAGAGTTGTAGACCCCTAGTTCTGTAAAATTATGTATGTATGATCTCCCTACTTAATTAAGGGAAGGTTTTTAGTATGTTCCCTAGACCTCAATCAAGCCTAAAATTACACCCCCTAGACCCCCTTTCAAGATAAATTTGTACATTTTTCGGGAGAAATATGTTCCGGCCGAAGGCCAATTTCTCTTAAATTACAGTCTCGCTATCGCTCGCCAGGGTAAAATCGACACCTAAATGGCACGAAAGGTCTTAAAATTGACATAAATGGGACGAAAGTTCTTAAAATCGCGAAACTAATCGAGCGAATGTCTTAAAATCTCGAAAGCAATGGGACTAAACATGAGGGAAAAGAGAGTCCAGAACAAAAATCCGTCAAGTGGAAATCTTCCCTTAAGGGGAGGGGGGTTACATGTTCCGTACGTGGTGGAGGAATTGTTTACAAGTGAGTGTTTAATGATAGTGTGTGTAGGTGTGCTTATTAGTTCAGTGTAAAATGTATGCCTAAACGTGTGTGGGTGTGGGTGGGTGTGTGTTGTGGGTGTGACGAAGTAGCTGGGTTCGTGACATTACCTGGCGGGGGAATGACCCGAGAGATAAGTGAGAACGTGACTCAGATCTTGGTGTATAATATGTGTAGACACACCACTTTAACTGAGGTTTGATTTATTTAGTTGAGGACTACATAACATAACTGTTTAAAAGAGTGTGTGTGGGATATTCCTGTTTGTATATAGGTCTAATATCTTGTATGTCTGTGTGTGTGTGATGGTATGTTAATTATGTTGGAGTATACGGTAAAACTGAAGTATCGTGAAGAAGTTCGTGACTGATGACACTGGAGAGGGAATGCCCTGGGAGACGTGACTCAAGTTCTTGGTGTATACTGGTACTATTTGTAGACACCACTGATAAGGAGCATAATTAAGTTTGATTAGTGTTTGACATGCTAAGTTTGTGGACCACCTATTGTGTGTGTGCGCCCGAGCGAGCGCTAAATGTATTGGGCAACAGCATGTGTAGCGTATTGCAGTATGTTTGTGTATGCAGTTGCCTAGTTTCTTTCCATATGTATGTACGTAAATGCATTATATACCGTATGTATATTA
The DNA here is from genome assembly GCA_032716605.1 of Paralithodes platypus. NCBI lineage: Eukaryota > Metazoa > Arthropoda > Malacostraca > Decapoda > Lithodidae > Paralithodes > Paralithodes platypus. The sequence goes on along the minus strand of CM064542.1, from coordinate 34,339,163 downwards.
TGTGCGTGTGTGTTGAGTGTGAGTGTGTGCGTAATATGTCCGTGGGAAAGAGTGATGATGTGATCACCGCTACCACCACCACCATAGTTGGACTTCCGCTTCCCACCCTGACTGTTTGGTTGCTCACTGGCCCTTTAACCTGCACCATACACTCTTATATTATGGGGATAGTGTTATATTTTTGTATTATTATTTGTATTTTATTTTTATGTCTATTTATTCAATGTTTAGTTTCCTCCCTAGACCTCCATGAACTTTAAAAACATTTTTTTTAGACCCCCCTTCAAGATAGATTTGTAAATTTTTCGGTAGAAAACATTTCCGGCCAAAGGCCGGTTCCTCTTAAAATTAAAGAATTGCTCTCGCTCGCCAAGAAAAAATTGCGACACCTAAATGGCACGAAAGGTCTTAAAATTCACAGCGAAATGGGGCGAAAGGTCATAAAATCGTCAAAGTAATGGGCCGAAGGTCTTAAAATCTCAAAGCTAAATGGGGCTAAAAACGAGGGAGAAAATGTTCCAAAAAACCGACCCATCTCCCCTTAATTAATGTTAACTTGGGGTGAATTTGACCATTTCTAATTTTATGAAATATTTATGCAACCGTAGATTCGCAAATATAGAGTAATAACTTTAGCTTTCGTGTAGAGTAATAACTTTGAGAAAGCTATATATTAACCAGGAACTACTTATGGAAATATATAATGGCTTTCTGTATAGTGTATATATTGAATCTGTTATTAGCATTTTAGGTTTTCTAAGCACATATTAAGGGGACCGACCCTCTTTTTTTTATCTCCTTTTCTCTGGCTTGTATCCATTCGGCTCCATGCAACCTACTGTTTTAAGAAGTTTACCCCCATCCAGGTGTCGATATTTTCCTGGCGAGCGGTAGCGACAGCATAAAACCCTAGACCCCCTTTCAAGATAAATTTGTAAATTTGTCCGTAGAAAATGTCCCGGCCGAAGGCCGATTCCTTCTAGAATTTGAGGCTCACTATCGCTCGCCAGGAAAAAACGACATCTAACGAGCACGAAAGGTCTTAATATTGACAAAAAAATGAGGCGGAAGGTCTCAAAATCGCCAAACTAACGGAACGCACGTCTTAAAACCTCAAAACTAATATGCTAAACATGAGGGAGAAGGGGGTCCAGGAAAAGCGAGTACTACCCCCTTATAGGTTTGATGAGGCATGCATTATCTCCCTAGTGTGGTCTCCTTCCTATATATCTGCGGTGTGGTATATAACTCTATATAACTAACCTCTGTAACTCAAAAACGACTAGAGTAATCGAGCTAATATGTCTACCATTTGGGAAGAGTCGGTCACGGAATAGATGTGGAAATGTACAACCTCTAACCTCTACTGTAACTCAAAAACGACTAGAGTAATCGAGCTAATATGTACCATTTGGGAAGAGTCGGTCACGGTATAGATGTGGAAATTTACAGCCCATTTGCTCTAGCCCCTTTTTAGAGTTACTGAGTATAGAGGTCATGTGTTATCGCCTACTTACAGCGAATAGACTATCGTAACCCATATTCCGTGTTGGAGCATCAGCCTTACATAGCTGTTCTATTTTGGGGGAGTTGTTATCGAGGAGTGTGTGAGAAGTTAAGTGTCACGTGGGTATTTATATCGAAGTCATAGAATCCAACATGGCTTATATTATCTAAGGATTTTCACTTTAATATTGGAGGCATTTGTTTGTTATCCCATTTCCAATATACTGTATGTTATAGCCAAGATAAACCAAGTACTCTATAAGGACATAACATTCTTTAAAATTATCCACATTGTCTCTATTTCGCTATTATTGACCACTCAGATGTTTCTGGTGATAAGGGAGTTAGGAGCTGTAAACTTCGATATTTAGCAGAAATGCACAAATCATTATTTTGTTGTTTAATATATGCACCATATGAAGAGGAGCACTTTATTGATAACGTTTCGCAGATAGCTTCTTCAGGTCACCTGAAGAAGCTATCTGCGAAACGTTGTCAATAAAGTGCTCCTCCTCATGGTGTTTATATTCAACTTTTCTCATTTATTTCAACAATTTTATTTTTAATTGATAACAATGTTGGTGAATTTGATTCAATGTACTGTATTTATTATTATGCACTACAGCCGTATGTTGGCTGATAATTGGTCATAATACCGATGGTTTCAGCTTGAACTTCCTCATAGATCGATATTCTCGTGGTAGTTAGTGATGTGATGATGATAGAGGTCCAGGGGGGACGAGGGGGAGGTTTAATCCTTTTACCACGATAGCGCCTTTTACCTTACACTCTGGCTACAATTAGAAGAACTTGTGCAGTTTCAATAGGATCCATTTTATTCAGAGGGTTTATTGAGATCGTATTTACCCCTTTGAATCCTAGAGGTAGCTTAAGGGCTGAAGATAATTGTATAATGGTAACCAGGATATGATGAAACTTACGTCATCGTGCTGAAGGGGTTAAAGGGGTATTGTTGTGTGTACACTGCACCTTTCCTTACATTCTCACACATAAATTACTTCATAACACACACACACACACACACACACACACACACACACACACACACACACACACACACACACACACACACACACACACACACACACACACACACACCACACTGTCACACTCACATACTTATGCGCAAACACACGCTCGCTCACTCCCAGTAGTCAAAAACACAGCCACGTCATGTACATGTGTCCTTAACTGTCAAGAAAATGGCTCATTATGGCTTCTTTTGGACGTAGGAAAAAGGGAATCCTGGGTGGTAGTAGTAGTAGTAGTAGTAAGAGAGAGAGAGAGAGAGAGAACACGTATACCTCCAATTGAGAAATATTTTATGTGGGTGTTCAGTCTCTTGCACTAGTTCTGTTCTTATAAATGATTATCTATATGGAAGTAAAATTCGTAGTTTTGTATATAATTCATATGACCAATAACATTAAAGAAAGCATAACAGATCCGAGTTAATTAATGTTCCTTTGATACGTGCGGTCATGTGGAAGAGAACTTATCTAGGAGACAGTACCGTACATTGTGTATGTACAGTCTTGGTTAATGCTACGTCACTAACACATCTCTATTTTAGGTTTAACTTTTCTCTCTAGGTTAAGATAAATTAATAAGAGGTTTGGTCACAAATATGGAATTATCACCTTTTAAAACAAAATGGGAAAGCTGGTATATATGTTTTGTGAAAGTTTTGTTCTGGGACTTGTGAGCCGCACTGTACATGTGCACCCGTGTGTGTGTTGTGGAGGGAGGAAGGTATGACTCACTTCTTGCTGTTCCCCCTCCCCCATCCCTCTCCCTCCCCTCCCCTCCCCATGACAACCTCACACTCCACGATTCTGTCTTTCCCCCTCCCCGTTTCCTTCCCTTGTTTTCCTTTGTTTATCATTTCCTTCGCCTTTCAGTTTCCTTCTCTCCCTTCCCCTCTTCTCTCCCCTTCCCTCCCTCCTTCCTTCCTACTTGATCCTCCTTCCCAGTGTGTTCTTAGGTGACTTCCAATTTACTGGGAAACAAGAACTGCCGAGTGTGAAGGTAGACGTCATGTGGACTTCTGTCATGGTAAAACTTTTAGAATGGGTACTAGTAGACAAAATAGTTAACTAGCTGGAAATCCACAACTTATTTACAGATTCCCAACATGGATTATAACGAAATGTTAAGGCTCATATGAAATACAACGCGCAAGCATGGTTGGAAGTAAGAATTAAAAAGATTCCACACTAGTATTTGTGGAAAAAAAATCACATATAAGATCTGTTCTATCTGGAACAAACTTCCCTCAGAAGTTGTAAACAGTTCTTCAGTAGTAAAGTTAAAAAAGAGAGTAGATAGTATTTTGCACAATTTTTGTCTGTGCATTTCTTATGCTTACTCATATTCCCACACATGGAATTTTGCATTTTACTAAACCTGCATTATATCGATGAATGTTTTAAAAAAAACACACACGATACCATTGTCACCCAAACTGTTATTTTTTGGTCAAGCGAGTGAAAGGGTTTAGTTGTTGTTTCCTCGATCGTTATTCCCCCTACCCTGCCCATTACTGTCATGTTATTTATCTTTTGTACCTGCCACTAACGCTCTACCTTCCCTCCGTTTGCCTCCATCCCTCATTTTGTTTTCCCTCCCCACGCCCCTTTTTCCTTCCCCTGTCTCTCCTTCACCTCCCTTCTCTTCTCCCCCCCCCCCCCTCCTATCTTGCTATCCCTCCCTCCAACATCATCCTCTTCTTTCCTCTTCCCACTCCTCCATTATCTCCCTATTCTACCCTTTGATGCATGTCTCTCATCTAGACCTGTTTCAATTTTTTTATCTCTCCCAATTCCCTTCTCCCTTTTCCTCCCCTTTCCCATCCTTCTTTCTCCAAGCCCTATTATCTTCTTATTTCTTTAATTCTCTCCTCTGTTCCCTTCTTCCTTCGCCCCTTCCCTACCCCCACCATCCCTTTCTCCTTCCACCCCCCTTTCTTTCTCTACTCCCCCCTCCCCATCATTCCCTCTTGTCTCCTTCTCCCTCCATATTATTCAACCCCCCCCCCCCCCCCCACCTCCCGCACACACTACCTGGACATACCTATTCTTCCCTCCTACTTGCCTAACCTTCTTTTTCCTTTAATTCCTCTCCTCTGACTCCCACCTTCTTACCTCCCACCTCATCCTTGTAACTGCCATCATTCTCTCTCTCTCTCTCTCTCTCTCTCTCTCTCTCTCTCTATATATATATATATATATATATATATATATATATATATACTAATAATAATAATACAGTATTATCTTGATTTGTTAATTTCTAAGTATTGGTCATGACTTCTCAGTCTCCCATGTTATTTCCATTGTTAGAGAGAGAGAGAGAGCAGTACAGAAGCCATACCGACCAATGTTGCCCACATATACCTGGAACCATGCAATGTACACAACCTCACGTAATGGGGGTAAAGTAGACTTCTTGTTTCTTTACTTAGGGAGGGGATCTCTCTCTCTCTCTCTCTCTCTCTCTCTCTCTCTCTCTCTCTCTCTCTCTCTCTCTCTCTCTCTCTCTCTCTCTCTCTCTCTCTCTCTCTCTCTCTCTCTCTCTCTCTCTCTCTCTCTCTCTCTCTCTCTCTCTCTCTCTCTCTCAGCTTTTACTATTTTTTTAAACATAAAATACTATATGACAACACTTATGATCTTACAACACCTGCAGGCAATTCTCATGGCTCTCATTCTCGCTTTATATACTTACCTTCATTTTCTCTGCCCAGTGTGTGTGTGTGTGTGTGTGTGGTTTTAATATTGTGTTATAAGAACAAAATGTTAACACGATTATGTGAAAGCATTTATTTTTGTTACACCTATCTGCAATTTTCAGGCGGTGTTAGTGTACTTTTGTTCGCATTGCAAAGTTGTCCGTACTAAACCTGCATTTTTTATTTCCTGCTGTTTTTGTGAGTGTGGTGTTGCAGCGAGAGTGGTGTGTGTGTGTATGTGTGCACTGGTGGTGGAGTTTTACACACACACACTCACACACTCACACTCCCACTCATCCACACACTCATCCACACACTCATCCACACACACACACACCCTGCGGGCACCGCCTCCGAATTTTTACCCAGACTGTTCCTCCCTTCCAGCTGGTGCACTACAGTTGCCACATCCCACTAAGCTGCGGATTAACCCGAATTATCACTCTTTATTCTTTATTTTACTGTGATATTTTGCAGTTATCTATTATTAATGTATTTGTATTGACCATTTATTGTCACGGATAGTTGTCCGGGAGAGAGATTTCCGGTGGGATCTGTATTTTTTATCTGAGGGTGTGCGGCAATCTTGCATCAGTGGTATAGGGCTTGACCGGCCCCGCTGAGTCAGTTGCTCGCCAGTGTTCTTAGTGGAAGGTGTGTCTCGCTGTCCTCCCGTGTATATCCCTATCTATTATCCATATCCCTTACCCCTGTTTGTGTTGTGTGAAGGAAAGCGTCTCGACATGGATTACCAGCGAGATATACTGCCACCGAGCTTGTTATTCGTGAGTGGTGGTGTGTTTTGAGCAGCGACCGGTTCAGACAGCAGACTTGAAATGTCACTCCTTAGTGGTTGTTTGTTGTTCCTGCTGCTGCTGCTGAACCTGTCTAGACTCCGCAGTATGGCTCACTTGTTGACTTTACAACTATATGGACGCATTTTTAAAGGACTACGGTGAATTATATGTTTTGGAGTGTTATATTACTCAAGAAAATGTATATACAGTATATTGAAGTGTTATGTATTTCGTGTTTTCTCGTGATTGACAAACTTGTCTCTTTATTATATGAACACATTTTTAAAGGACTGGTTAATTTGTGTATCTGAGTCTTATAATACTCTAGAATTATATATATATAGGCCTCTATGTATATAATTTTTTATTATTATTATTATTATTTAGTTATACATCTATATATTGAACTGTGATATGTTTATTTATTTTTTATTATTTTTGTTTTGTTTTGTTTTTTGTTTTTTACTTTCGTAGTTAGATCGGGTGATGCTACAAAAGGGAAATGTGCCCGTACCTTAACCCTATCAGTACTAGATCACATTTGTTTTTCTTCTGGCTGACACTAGGCCTAGACGATTTTACTTTAGCCGAATAACTACACCTTGAAAACAAGGGGCAATTTGTATCCCCATGAATCCCTATTGCTCGATCCTAAATTGTATAATGATAACCAAAATGAAGTTGAAAATGTGTGAGAAAGAGAGAATGTGTGTGTGTTCTTATTAGAGTGAGTAACTGGTTGAGATATGAAGTTGAAAATGTGTGTGAGAGAGAGAGAGAATGTGTGTGTTCTTATATGAGTGAGTGTAAGTGGCTGAGATAGCTTGTCTGGCCTATCGTCTGGAGGCTGTTTTAATGTTTATCTCTTTATCACAAGGTAACCCTGACCCAACAAACACTTTTAATTGGGCCATCGACTATCGTGTTTTTAATAGGTGTGTGTTTTGAGTGTGTGTGTGTGATTCACCAGGGGGTGATGGGCCGGTTTTCTGGACCACTTTCTCCCTCATGTTTACCCCCATTAGTTAGTCGATTTTAAGATCTTTCGCCTCATTTCTTCGTCAATATTTAGACCTTTCGTGCTATTGAGGTGTCTATTTTTCCCCTGGCGAACGATAGTGAGCCTGTAATGTTGGAAGAACCTTGTTCTACCGAAACATTTACAAATTAATCTAGAAGGGGAATCTAATGAATGTTTTTTTTTTTTTTTTTTTTTTTTTTTTTTTTTTTTTTTTTTAAATAATAATATGGAGGTCTAGGGAGGAAACTAGAAACCATAATGAATACATGCAAAAAAAAAAAAAAAAACGCCCAAAAAGTGAACCATCCCCCCTTAACAGCTTCGACGAAAGTGGCTCCCCCGTGGTCAGCATTTACCATTTTAATTGCTTTCCAATACCTGGTGTTGGGGGAAGTGTTGCTTAATATTTTTTCCATTTCAATTTTTTGGGAAAATGTTCATGTTTTATTTTTGTTCGTGCCTCAGTTGAGTTATTTGAATGAATTTGGTTTTATTTGTATTCACATCTCCCTTGATTCATCTCAGTTTATTTCGATTTGTATTTATTTTATTCGTCTCATTTGCCCTAACGCCCTCCTTCCTTAAAGTTACCTTAAAGTTATCCAGTTAGAAATAGCAAGATATTCATTACTCATGATTGTTCCTCGTCAACCACCTGCCACACCCTACTTCCATATTGCCCCCATACTTTCGTTCTGCCTTCATTGCTCCCTTGTTTTGCCAACGATCTGTATGCACCACTGATTCACTTTCCCCCTTGCCTTCACTATCTACCCATTCATCATTGTATATCTGCCTTCATTATGTGCTATGTCTTATCCATTCTGTCTTGCTTCTCTCACTAAATCTTTGCACTTATCCCTCGTTTTTTTTTTTCCATTACTCTTCATGATTCGTCTCTCGCTCTATCTCATACTAGGATTGACATAATTTGGTGGTATCGTTGTATTGAGGGCGAGTTCGTTTGAGGACACGGCCATATAATTCCCTTACATCCCGCATCCTTCATTACCTCCTATTCTAATAATTTCATCCGTATCCCTTCTCGACTTACATTATTTCCCGCACCCATTATCACTCTGCATCCAATTTCTCACAATTTGTTTACCTTCCATTACTTGCTATACCCATCTTCGCTTTTCATCACTTTCCTTATGCCATCCCGTATCCTTGCCTTCCACTCTTCTTTCGTCCACCTGCTCTCCCTCCATTCCTCCCTCCCAACTTCAACTTCATCGGGATTTTGCCCTTTCTTTACCTCCGATTCTTCCATTCCTACCCGCCCCCCCCCCCCTTTTAAGTGTTTCCCTCCCTAACCGCACCCTCCTCTTCCTGCCCCACAAAATTCCTCCTGGCTGTTCCTCCTTTGCTCTCATATCTTCTGTACCCCCTATATCCCTGTGTTTCCAACCTATTTCTATCCTTACCTTGTTGGTTTGGCCTCTAAAGGTCTCTGAGGGCTGCTCTATCCGAGTTTGTTTGCTGTCAGTGCTTGATGAACCAGACCATTCGAGGGAGTTGTTCTCTCCCCGCAAAACATGGTTGATCAGTCACTGTTTTGAGATGATCCAACTTCTTTATCCTCTACAGCCTATCCTATGTTTTGTTTGTTTTATATATGTCTTCTTTTTCGCTTATATCCTCGTGTTTGTTTTTATTCTACTCCTTTGCTGTCATGTCTTCTATATCCTTGTGTTTCTTTTTATCCTACGTCTTTGCTGGTTTGTCTTCTGTATCCTCTATATCCTTGTTTATTCTTATCTTACTCCTTTGCTGTTATGGCATCTTTATCCTGTATATCCTCGTTTCTTTTTATCCTACTCTGTTGTTATGTCTTCTTTATCTTCTATATCCTTGTGTTTCTTTGTATCGTACTCTGTTGTTATGTCATCTTTATTCTTTATATCCTTGTTTATTCTTATTGTACCCCTTGCCTGTCTTGTCTTTTATATCCTTGTTTCTTTTTATCCTCCTCCTTTGCTGTTAAGTCTTCCATATCCTCTATATCCTTGTGTTTCTTATCCTACGCCTTTGTTGTCTTGTATTTTATATTTCTATGCCCCTGTGTTTCCCTGTTCTTGAGCTACCGGTACTTGTTCTAGTATGTGTGTCCCTCCTCATTTTCCAGTATTGTGTTGTATATACCGGTACCGGTATACTGTTACCCTTTACCGTATGTCCCCCCCCTCCCTCTCTCTCTCTCTCTCTCTCTCAAGGTATCTCTTATAGTCACTCCTCCCCTTCTTTCATTGTAAATCCGTTCTTTTCTCTGATCTGCCCCCTACCCCCCTCCTCTCTCTCTATCTATCTCGTCCCTCGGCCTTGAGAGAGTGAATAGCCAACTCACCCTTGTCCCCACCGCCTTAGGGGGAGAGAGAGAGTTGTGTGAGAGAGAGAGTTGTGTATGTGTGTGTGAGAGAGGGAGTTGAGCCATTAAGAAGGGCTAATTGGACGAAGGGATTACAGAACTCTTGTAAAATAAGCGGAATTACCGGTACATAAACTTGAGAACTTAGTAGAAGAACTGGTTTCAAAACAAGGTACACAGGTAGTTAGGGTACCGGGTAATGGTTAGAAGGGCTACAAGTGGTCAAGCACCACTATACTTTGTTCTTTACCTGACAAGAAATTACATCCTGTAGCAGCTGTTTTCACTTTCTGACTAAAAAAACAAGAACTGAGCTATACCGGTATTTACTTTTATTACTTTAATATCTGTTTCCCACGATACCGGTAAGCAGTACCGGTAGGTTTCCTTATAAATATTCATGTAATTTATCCTAGCTGAACCGTTTCTTATTGTGTTAACAAGTTGGTAGGCTATATATATATACCTCACAGGTATATTGTGCTGTGTTGTGTAGGACCTGTAAAACAAGGTAAGCAGACAGACAACTGAAGCGCCATACCGGTAATAACCGGATTTTTATCCCACTTATATGGTCTAGTTTATAATCTGATTACCCACAAACGCAGTGTTGCTCTTCTGTTCATGAGTTCTATTAATTTGCCACATTTGTCTGTTCATAAGTTCTATTAATTTGTCACATTTGTCTGTTCATAAGTTCTATTAATTTGCCACATTTGTCTGTTCATAAGTTCTATTAATTTGTCACATTTGTCTGTTCATAAGTTCTATTAATTTGTCACATTTGTCTTCATAAGTTCTATTAATTTGTCACATTTGTCTGTTCATAAGTTCTATTAATTTGCCACATTTGTCTGTTCATAAGTTCTATTAATTTGTCACATTTGTCTGTTCATAAGTTCTATTAATTTGCCACATTTGTCTGTTCATAAGTTCTATTAATTTGTCACATTTGTCTGTTCATAAGTTCTATTAATTTGTCACATTTGTCTGTTCATGAGTTCCATTAATTTGTCACATTTGTCTGTTCATGAATTCTATTAATTTGCCACATTTGTCTGTTTATGAGTTCTATTAATTTGTCACATTTGTCTGTTCATGAGTTCCATTAATTTGTCACATTTGTCTGTTCATGAGTTCCATTAATTTGTCACATTTGTCTGTTCATGAGTTCCATTAATTTGTCACATTTGTCTGTTCATGAGTTCTATTGATTTGTCACATTTGTCTGTTCATGAGTTCCATTGATTTGTCACATTTGTATACAGTAGGTGTAGCTTAGATTAGAGGTACGGTACCGTACCGTATTATAAATTAGGTTAGACTTGGGTAAGTTGATTTGTTATCGACAATGCCATACCGTATGTTGGGATGGGCTTCTCGTGTCTCAGTATATGGGTTAAGGGGAGATTTTTTTTTTTTTTTTTTTTTTTTTTTTTTTTTTTTTTTTATATGGGTTATGCTGAAAAAGTGTTGGTGGTGGAGTAGGTAGTGAGTATTTGGGTTTAAGATCATATTATATATGAACGATAACAGTGATAAGGGTGTGTTAGGTAAGAGGTGGAGTGATATTGGGGACATTGTACTGTTCAAAACATATAAGCGACTATTTGTCCTTTTGTAGTCATTTTTGTATATCGAAAACAAAAAAAGTGAAGTATTAACCCGTACAGTACGTATCAGGGACGTCCGTTTTATCTTATTATGGCAGCTATTAGACGGCTATATTCAGCTTAGGAAGTACCTCTAGTATTAATATGGCTTCAACCAATCTCAACCAACCCTTTTAAATGTCACAGATCCTTCCTAAGCTGCATAATATCGTCTAAATATAGCTAGAATAAAGTACAACACAAGTCGCTGGTACTTGAAGGCTTAATTGGCGTTTCTTGATAATCAATATCGTATTTCGTTGGTTATGCCTCACTTGACACAGTTGGGGGTGAGTACATGCATACATCACTGCTAGATCATACTAACATGGAAATAAAGCAAAGTACAGTATATTATGCCAGTAAATGTGGTGTTAGTTGCTTATACCAGTCCTCATTGGTGATGGGTGTGACGTTCATTGGAAATTAGTATTGTGGGTGTTATAATGTAAAACTTGCAAAATAAACAAACCAAAACTTATACGAACACAGTAAACAGACACAAATTATAAGATTCATGATGGTTTAAATTGCAAAAGCTCCAGTTAGTTTATTACATTTGAAAGTTGATAAGACTGATCCTCCCACACCTAACCTGACCGACTTGAAACTGTTGGCTAAGGAACTGGAATGTGCACGAAATTATATATACCGGTATATATTTTTGGAGAAACTATCGTATATTTGGATATATTATTATAGGGTGGTGGGGAGTAGCGAGTGGATGTGATGTACTGTAGCAAGATGATGGCTGGTTGTGTGTGTGTGTGTGTGTGTGTGTGTGTGTGTGTGTGTGTGTGTGTGTGTGTGTGTGTGTGTGAGGGATAATAGCAGGAGTTGCTGTGGCTGTATAATACTGAGAGTCTGGTAATTAGGACGCTAGACTCCAACATAAATTATATGAGTTACTGGTACCGTTTGTCGGTGTTAAGACAACATTGTTAAGGGGAGGTATTTAGTGTGTTCCCTAGACCTCCATCAAGCTTAAAATTACACCCCCTTGAGTCCCTTTCAAGATAAATTTGTACATTTTTCGGTAGAAAAATGTCCCGGCCAAAGGCCGGTTCCTCTTAAATTACAGGCTCGCTATCGCTCGCCAGGATAAAATCGACACCTGAATTGCACGAAAGGTCTTAATATGGGGTGAAAGTTCTTAAAATCGCTAAACTAATGGGGCAAACATGTTATAATATCAAAAGCAATGGGGCTAAACATGAGGGAGAAAGGGGTCAAGAAAAAATCCCTCAATTGGAGATCTCCCCTTAAGGGTGTATGGAAATAATGAGTACGGTACCTGGTGGAATAGAATAGTATGCGTGGATAAAAGATTAATTAATTTAGTTGGTGAGGTGTATACCTTACCTTTGGATGTGTTCGCCGCTCTTCTAGCGGCACCAAGGAGCGCGACGCCCCTCGTTATGGGTGGTGATTTGGTGCAGTAGACTGTTTGAAGCGACAGCTCGTTCCCTTGCGAGGATGGGCTCGTCTGGCACTTTTGCAGTTCGACATCTAGGGCTCTCTTGAAGTTGTCTAACGAGATGTCCCTCATGTCTCTTACTCGCCGTGGGAGTTTGTTGAAGAGACGTGGGCCTCTGTGTGATAACCAGCCCTCTCGCAGAGAGCCCATAGCACCCCTGTTATTCATCCGGGGGATTTCGCATTCCCAGCCTCTCCTATCACTGAATTTCATGACTATCGGAGTATGTAGGTTTGGTACTAAACCCTCTGCGATTTTCCACGTGTATATTATTAGGTAACGTTCTCTTCTACGTTCCAGTGAGTACAGATTCAGTGCTCTTAAACGCTCCCAATAGTGTAGATGTTTTATCGAACTTATATGCGAAGTGAAATTTCTTTGTACACACTCTACGTCATTTATTTCACCTGCTTTGTATGGGGATGTTAATACGCTACAGTATTCAAGCCGCGGTAGCACTAGAGATTTGAAGAGCGTTATCATAGGCAATTCACCGCGTGTTTTAAAAGTACGCAGAATCCAACCCGTTAGACGTTTCGCAGCCGCCACTTTGACCTGGTATGCTGTGAAAGACATTTTGGAGAATGTGTTGTGACAGAGAATTTGCCTATGGTTGTGGATTGTGTGCTTACGGTACGGCAATATACTGTATATTTTAGATGTACCGGCCTACCCGGTACTGTACCAATCTAATTACACGCGGGGAAACGGTTGCAAAATTATTGGTAAATCTTTTAACTCGCACGAATCTAAGAATTTCTTCTTCAATCGAGTTGTCAACTTGTGGAATGGGCTTCCCCGAGACGTTATAGACTGCAGCACCGTTGATTCATTTAAATTCCGCCTAGACAAATATCTCACATCAAACCCGCGACTGACTGCGTTTGTAAATGAATAACTTTATCCTCCCCTCAGTTACTAACCCATATGTCCCCTACTAACTTCCTAGTCCTGCCACGTTAGTGGCAGGGCAGTAGTTCCCTTTCCAATGTTCCCTTACCCACTCTAAACCACTGTTTGGACACTTGATCCTCAGTGTTTTGGAGGACAAGCAACCTAGAAGGGTCACTAGACCTGTTGTTGCTTGATTTCCTTTGTACTCCTTTGTACTCCTTTGTAACTTGGGGCCATTATAATACATGTTATATTAAGGTGGCGCGGTTTGACAGAATGTCAGATACTGGTACGTGTAGACGCAATAGGCCCAAATGGATAAAATGGTCAACGGGAAACGAAATTAAAATAATATTTATGGTGTTAGTAAGTTGTTTTGTCGTAAAGGGAGATCTGGTAATATCTGGTGTAGGTGTGGTACCTGTGTCGTAGTAGGGGAGCTTATATACAGTAATGTGTGTGGTGTTGGAGCGAGGTGTGTAGGTGCATACTGATAGCAACCAAGATAGTGTATGGTGATGGTGAGTGTGTGACGTTAGGTAAGAGATTGGTGGAGGTTGTTTTGTCGTATAAGGTGAACTTCTATACAGTAATGTGTGTGGTGTTGGAGCGAGGTGTGTGGGTGCATACTGATAGCAACCAAGATAGTGTGTGTGTGTGTGTGTGTGTGTGTGTGTGTGTGTGTGTGTGTGTGTGTGTGTGTGTGTGTGTGTGTGTGTGTGTGTGTGTGTGTGTGTGTGTGTGTGTGTGTGTGTGGTGTGTGTGTGTGTGTGTGTGTGTGTGTGTGTGTGTGTGTGTGTGTGTGTGTGTGTGTGTGTGTGTGTGTGTGTGTGTGTGTGTGTGTGTGTGTGTGTGTGTGTGTGTCGTTAGATAAGAGATTGGTAGGGTTGTGAGGAGGTTGTTGCATCATCACTGCCTAGGCTAGAAACGTCATACTCTGGCACCCTTGGCTCTGCTGGCACACACACACACACACACGCTGGCACACACACACACGCACGCTGGCGCTGGCACACACAAACTGGCACACACACACATACATACACAGATACACACTCAAACTTTCAAAATAGAAAATGATACATTTAAGGCTGACGGGAACGAGAGTTGGCTAACCTTAATCCTGTAAAATGCAATTCACACACACACACACGATTGTTCTTTTCTATATTTTGTTCTGCCTTTCTTGTCTTGCACTTGAATTGTTCTAGCTAGTTTGTATAGCCTAATCTCTGTCCTGTCTTACAATCTCATGCCTTCGTCTTGGATTGTATCTGTCTAGTGTCTTTGGTGTGGCTCTTGTCAAGTATTGTTGTGTGACTTGTGTCCCTATTGTCTTGGGTATCTGGCGTGTATCAGGACGTATGTATGATTATGTTTCACCGTCCAGCAGTGTGTGTGAGTGTGTGAGTGAGTGAGTGACAGAGAGAGAGAGAGAATGAATGTGCGTGTGTTTACCTTGTCCAGACTTTTTTTGTTTCTTCTCTGCCCTATCTTGCATATTATGTATGGGTTGGTAGATATCTGATTTGTATTTTTTCCATTAAAATACCAGTCTATTTAACTTTGTTGTACCGATACCATTTGCAGTAATTGTCTTTTTTTCATATTCGCAGTTCTTCTATTCATAATATTTACTCGGATCAGATTAGGTGATTACTATATTCCGTTCATTACAAGTAGGCCAAATATCCTGACCACTAATCCACATACCTACTATTATATCGACCATTTGTGAAGAGTCAGCCAGGGAATGTGTCGTCACCTTTAGACATAGGAATGCTACTCCGTCTAATCTCTATATAAACAACACTCATTCCCACTCTTTCGCTATCAGAGGCTGCGATGGGAAAGAATTGTTTAAGGGGACAGTGGTTATTTTTGGGGTCTATTTGTTTATATATTTTTGGGGTCTGTTTGTTTATATACTCATTTATCGTTTAGTTTCCTCGCTAGACCTTCATCAAGCTTAAAAAAAAAACACTCCCTAGACCCCCTGTCAAGATAAATGTGTACATTTTTCGATAGATTTTTTTTGGCCGGTTTCTTTTAAAATTACAGGCTCGCTATCGCTCGCCAGGAAAAAATCAACACCTAAATTATACGAAAGGTCTTAATATTGATACATAAATGGGACGAAAGGGTTTATAATCACCAAACTAATGGGTCGTATGACTTACAATATGAAAACTAATGGGGCTAAACATTGAAGGAGAAGGGGGTCCAGAAAAAAGGGCCCCATCTCCCCTTAAGAAGAATACAAGGGTTGTATCTGTTGGTGATGTGTGTCTCCCCCATATTGGTTGCGACAACAAGAGCCGTGACCTAGCTACGGCCGACCTTGACCTTTCCCCGGAGAGACCTGCCGGTGACATTTCGCCCACTCACATGTTTACTGACGATCACCTTTTAAGGGGGGTGACCTGCTTTTTGTTATTTCTGTCCTTTTCTCTTTCTCTGGCTTGTATCCATTCGGCCCCATTCAGCCAACTATTTTAAGACTTTTATCCCCACCTAGGTGTCGATTTCTTCCTGGCGAGCGATAGTGAGCCAGCATTATACGGTATGAAGAAATCCGGCTTCGCCGGAGAAATTTTTCTATCGAAAAATGTACAAATTTAGCCTGCTGTCTAACAAAAAAATAAAAATAGTCTGGCTCGCTACCTACCGCTCACCAGTAAGAAATTGACACCTGGATGGAGATAAACGTCTTAAAACAGTAAGCTGAATGGGGCCAAATGGATACAAGCCAGAGAAAGATAGAAAAGGACAGAACAAAAACAGGTCACCCCCCTTAAAGCTGGTATCACACGAGAGTTTTTGTAGTCAACATTCGATTATCAACACTTTTCTGGTAACATTTCCGGAATATTTTGCACTGGTATCGGAAACTAGATTGCAAGTGACAGCAATATTTTAAATGTTCACCTCACACGATGCCAGACCAGTGTTGAGGATACATGTTGAGGGAAAAAGCGCTCGTGTGATACCCGAGCTTTACCCTCCCTCCCTCCTACCGAGCAACTATCGCTAGCTTTAATATCATCGTGTATCAGTACTGGGACATTTATGAGGGTTTTCGTCTTAGTCTTATATATATACGTGTATGTGTGTGTGTGTGTGTGTGTTTTCGTCTTAGTCTTATATATATACGTGTGTGTGTGTGTGTGTGTGTGTGTGTGTGTGTGTGTGTGTGTGTGTGTGTGTGTGTGTGTGTGTGTGTGTGTGTGTGTGTGTGTGTGTGTGTGTGTGTGTGTTGTGTGTGTGTGTGTGTGTGGTGTGTGTGTGTGTGTGTGTGTGTGTGTGTGTGTGTGTGTGTGTGTTGTGTGTGTGTGTGTGTGGTGTGTGTGTGTGTGTGTGTGTGTGTGTGTGTGTGTGTGTGTGTGTGTGTGTGTGTGTGTGTGTAGTTTATAGATTTCAGAGTGTCAAACGAAAGCCGAGTGGTTTCTGTTCAGTGTTTATTATTGCATATACAAAGATAACATTGTAGTTTCTAGTTCATATAATATCTTTGGAAGTGATATAATGGTCAAAACAATGCTAATTCGTGTTAATTATATAATGGTCAAAACAATGCTAATTCGTGTTAATTATATAATGGTCAAAACAATGCTAATTCTGAATTCATGTTCATTTTCTTGCACCGGTACCGATATTCTTTCTCATATTCAAGTCTTCACACAAAATTGCTCCGGATTGATGCCCTGATAGATTTTAATTGTACACTCCAGAACAAAAAGACATGGCCCTGGCTGAATCCTTGAACTGATGAAATGAACCCATAAAATGCATATTCTCGGTAAAAAAATGAATAAAGAGATTCGATTCCGCTTGGGTTAGTTTCGAAACCTTATGGTCAGCATTTATTTATCAGAGTATGCAGGGTATTAGTGATTGGTAGTTTTATGCATCCACGAAGTTATATTTACCGGTATGTCTATCTATATGCTCAGGCCCAATCCCCATTTTTTCAATTTTTATTTTTATTTTCTATTTTATTATATTTTTTTTTTTTTTTGGGGGGGGGTGTGTATAATTATAGCTTATAGTATAATATAGCCTATAGTATATATATCAGCATTGCAAATCACCTACCGGTATGGGACGATTTTCCCAGGTACTCCATCGATCCGTCATTTTAGTTTGCTATCATCCGACGATTAATATAAGTTTAGGAAGACATTGTTGGAATCACTGGATTAATAGGGAGAGTTATTAACCCCTTTGATTTCGGACCTAGAGTTCCTATGTGAACATGAAATCGCTTCAAGATAACCAGAATATAATGTGAAATAGCGCCATAGTTTCTCCCCTACAAACCGGGAAGGGCAGGGATCAATACCGGTGCTTGCAGGTAGGTGTTGACAACAAATTGAGGTTGATTGGCAGTAATGGCGCCCCTCACCTGCAACACTCCACACCAGAGATCCTATTGTAAGGGAGGTTGGCTACCTGCTTTTCTTTGAACGCCGAACAACTTTGTGATATTTTATTTGAACGTGTGGAATTTTGACCCAAAGACCAAACTATACTGTATATCCCATGCTGGTACTGTAGCTATTGTTTACACCCCAGTGCCAAACTATGTATCCTATTCATATTGTTTTTCACCAACCCACCAAATAACTTACAAATAAACCTAATTAAGGAAATCAATGAAAGTAATGAATACAAGTGGTACTCCAAGGACTCGAATCTAGGATACCGTACTCACATCCGTATTGACAAAGGATTATTATGGATATGAAAATTCTTTATTGGAGGGAGGGTAATGACACAGTGGCACCAATATGGTGAAAGTTAACATTATCTTTGTTAATATAAAAGTTTCTATTGCACATGATATGACGCTTGTGCTTCCTGGGGTCGCTTGTTTGCTTATCTTTTGCTTTTTGTGGCGCTACCTGACGTTTTTGATAGCTAATCAAGTGCAACTTATATAGTTTGTGTAGAGGAAACGCAATTATAATTATTATTTACCGGTATATGTAATCTAGTTACACATTGGCTACTCCTTGAGCATTGTTGAGGACAATACTATTATGGTCGATATAACTACCTCGTGTTTAGAGTGAGCTATTTATTGGAGTTGAATATATAGATAATTTCAATTGATAGGCCTACGATTTTGTTTCTAGTATGCTTATTGTTCCATCAATATACTATAACTATCATCATAATTTAGCCGTCTTCAAAGTTAACATTGAAGGAGGTATGATTAAAATGGGAAAAACTGTTGTTCCACATTTTTTTTTTTTTTTCTGTTAACACCATAATTGTAAGTCCCGCATGCTGGTGTGTTTGTGGGTCTTCCCCGGCCTAAATGATGTGGACAGCGTTGTTGCAGGTTTTCAGTCAGTAGGTCTTGGAAGTTTTGTGGATCAGGCTTGTTTTGCCTGTTTGTGTTAATTTGTTTATTTTGGTTAGTGGTTTAGTTTTTTTTTATCCGCCTGTTGGTTTTAATTTGTTTATTTAGGTTAGTGGTTTAGGCTTGTTTTATTAGCCTGTTTTTTTTTATTTTTTTTATTAAGGTTAGTGGTTTAGGCTTTTTTATGCGCCTTTTTGTATTAATTTGTTCGTGTTATATTTATGAGTGAGTTCGGTAATAGTAGAGGAGTCCTGGTTTGGCCAATTTGTTAGTAAGTTACCGGTACATTGCGTTTTTGGTAAATAGATACCCCAAAATAATGTACACTCGGTTAAAAAAGTATCTGCACCCTTACGCTGATCATCTGGTGTGTACAACTTGCTAGGTTTGGCACCTCTGCCAGCAGCTATATCCATGTGTCAGAGATGATCGTCTCTGACACATGGGTATAGCTGCAGACAGAGGTGCCAAACCTACCCAGCTGTACACACCAGATGATCAGCATAGGGGTACAGATACTTTTTTGACCTAGTGTACGTGGGAAGAGACTTATAATGTTAAAGATTATTGTTGTATAACTTGTAACTTATTCCTAACCTTCTCATGCTTCGTAGAACTGCATTCGCAAGTTACCAAGTGGTTTGCTTATAATCTGGTATTCATGGTCAGTAGATGGTTGTGCGAGATTAACCTACCAATTAACTAGGTAGTAAGGCATGGCAGCTATTGATTTGATGAGTTTGTAAGTATTGTCATCATCTGCGAGGAAGTTTGGTTGGGAATAATTTCAAGATTTCGTGTCGTGATGGTATATTGGAGGGTAATGTGTGTGTGTGTGTGTGACACACAAATTGTGTGAGGAAGGTAGCGTGGGCCTTTCTTCCTGGTATCATTAGTGTGCAGTGGTGTGTGTGCGTGCGCAGCGGTGTGTGTGTGCAGCGGTGTGTGTGTGTGCAGCGGTGTGTGTGTGTGTGTGCAGCGGTGTGTGTGTGTGAACCAGTAGACTAGTGAGGTGCCAGTGAACAGTACCAGGAAACACCAATACTGGCACTGTAGTAGGATCTCTTTCCAGAATTCCAGCTAGTGCCTGTTTGCTGAAGTTGTCTCAGTTCAATGTAAGCATGCATGAGGAGGTATTAGAGAAGGATTGTGACTTGCCCTCAATCTCTATCTACGAATCGCCCTCTTTCTAATCCAACCATGCAGTAATCCTTTATACGAATCGCCCCCTTTCTGATCCAGCCATGCAGTAATCCTTTAATACCAATCTAATAAAATCGTCTGGTGGTAGCTAGAATTAATCAGCAATTAGATTGAAAGAAGATTACCGGTAACTAGAACTGCTGTGACTAAATGAGTCTGTTAGCGTCCCTACCTACGTCTCGCCCTCATCCGGCCTAGAGTCCTTTAGTAACGGTAGGGACAGGAAGTCTCTCGTTATATAGCTCTACCCCGGGGAGACCACCAGTGCCTATAGCTGGCCCTTCCACACACACACACACACACACACACACACTACGCTCACACACCTGCTGCATCCCTTAGGCCTACACGCACGCACACACTACACTTGCACACACACCTGCTACATCCCTTAGGCTTACACCCACGCGCCCCCCCCCCCCCCCGCCCCCCCCCCACACACACACAGCTGAAAGTAAACGGACTGTTTATTATTAACCCCTTCAGACTCATATGACGCAGAGGTTGCCAGATTAGCAATGATAAATAGAGTTCTCTCTCTCTTATAATTACCTCTCCAAAATTCGTGTTCTGCCCACAGATAACTCAAAGACAACTGCAGAGGTTGAAGTAACTAAACTAAAGGTTTGTAAATAAATACCCCTGATGGTAACAAAGGCTTTAAAGTATCCCTAATAGGCTCAAAATCGCGTCTTATGTCGGAGAGGGTTAAACCTGACTTTCACACTAAACTACTCAAGGTTACGAACCAAGCACCGTTTCCTGATGTATACATACTAAGCCATGTATAAGTAATGTAACCCTAATGTTGATAAAATAGTTGAGCTCTCCCATTGTTTCCATCAATCTTATGTCCTCGTCAATTCCTTCCCTGCTGTGGTATTATTGTTTGTTGGAAGTGTTTGCCTGTTTGTGCCTGAGCGAGCAAGGACAATGTATGCCTGCACACGCCCTCTCGCTCCTTCATTATACGGTGCTGAAGGTCTCTCGGGCTGGCGGTGAAAAGTATACGGTAGTAGTTTGTAGTGTACTCAGATGGTTTAGTAGTTTGGAGAGAGAGAGAGAGAGAGAGAGAGAGGGAGTGAGAGTGAGAGAGAGAGCGCTAGCTAGCTTAGCTATCTATCTCATAATGTTTGTTTACGTGTCTATGCAGCTGTCTGTAATCGTTTCTCATGGATGTGCACTTTACTATTCATGTTAAAATTAGTGATTACCGTACCGTATCTATAGGGCCTAATGAGTAAACTCTCTCTCTCTTTCTCTTTCTCTCTCTCTCTCTCTCTCTCTCTTTCTCTTTCTCTCTCTCTCTCTCTCCCTCTCCCTCCCTCTCTCCCCCCCCCCCCCCCCCTCTGTGTGTGTGTGTGTGTTGGAGGTATATGTAACTTTTGAGCAGTGAGGTAGGTGCCAGTGGAGGTTGAGTGAAGTAAATATTGTGACCTGGTGTTCCCTATGTTGATGTAACCAACCCAAGCAGTGTTTATCCTCTTCACCGCTAGCACCTCACTTTTTATTCTTTCCTATTTTGACTCCTGTATCTAGCCTTCATTTAATTGGATCTGGTTATTTACTATGCAGATTTTGTCATACTGGTGTTGCTGTTACCGTATATAGTTAACCAGTTTAATCGAATTTTAGTTGTTATATTTTTGCTTATTCTTCATCGTGGTAACGGTATTGGGGAACTGATATTGAGTATTTTGTGTAAGTATAGAAAACGACATACTGAAGCTCCGTTGCAAATATAAACTGTTGGGGTGAAATTACGGCAGGGTGATGTATAATGGTATTGAAACCCTTGCAGTAAATACCGGTCAATTAGGATGACAAATACTAATATATATATAGACACGTATTTAAACACCTATTAAAAGACTGTATTTAGGTTTAAAGGTGTTGGATGTCATTTTCTCATTAACAGGTCTTGAAGTATTTGACATTGTGACATCAATTATTTGCCTAATTGTATGTTTTACCATTTTCGGCACTAGCTACATCATTCAGTTTGTTCTCTCTCTCTCTCTCTCTCTCTCTCTCTCTCTCTCTCTCTCTCTCTCTCTCTCTCTCTCTCTCTCTCTCTCTCTCTCTCTCTCTCTCTCTCTCTCCTTCCTACTTCCTTGTTTACTTTCACTGGTCCTCTGTTGGCCTCACACTTCCAGGTCCTCATTTATTTAATACCTTGTCTATTCATACTTCCCCTTTTAAGCTATTTCATGCAACTTAGGATTGAACCTTTGTTATCTTTGGGTGTAAACTGGATGATATTATACAGATTAGGAAGAATGTGTCCTAGTCAAACGGTAGATCCTTTTCTTTTCCTGGCCAACACTATAGACGATTTTGTTTAGACCCCAAAATGTGTCTCTTAGCCCACTCGTGTCGAAAGGGTTATATAAGCCCAGGCCGTATTACTCGGCTCAGTAGGCTTTGACGTTCCTCCTGGATGAATCTACTCCTAGTCGGATCATTCGCCTTCCACTGCGCCTCTCCTCTCCTCTCCTCCCCTCCTACCTTTATGGAGAGACTCGACTATAAGTTGTTACAGTAGCTGCTCTGTTGACAACCTTTCGTCATGATTCGTAGTAGTGAATTAACCTTTCGTATAAGAATGGTTGACCTAAGTTGTCTGGGGATCACAGACTAAATTATTTAAAAGTTTTATGGAGTTACTTTCCTTTTAAAACTAGATGACACATATGGGTAGCCTACAACGCTGTAAGTTAGTACATCATAGCACATAATATACATCAAAGTGGGCGAATATTGCCCATGGAAGGCCTCGCTCCTCCCTTCCTCGCCTGCGACCCGTGAAAAGGGATTAGGTGGAGGTAGATGGGGTGAGTAATTGGCGGGTGGGAAGGTGTGGAGGGTGTGGAAGTGGTAAAGGTGAGATTATAATGAACACAAATAGAGGAGAGCAAAAATATGAGTGGGGAATTGCTAGGTATAAGAACATGAAAACCGATTAGGTGGAGTGGAGTGGAAATTGTGAAGATGTGAGAAGGTGAAATGGGTAATTGCAAGGAGCTATATTTATAAACTCCTTGGGTAAATTAATAGAAATCGAGAAAAGAAGAGGTTCTGGATGAGCTATGAGATTACCGTAATAAAAAGCGATTAGGCTAAGGTGAAAAGGTGGGTAATTAGCGAATGGGATGTGGTGGTGATATTAGTGGAAAGAAAACTGGTAGGATAGAGGTAGAGATTATTGGTGAAGCTTATAATGGAACACAATATAGGAAATTAAAGAGCGATGTTATTGTGGATTAACTATACAATAATTGAAACCCCTTTATAGGCCTAGGTGGATGAGGCAAGGTGGGTAACTGACGTGTGGATGTCGTGGAGGTGGATACAGGTGAAGGATGTAAATATGTGGGTATTATAGCCCTTTTGCTCTATCCCTTTTTGAGTTACACGGGGTTTTAGGGTTCATGATATCTACCTACTGGGGACAGGGTTTAGCGGGAGGGCAATGGCTAGGTAAGTGCATGCAGAGAACAGTGACGATACGAATAACAAAGAGAGACAGAGAGAGAACAGTGACAATACGAATAACAAAGAGAGAGAAGGGAGGAAGGGTTGGGTGTACAGTAGGAGAGTGTACAGTGCGTGACGGTCAGTGTTCGCTCTCACAACACTGAGTCACTCACTCTCTATCTCTATTCAGTGTGTTTTTTCCATTATATCTTACCTCCATGTTTTTTCTCCTTCCCTTCATTGTTTTCATATCTCGTATCTCACCCTTCCATATATATACCACTATTTCTCTCTCTCTCTCTCTCTCTCTCTCTCTCTCTCTCTCTCTCTCTCTCTCTCTCTCTCTCTCTCTCTCTCTCTCTCTCTCTCTCTCTCTCTCTCTCTCTCTCTCTCTCTCTCTCTCTCTCTCTCTCAATATTGACAGTAGGGAACGCTTTAATACTTCTACAGGTTCTCCCCCCTTGCTCCTCCTTCGTTCCTCCCCCCTCTCTCCCTTCCTTCCTCCTCCCTCTCTCCCTTCCTTCTTCTCCATTCCCTCCTCCTTCCCCATTTCATTCCACTTCTTAACCCTCTCCTCTTTCCCCCTTTCACTCTCCTCGTCCCTTGCCTTTCCCCTCTCTCCCTTTCTTCTCCTTCCCTTCCCACATCCTTCTCTCCTCCTTCTCTCCCACAGCCTCTCTCCTTCTATTCCCTTTTTCCCTCTCCACACCATCTCTTCTCCTTCTCCCCCATCTCACCTCCTTCTTTCTTCTGTCTCTCTCCTTTCATCCCCCACTCTCCTCCTTCCCTTTCCACACCCTCTCTCCTCCTGCCCTTCACCCCCCTCTCCCCTATTTCTTCTTTATTCCCTCTCTCTCTCCTCCCTTCTTCCCCTCCATCCTCTCTCTTCTCCTCGACTTTCCTCCTACCTTTGATCTTGTTACTCCAATAATTCACCTCACTTGATCCCCTCACCCAGGCTCTTTCCACCCAATTATTTACCTTTTCCTCCTTCATCTCCCCCCCCCCTCTCTCTCTCTCCTCTCCTCTCTCTCTTCTCTCTCTCTTCTCTCCTCTCTTTCTCTTTCTCCCCTCTCTCTCTCTCTCTCTCTCTCTCTCTCTCTCTCTCTCTCACTCTCTCTCTCTCTCTCTCTCTCTCTCTCTCTCTCTCTCTCTCTCTCAATCGAAATTATAATTGAAAAGGTTCAACACAAGTATTTGTGGAAACTTGTTCACATATAAGATGTGTTCTAACTTGAACACACTTTCCTCCGAAGTTGTAAACAGCTCTTCAGTACAGCCGTTATAGAAGATAGTACCATAGATATTATTTTGCACACTCTGTAATGAGTGTAGCTCACTAAATAGTCTATCCTTCCACTTCGAGTATCTCCACGGAATGGACCGCAAGGTCTCTAAGATACTAGCTATTCCTTGTCACTATTATCACACATA
Organism: Paralithodes platypus; assembly: GCA_032716605.1. Lineage (NCBI taxonomy): Eukaryota > Metazoa > Arthropoda > Malacostraca > Decapoda > Lithodidae > Paralithodes > Paralithodes platypus. The sequence goes on along the minus strand of CM064542.1, from coordinate 34,314,218 downwards.
CACACACACATTTCATAACGTTCAATATATTAAACAATATTTTTTGTTAACTATTGACATTGTAAAGAAGGATATTGTTGCTATTATAAAGGGTGCGTTGATGGACAGTGGGACAGACAGGTGCGGCCTCGTTACTCTACATTATCACGACTTTAAAAACAAAATCTCTGTTAACCCCTTCTGTACCGATAACGTCATTTGTGTTTGATTTCACCTAGATTTAGACGATTTTATGTAGCTTAGTAAGGATATATGGTAGCTAAAAGGATTACTTGAGATAGTCTATAGCTTTTTAATTAGTAGACATCCTTCCTAAGCTGAATAAAATCGTCTATTAGTAGCACCAAAATATACCGTAGTGAAAAGGACGTCGTCGGTATAGGAAGGGGTTAATATGGTAGTTTTTGCCTTTAGTGAAGAAAACAAACATGCTTAGGGTTATTGGAGAGAAGCGAATATTTGATACTGTGTTGTTATCCATTGAGGAGAGAACCCTCAAGACTGATCCTAGGTGTTTATCATGCAATTCCGGTAGGGTAACTCCTTAACAATTTTCAAGATCCAATACGCATTTATGTTCTGTTTTCTTCTGGCTATTATTAGACGATTTTATTCAGAGTAGGAAGGGTATATTGACGTCAGAGGGTTAATTTACCCCTCTAATTCTCACAGGTCATTAAACTGGTATAAAATCGTCTAATGATAGCCTGAATAAACTGTAAAATGCGTCCCAATCGCGAAAGAGTGAATTATTTGTGCTAAGTTTTGAATGGCACTGTAGACTATTGAAAAGGTCATGTCGACACACATTCATCACACACCGGTCCACCCGCGGCATTAATTAGTTTACCTGACCAAACTCGGCATAAAAGGTGGTATAATTTAACAGTTTTGTGGCTCAATAGTATAACTAGGAGCTATGAAAAAAAAAAAAAAAAAAATGAATTCCTTCTTAATGCGATCACTGGCGGATAGGTTTCGTTTTTATACCGTTGAGTTGTGTTTGTAAGTCTTGAAGAGAGGTTGACAAGTGTGGTAAATTGGAGCATGGAGGGACCCCCCCCCCCCCCCCCCCCCCACCTCTCTCCTCTCCCTCTCTCCTCTCCTCTCTCTCTCTCTATCATCTCTCTCTATCTATATCTCCGCTCTCTTCTCTATCTCTCCTCTCTCTCTCTTCTCTCTCTCTCTCTCTCTCTCTCTATCTCTCTCTCTCTCTCTCTCTCTCTCTCTCTCTCTCTCTCTCTCTCTCTCTCTCTCTCTCTCTCTCTCTCTCTCTCTCTCTCTCTCACACACACATGTACGTACGTGACGGTGTGATTATCGGTAGAAATTGGAATTGTGCATGCTTAGTGCTTACCAATACATTTTTAGTTTTCAACCTAAATATCAAATCTAAATCAGTTCATTTTTTTTAAATATTGTAAACATATTTGCTAAATTTACTTTTACACAAATGAAATGTGTATACATGAACCCACCAATGCTTGTCCAAACACACACACACACGCGCACACCACCATCACCATAACCCTTCTGTTGGTAACGGTATGACCAGCCAACCAGGCGGTGGGGGCTGTGACGTCACTTCCGGGTCATAATACAGTTTTGGTCAGTGCTGAGTTTGCTAGTATTAAGTGTGTGTTGGTGCTGGTTACTGTGTGTGTTTATTAGTACATGTGTGTGTGTGTGTTTGCATAATGCATTTGTATGATAGCGCGAGCAAGCGAGAAGGGTTGGGAGTCATATGCTGGTACTACTCTTATAAATGGTGTGAGGGTATATACAGTATATAACGTAAGGACCTTATTATCGAGAGGTGGTCAAAGTTGGTGATTTGCCATTAAGTATGAGGAAGGTGGTAAGCGATCGAGAATATGACCTTTGTAATATTTTTAGCTCCTTTGTAATGTTTTTCTAGGTTAAGTGTGTGTGTGTGTGTGTGTGAGAGAGAGTGAGCGTGAGTGAGTGTATGAGTGTGTGTCACTTCCTGGTTCTCCTGTGTTTCCAAATATAAGTGAACTTTTCCCAGTAACCTTTAGGGGCCATAGGTTTTGTCCTACCATGTCCTTCATGTTTCATACAGTGGGGGGGGGGGGGGTCTCTCTCTCTATGTATATATCTATCTATATCTATCTCTTTGTTTTCTCTTTCTCCTCTCTCTCTCTCTCTCTTTCTCTCTCTTTCTCTCTTTCTCTCTCTCTCAAAGGTTTACTCTAGAATTTGTGGAGAGGGGCTCTCTCTCTCTCTCTCTCTCTCTCTCTCTCTCTCTCTCTCTCTCTCTCTCTCTCTCTCTCTCTCTCTCTCTCTCTCTCTCTCTCTCTCTCTCTCTCTCTCTCTCTCTCTCTCTCTCTCTCTCTCCTCTCTCTCTCTCTCCTCTCCTCTCTCCTCTCTCCTCTCCTCTCTCCTCTCCTCTCTCTCTCTCTCTCTCTCAAAGGTTTACTCTAGAATTTGTGGAGAGGGGTAGAGGATTAACCAAGTGGCGGCAGTTAATGTTTAGATTAAAGTACTTAACACAATGGATGGTAATGACTTGGGAAGGTTTGTGTTGTGTTGTTTGTTAGAGAGCGCCATCCTCTGAGAGGATGGTGGTGGTGATGGTGGAGGAGGAGTTGTGGGGTGGTTGTGGTGTTATGGTGGAGGAGTTGTGGGGTGTTATGGTGGAGGAGTTGTGGGGTGGTGGTGGTGTTATGGTGGAGGAGTTGTGGGGTGTTATGGTGGAGGAGTTGTGGGATGGTGGTGGAGGAGGAGTTGTGGGCTGGTGGTGGTGGTGATGATAATAGTGAAGTTGTGGTGGTGGTGGAGGAGGAGTTGTCGGGTGTTATGTTACTCTGTTTGATATACAATACATCTGATGTGGTGAGATATACTCCTTCCTCATACGTCATTCTCTCTCTATCTATCTATATATCTATCTATCTATTTCTACGACCACTTCTTATTCCTAAGAGGTCCGAACAAATGTTTAAGTCAAATTTCCCCTTAAGCAGTTTAATTCAGCATACGAGAACCTCTACTGCTTAAAAGGTTAAATTTGTTAAAACTAATTTCCGGTACAGGTAATCATTCAATAACAAAACAATGTTAATATTATACACAAAATCAACTTAATTAACCCAAATTTTACAATGGGAAGATAATTGAAGGCCGCACAATGGTTGATCTGAAGACTTTCAATAATGACATTTCTATATCACTTAAAAATAGTTGTAAATGGCAAAGTTAAATGTCGACGAAGGACGTATATCTTGTGCAATGGGCAACATGAATTTGTATATAGTGAGTTTGTGTGATAGGGAAATTAGTATGATTAAGGTATAACTATTTTTATATAGTGGTTAAATAATAGGACCAGTTAATGGTTACTCGTACACATTTTTCTTGAGTCAATCACATTTCCTTCCATATCTTGATAGTGTAATGTATAATGCGCGGAATTTCGACGTGAGTATCCTGGGTTGGAGTCCTCGGAGTGCCACATGTATTTGTTGATTTCATTAATTGAGTTTAGATGTGAAGTTGGTTGGTGTAAAAAACATAATAATACATCAAATCAATGAGTGGATACATAAATTGTGTGGCCAACTGTACATGTAATAAATTGGCCTTTATAATAATACCTCGTTTATATAGATTGCTTACCAATCCATAATTATCAGAGCACATACAACTAAATCCAATATACTGTATACCTATGTCAGTAGATAGAAAATCAATCCTGAAGCTGCCTTTTCCAAATGCCGATTCAATTAAATGTTTGTGTGCTGAGAGAGAGGTAGAGGTTGTTGCAAAAGAAAGGATGGAGGAGGTAGAACAATAGAAACTAGATTGGGGTTTATATATATATATATATATATATATATATATATATATATATATATATATATATATATATATATGCTAATATGCTTCCACACTAAAGGTGTGTAGAAAAGGGTAGGTTCACTGCACAAAGTTTAAAAAATGTTAGTGCTAAAATTAAATTGCATCTAAAATATATTGCATGCACAAAATAAGGGTTTTAAAAGTATGTCCGAGTATCTTATTAGAAGGCTCGGACTGTTGTGTACATATTAAAATAATGTTTATGTAAAAGTGTTAAAATGCATTTCTCTACTTTCGTAGATCTTCAGTTATTAACAAAAAATGCAAGAGTGGCTGGCTCCAGAGTCCGGTATTTGTTCTGTACTCTTCTGTGGATTTAGTTGTGTTTTTATATATATATATATATATATATATATATATATATATATATACAGGGTGTCCCAGGAGGAAAGGGCATAACTTTGGGAAATGATAGAACAAGGTATTCTAAGCATTAAATATTCTATAACAAAAAGTCCAAATTTCAACCATTAAAAAGATATTGAAGTTTTTTTTGTAGTGCCCTCCCTGCATCACTGTAGTGGACTCTTCCATGTCAAATAGTTTCCAACTACTCCAAAGTGAGCTAATACCGGTATGTCTATAATAATTTTCCAACTTACAGAATTATAGTATCTTTAAAATAACTTTGTATAATAATTGCAGAAAGATGGAGGTGTAGTAGGCACTAGGTCAGCTAGGCCAGCCTTATGGGGAAATACTGAAGAAAATACAATTTTCAACATGCAATATCTCTATACCGGTCGAGATTTGGACTTTTTGTTATAGAACATTTTTGGCTTAGCATATTATATTCTATCATTTCCCAAAGTTATGCCCTTTCCTCCTGGGACACCCTGTATATGTATATACCGGTTTATATATATATATATTATATATATATATATATATATATATATTATATATATATATTATATATATATATATATATATATATATATATATATATATATATATATATATATATATATATTAGATATATATATATTATATATATATATATATATATATATATATATGTGTGTATATATATATGAACTTATGAAGGGTAAGGGCGTGAGGATGAGTTAGATAAAGAGCTGATGCACTTAATGATCTAACAACACGAGCTTAACCTTGACCTTCAGAACCACTAACCCACCAGGACACACATCAATTACCTGTGTATCACTGGACAGAACTCTCACTAACTACGTCATTGGTCTAGTGCACCTTCAGTAGGAATTAACTACGTCATTGGTCTAGTGCACCTTCAGTAGGAATTAACTACGTCATCTAGTGCACCTTCAGTAGGAATTAACTACGTCATTGGTCTAGTGCACCTTCAGTAGGAATTAACTACGTCATTGGTCTAGTGCACCTTCAGTAGGAATTAACTACGTCATTGGTCTAGTGCACCTTCAGTAGGAATTAACTTTTGATGTTGGATCCTTGACAACTCATTAATGAACAGATCATATATGCTGTAATTGAGCACTGGCGACCACAAATTCTGAATGCCAATTTTAGATAATGAATTAATATAGCGATTCCGTTCCGGCCGGAATACTTGTAGACAGCATTAGGGGGGGTTGACCTGCTTTTTGTTATTTCTGTCCTTTTCTCTCTTTCTCTGGCTTGTATCCATTCGGCCCCATTCAGCCAACTATTTTAAGACGTTTATCCCCATCTAGGTGTCGATTTCTTCCTGGCGAGCGAAAGCGAGCCAGCATTATATGAAGAAATCCGGCTTCGCCGGAGACATTTTTCTATCAAAAAATTTACAAATTTAGCCTGCTGTCAAACAAAAATAAAAAATATGCTGGCTCGCTACCGCTCACCAGTAAAAAATTGACACCTAGATGGGGATAAACGTCTTAAAACAGTAGGCTGAATGGGGCCAAATGGATACAAGCCAGAGAAAGATAGAAAAGGACCGAACAAAAATAGGTCACCCCCCTTAAGGACGTTATTATTTTGTTTATGTGGACCGGCATGTATTTATTATTATTTTTTTTTTAAAAGACCTCCGTCTACGTATTGTGAGAAACCTGTTATCCTCCGGCAAATTGTGGGGATGAGTGAGTGAAGGGGGGGACAGTGAATGAAGGAGGATACATGTTTTTCATAATACGTGTTGCTAGCCCCAAACGCGCGAGCAACTGTGGCTTTCAACCATCCGACACATCCCCTTTTATTTATGTGCATCACACATGTTAAATACTTGTGTGACTGTATCCCCTGCTTGGAGATACATTACTTTCTGTGGGTTTTCATCTTTTCCCCGCAACTATATTTTGGCAACATTGAGACTATTTGTCAACCATTGAGCTCTGTGTTTTAGTATTACACGTGACAATTGTACAAGTATATTTCGGAAGGTGAATCATAGTTGCTGAAAGATGTCTGTTGTTGTTTAGCTTGTGAGGGGTGAATCAATAGTGTGAGATAGAGCTGCGGTCAGCCACTCCGCATACTACACTGCAGTCTCTCATTAGGCGCGACCTGGGAGACACAGGGGGGGAGCTCATGGAAATTTAACTCTTTGTTTAGATAGCATATACAAAGAAATACGTATAAGCAGGTGGCGCTAATAAGTCATGTCTCAGCTGTCCTTACGTTTGGCTCGCTCTGGGCTGTATTAATGTCTGTCAGATGTTGAATTAGGGTGGTTAAGTGTAGGAATAGGTTTGTATATTCCCCTCGAAATGAATAAATCAAGTTTAGATATTGCTGAAATCAATTATGGATCAAAATATACTTGGTGCCGAGACATCACTTATTAGCGCGATTGTACAATCGGGGGTATTAAGAGTTGTCATGTAGATTCCAGTGGTCTTCGCTCAAAAAGTGTTATTGGTATCTTTATAGTTACTGGGAAAAGTGCTTATCCCTCACAGTATTAGTCAATGTCCAAAACTTTGTGAAATATCTGACAACACTTATTAACCGCGACTGTACATAAACATAATATCAAATAGCAGATACAAAAACAAATATAATGTATAGAAGCAGATACAAAAACATCAAATGGAAGATGCTTAGCAGCTTAGATCCCCCCCCCCCCCTAATTTCAACAATTGGATTGTGTGGAGGGCATTGATCCAGGCAGGGACCTTGGAGGAAATGTTTCACTGCTTGGTGAACTGAAGGATTACCGTGAGGATAATGACCTGTCCTAATCACAGGCAGCCATTAAGGGGGGTCACCTGTTTTTTTCCCCTCTCTGGGTTGTATCCATTCGATCCCATTCAGCCTACGGTTTTAAGATGATGATACCCATCCAGGTTTTAATATATACCTGGCGAGCGATAGCGAGCCACCATATTTTGGATAATGTGTTAAGACAGCTAGCTAAATTTGTAAATTTTTCGATAGAAAAATGTCTCCGGCGAAGCCGGATTTCTCAATAAAATACTGGCTCGCTATCGCTCACCAGGAAAAAAACGACACCTGGATGGGGATAAATGTCTTAATCAGTAGGCTGAATGGGGCCGATTGGATACAACCAAGAAATAGAAGGAAAAAAGCAGGTCACCCCCCTTAACGAAGATAATGTGGTTATGCAATTTAACATATTAAAGCGAGTCCACGAAAGGCAATCAAAATATCAAGCCACGTCTCGTTCCGACCGACTTGTTTATTTGTATCCGGGTGATCCTGTTAGATGATGTAAGAGTTGCGTGTTGTTGGTGAGGTCTGTCGTGTGGCTTCTGTGAAAGGTGGTTGGGGGGGGGGGGGTAGTGTATACATGACATGGACGAGAAGGAGGAGAACGGAAAACGAAGAAGAGGAACAAATTGGACTTAGAATACTAATATGAGAGAGAGCGAGAGCGAGAGCGAGCGACAGGAAGAAAATGGAAGAGGGGGAGGATGAAAGAGAAAATATACCCGGTACTACTAGAGAGAGTGAGTGCGGGTGATGGACCTTAGTGCATAGATATAGAGAGATTAGAAAGGAGAGAATGGAACAGAAGAGGAAGGCAAGACTAAAGTAATGAGAGGGGGAGAGGGAGGAAAGGAGGGAGAATGTGTTAAGCCGGAGTGAAAGGTGACTAATGGTATTTTGGCCACCCTTTTTATTTTGTATCGTTCCTGTTATTTCCCTTAGGCCTTTCCTTAGGAGATCTTTCATTATATGAATAATGTAAAATGTATTGTTCGCTAGATTAGAAAACTACTTATGTTGTAATAAGAGTGGTCACTTGGATCCTGTTTTAACCCCGTAACCTTTAATTATTTCGAAGCTGGTTATAATAGTCAATTATGGTACTGTATTAGCCATCATAAGATAAACTTAGATAAAACGGTACGGTACCGGTACTTAACATATCTTTGCATCGGCCACATTGCTGTTTCGATTAATCTAATTTATTGTGTCCTTCAGCCACAATTGTCTTCCAAGTGATAGTGTGTACTGAGAGGTTAAAAAAAAATTCTTATAAACTCAAAACTAATGGGGCTAAACACGAGGGAGAAAAGGGACCAGAAAAACGTCCCTGTGACCCAACTGCTGCGTCAACTATACCTCTTGAGCAGTGTGTGTTGAGGTGGCGTGAGCGGCGCGGTGTGATTATTGAAAGCGTGACGAGAAGCAAGAGTTCCTGACCACGGAGGATATGTTGAGGTAGTTTATACGTGAGGGAACCCTGTGGCAGGCGGGAAGGCTGTTTTGTATTCTCCCATATAGAGGAAGGTAGTTTGTAGGTAAGTAGGAAGAAGGGATGTAGGTTTGGAGAGATTGTTGTAGAGGTTGGACGGTGATGTGGTACTGGCGACGTCAAGGCTTCTCATTTGATTGACACCTATACATGCGTAGAATGATCAGGTGTGAAATGAAAAACAAAACACAAAATGTAATAAATATCTACCAGTAATGTCACGTTTTTGTAGACATTCAAATGGTACCTAACAAGCCTATTTATTGCGGGAGAACATGTTGCCCCTTCGAATATCCTGGTGTACCAAATCACAGCCACTTAGGCAGGCCTCGGATAAGTAGGATGTAGAATCATGAAACATTCCCAAGACTAAGCCGTGAGAGCTACGTGGAGGGGAAAGGAGTGCTAGCCGTGCGTGAGGCGTGAGGAATAAGTGTGAGGTATGGTAGTGAAGAGGGAGTTGGGTAAGTGTGAAGTGGGTGGAAGGGATGGGGGTAAGTAGTGTAAAGTGTGAGGAGAGGATGAGGATCAAAGAGACCAAGTCTTTCACTGCGTAGACACCATATTTATTCTATTTATGGTAACATTTAACTAATTGATTTATTCATTTTGAACATTCTTCTCACAGTAATAGGGGTTTAACGAATATTTTAGTAATTCAGTCATTACAATTCCTTGAATTATTGAGGTCTAACACTAAGTTAATAATAAGCTACCTAAGGTTGTGTTCGCCACTCTCCTAGCAGCACCGAGGAGCGCGTCGCCCCTCGTGGGTTGTGTTTTGGTGCAGCAGACTGTTTGAAGAGACAGCCCGCTCCCTTGAAGAAGGTCTACATTTCTTAAGCGTTATTGGAGAAATTTAGTGTATCCTTATAGGAAGAAATAGAGTGCGTGAGGAGGTGGGAAGTCATGGAGGAAGAGTGTGTTGCATACATCACAGACACAAGTTAATGAGACGTGGGCAGAAAGTGAGGCTTCCAAGGAGAGAGCTGTGTTGTTGACCAATTATTTCGGGATGGGTTGTGGTCTGCTTTAAGCATGTTAAATTGACTAGAGAGAAGTGCACTAGTAATACAGGTTATTGAGAGTGGAAAAATAAATTTAGATAAAATAATAATAATAATAATAATCTTCTGGTTACTTATATAGCGCCCGTATCTCCTCCTTCGAGGATTCACAAGCGCTTGGCTTTCTTTAGTCTACCAGAGACCATTACCCATCCCCCTTGCTCATGGGGAGATGGTAACCGCCGGCTATATCCCAGAAAAACTTTTTAATCTGAGCGGGGATTGAACGCGAGACCTTCAAGATGGGAATCAGGCATGCTATCAACTGAGCCAGCCGGACGGCTGGCTTGGGTAGTACGGCCATGTATGGAGGGCGGATGAGGACAGAATACCAACACTATTTTTGAGAGTCAAGCCAGTTGTACGTTAGGTAGTAGATCACAAATAGGTTGAGAGGATTTGGATGAATTTAAACATAATATAACATGTTGATATTCATATATTCGCTTCTGCCATGGTCATCATAAAATCGCTGGTGCCCTGCAGCCTGAGTCATGGATGCTGTGTGAAGGATTCATCTTGAGAGCTAGGTAAGCAGGAGGCAGGGTATACGAGGGTATACACTTGCTTTGATATATGTAGGAAGGAGACAAAAGACAAATCTGCCTGTAACGTTTGTCCCCCAAGTTTGAAAGAGAGCTAAAATGTAAGGTACGTTAGAGTAAAAATGTCTGGACGCACGGGAAAGCCAAACACGACGAGAGTGAGTGTGAGTGAGTGTGAGAGCAAGCGAGAGTGAAAGTGCCATAGAGAGAGAGAGGGAGCGTGAGCGTGCCAGAGAGAGAGAGAAAGAGGGGGGGGGGGTTTGCATAGTGCCCGAGAGAGAGAGTGAGTGAGTGTAAGAGCAAGCGAGAGAGGGTGAGAGCTAGAGTGCCACGGGTGCCCCCTGGCTGATCAATACCAACCCGTGATGACGCCTTTGTCCCTGCCCGCCGCCCCCTTTACACCTGCACACCCACACCGCTCTCACTCCTGCTTCTACAGTAACCCTATCTGCTCTAAGGCGGCTCTTTTGGAACCCTCCATAGTTCACTATTATTGGATAAAAGAACTACCCCCTTAAACCACTACCACAGTGAACCCTTACGTCTTCAGTAATTAAAATCTTGTGTAAATTGTCACCTTTAGATTGGTGAATTTAAATTCCAAATTCTTAGTTCAATTTACAGTAGACAGCACCATTCATAAATCAGACTAGGCTATATGAAGTCATTCATAATAAACTATGATATTTTTGCATTTATAATAATTTGCTAAACACACACACACACACGCACGCGCGCGCGCACAAACACACACACATCTAGGATTGAGAGTAGGTGGGTAAACAAAAAGTTTGCCTGTTGTCGAGGTCTTGATGGGGGAAGGAATGGCTTTCCGTAATTTTTGGGCCGAAAGTTGCGAGGCTTTAAATTTGACCGTGGGAAAGGAAAAAAGAAAACGGGATGGAAGTAGGTCAGTAAAGAGGTCATTCTGGGGTAAAGGAGGAAGGGGGGGGGGGTTACTTTATATTTATTTGCATTTTTATTTTATATACCGGTATATTTTATTATCCTACTTTCATTTCTGATAATGAGATGGAAGTAGGTCAGTAAGGAGAACAGTCAAGGGTACCGGTATAATTAATATGCTTATATTTTATTTTTGTATATAACCTTTTAATTTTATATTTAGATTATGTTTTATATAACCTTTTAATTTTATATTTAGATTATTTTGTATATAACCTTTTAATTTTATATTTAGATTATGTTTTATATAACCTTTTAATTTTATATTTAGATTATTTTGTATATAACCTTTTAATTTTATATTTATATTATTTTTTATATAGCCTTTTATCTGAAAGTAGGTCAGTAGAGAGAGCTTTGACGGTTCTGTACTTAATTTGCATTTTATATAATTATTTATCTATTTGTAATTTTACTTATATCTGGAAATGTGGTGGAAGCAAGTCAGTGAATATGAGATTCTAGGGGTAGGAGAGAGGGGGCGGTTTGCTATATTATTAATTTTATTGTTTTTTTATCGTATGTTTTTTTTTAATGTATATCTTCTATCTATATGCTCAGGCCCAATCCCCATTTTGGGGGTAGCCGACTCAAGACAGAGCAAGAAAAGGGAAAACACAAAAACAACATAAAACAAAAAATAAACACAGATAAAAAACACAAACTCTCACACATCCAGGTCACCCAGGAGAAGACCCAGAGACCAGGGTCACCAAGGTCGCTCCAGCACTCCCCCGACCACCCGGAGAGGTTCCGATCTCGGCAGGCAGACATGCAGCGGAGCCAAAGCCACAAGCCCTCCCACCACACTTCCAGGCACACCCTTCATATTAATCGTCTCACCGGGCCAGGCGCCTGATGGACTATTATCTAGTCCAACTTGCGCCCGACCCCTTACTCCAAATGTATATCTTAACTACAGTATCTGAATAGGATGGAAGTGGGTCAAGAAAAAAGGGGCATCTTTATTTTGAATTTTTTTGTCTTGAAATATACCTCTATATGTTTGAACCGAGTGTTATTGGGTACGGTAGACTGGTGTTACTGTGGATCCAAGGGTACTTATTATTTGTTAGTTTCCTCTTTAGACCTCCATCAAGCTTAAACACAAATATTCCCAAGATCCCCCTTCTAGATAAATGTGTACGTTTTCGATTGAACAATGTCCTGGCCAAAGGCCTGTTCCTTCTAAATTGCAGGCTTGCTATCGCTCGCCAGGAAAAAAATCGACCCCTAGATGGCAGGAAATGTCTTAATATTGACAGAAATGGGGCGAAATCTTAAAATCACCAAATTAATGGACCAAACGTCTTAAAATCTAAATACTAATGGGGCTAAATAGGAGAGAGAAAAGAGGCCCAGCAAAAACAAGCCTTAAATTATACCCTTGTCTATATGTTTGAACCGAGTGTTATTGGGTACGGTAGACTGGTGTTACTGTGGGTCGGAGGGTTGACAATGGGGCGTATGAAGGCGTATCTGGGTCACTCTGAGAAATGTATTGATTGTTGAGTACCGGTAGGGCTTTAAATTTGGGAGCGTACTCGTTGCCAGTCTTGCCCTTCCATTTATTTGACTGTAGCGGATATTTTTGGGTCCATTACTAAATATTGAAAGCATGTTTTATTAGAATTGTTTTCAACCATACATAGCATACATTAGTTAAAGCTTTGGTGGGGACTTCCATCCCTTCCACATTGTTAAATTGGAATGGGCTGGGGGAGCAACCTCTTTCCGGAATATTTATGTTTTGATAGATAAATGTTCTTTGTAGCTAAAACAAAAATATTTATCTTATTGTCTTTTCAACATCGCGTTTAATTCCCAAAATAAATTTGTATTTACTGTATCGCCCCAAAGTATAAACAATACTGTGGGCCATCTCTCTGATCTCCCGGCTTATGTTTGTTGCCGCCCCTCTCCCTGTGCGTCGGTCTCAGGTGTCTAAAGTTTGTTTACCTCACGATGTTGTGGCGGCCGCCCTAATAAGATTTGGGAGGTCCTGGGGGAAGTTGCAGGCCGTGTGTCTGGAATTATATATATACACCATTTATATTTTATATATATTCCTTATACATTTGTTTAATCTTTCGTATGGTGTCTTTTAGAGGATTTTCTTTATCCTCTTTAGTAATGTCTTTTGCACTGCATAGAGGCTAACTAGAATATTTTATTATTTTTCGTAGTTTAAGGCTTGGCTTTGTCATTAGTATCCCTGTCAGTACAAAACTAGCTTCATTTATTAAATGTTTGTTCTCATTAGTATTAGCAGATTATTGTGTGCCAGCCTTCAAGTTACACACACACACACACACTCTTACTTTCACTATTTATATAACTAGCCTATAAGGAAGTATGTATATTGTGATTATCTTCCCACCACCAATGCCTCCATCCCTATACAGTATATATACTATATCTGGCTCAAGAATATTATTAAGGAAACATATTGTTTATTGTCGACTATCCTCACCACCACCACCACCACCACAATCACCGCCATAATCAATTACCACTCGGATGTAGGTCACCTTTCATCCGTCTGGGTTAATCACTTGGTTATTATAATAGTGAAGGAAGCTATATTATAACCAAGCTAAATTATATACGGTGCTCTACCTACCTACCTGCCACCACCACCACAATCAGCCGTCTCCACCCCCCACCCCCACACATCCATATCCCCACACCACATCATCCTACACATACACACATATCTTTTTAACCATTATAGAAGATACGATGTATTTCTTTTCTGCTTTCTGGCTTTTATTAGACGATTTTTGTTTAGATTAGGTAGGGTATGTGGAAGTCAGAGGGTCGAATCTTTACCCTAACAATTCCCACAGATCCTTCCTAATCCTAAATTGTATGAAATTGTCTAATGATAGTCAGAATAAGTGTCAAAATGCGTCATACTCTTAAAAAGGATAGCTATCTATCCATCTGTCTTATCTGAAGAATACGGAAGGGAAGTGTGTGTGTATGTACAGTGTGTGTGTGTGTGTGTGTGTGTGTGCGCGCGCGCGCGCGTGTGTGTGTGTAGTGTATTATCTCCACCACCGCCACCACAATCCCCACCACACTCCATCCCCACCACCCGGATGTAGGTCACCATGCGTCTGTCTAGGCTCGCTTCTTGTGTTTGTATTAGTCAAGGAAGTAAGGGTAAACATTATTTGATAGAGCCATATAATCAATCCAATCACTCTCACTCTCACACTCTCTCTCTCTCTCTCTCTCTCTCTCTCTCTCTCTCTCTCTCTCTCTCTCTCTCTCTCTCTCTCTCTCTCTCTCTCTCTCTCTCTCTCTCTCTCTCTCTCTCTCTCTCTCTCTCTCTCTCTCTCTCTCTCTCTCTCTCTCTCTCTCTCTCTCTCTCTCTAATAAGGATGGAAGTGTCAATATAATGTGGTTGATTATCTCCCATCCCTACCATAATCAATTCCCATCCGGGTGTAGGTCACCTTTCCTCTGTTAGGCACGCGTCTCTTAGATTAGCCATGGAAATACGAGTAAACTGTACCGTACTTGATATAATCGTGTAAATAATGTAATGCGGTCTCTCCACCACCACGATAACTCCCCCATTATCATTCTCACTCTCTTTAACCCACTCCACAACGTTCAACCAGTGGTGCGTCATCCTAGCTGTAAAGATTCCTTGTATGTGTACTCTGGAAAATGGCTCCTATGACCTGGTATGAAATATAATGTTTAGGAATATTTCCTCCAAGTAGAATTTCCCCCTCTCCTAAATATAAATAGGAAATGGTTTATTCACACCTTTGTAAAGCGGGTTAAAGGATGGACTATCCGTGGTTCGATCCTGGGTGAAGATAAGAAAATGTAACTCACGTGTATTTGCGAGATATACCGGTATCTTATACCATAGACTACAGTAGATCTGGACTGGACACGAAAAAGGAACTTTGCAGTAAGGGACCCCAAAATCATATTTTCGCAGTTTCGAGGTTCGAACTTGGGGGTTCGTTCTCCGATTTTGGGTCCCTTACTGCAAAGTTCCATTTGCGTGTCCAGTCCAGATCTACTGTAGTCTATGCTATATATATATATATATATATATATATATATATATATATATATATATATATATATATATATATATATATATATATATATATATATATATATAGGGGAGGTGTGGTGGAGTGGTCATGCCACTGGATTGGTAATCCAATGGACCCGGGTTCAAATCCCGATATGTCAATGGGAAGATATTATTGGGATTGAATTTGTGCTGTACCTAGTATCAGTGCATTACCACAAAGCCCACCGAAATGCCAAAAATACCCTCATTGTTCCCTGATTAAATAACACTGTATGAATATTCCCATATTCAAAATATGTTACAGGGGGACAATGCCTAGTGAGTTCACTGCTCAATAGGTGGCGTTCTGAGAGTGAGGGTCTGAGTCTGGAGGGTGAGATGGTGAAGCGCTTGGGCGAGGCAACCGGCCGCTTCAGAGATGGAGCTGCTTCGAGCCATGGTGGATGCTTCGCATGTCTCACTCCCCAGACTGGAACAAGACCTCACGGGCTTCACCGTGTTGAGCGGTGGAATGTACAGGCTCTCAGCCTATGCCCGAGAGGGAGTAGTTGGAATATAGAAAAAAAAAAAAAAAAAAAAAAATATATATATATATATATATATATATATATATATATATATATATATATATATATATATATATATATATATATATATATATAGTAAATGTCGTCTCTCTAAATAATACGGAAGGAAGTGTGTGTGTGTGTGTGCAGTATGTGTGTGTGCGTTTTATATGGTTGTTTCCCATTATTACTAACACAATAATTCCCCACCCGGATGAAGGTCACTTCTCGTCTGTGTAGGCTCGCTTCTCTGAGTATTAGTGAAGAAAGCACGGGCATATTTGACAATACCCATCTAAATATTATAGTGTTCCAAAAATTGGAGTTTTCATTCTAATAATTATTTATTAGGAATACTGTTCAAAGTGACTTAAACAACTGTGATATATACTACAACATATCTTGAATTGCCTCCGTAAAATGTATACCCGGTAATTAATAGCAAATGAGCAAAAAGCCACGAGTATTTTAGAATATGGTTAATTTCCAAATAACTAAGAGATAACAACGATACCAATTCGATATTATAGTCTGTGTTCAGCTTACTGTAAATTGTCATGTAGTCTTCTTAACTCGGGTATTAGGAAGATTTTGAAGCGAATGTGGATGCTAATTATAAAAACTTCACCTAAATATGATGCAGAGACTTAGTAGTTTCATATTTTTTCCAGTAAATGTCGATAAATTAGTTGCTAAGAGGTTAAATTTTCCGCCAGCTGGAAGAAATAAGACTATAGTACCGGTAACTTGAAGCGGCCTCTCTAAATCCTAATTAGGTATCGAGTAGAACACTATAGTACCGGTAACTTGAAGTGGCCTCTCTAAATCTAATAAGGTATCGAGTAGAAAATCTAATAAGGTATCGAGTAGAAAACTATAGTACGGTACCGGTAACTTGAAGCGGTACCGGTAACTTGAAGCGGCCTCTCTAAATCTAATGAGGTATCGAGTAGAAAACTATAGTACCGGTAACTTGAAGCGGCCTCTCTAAATCTAATGAGGTATCGAGTAGAAAACTATAGTACCGGTAACTTGAAGCGGCCTCTCTAAATCTAATGAGGTATCGAGTAGAAAACGATAGTACCGGTAACTTGAAGCGGCCTGTCTAAATCTAATGAGGTATCGAGTAGAAAACTATAGTACCGGTAACTTGAAGCAGCCTCTCTAAATCTAATAAGGTATCGAGTAGAAAACTATAGTACGGTACCGGTAACTTGAAGCGGCCTCTCTAAATCTAATGAGGTATCGAGTAGAAAACTATAGTACCGGTAACTTGAAGCGGCCTCTCTAAATCTAATGAGGTATCGAGTAGAAAACGATAGTACCGGTAACTTGAAGCGGCCTCTCTAAATCTAATAAGGTATCGAGTAGAAAACTATAGTACCGATAACTTGAAGCAGCCTCTCTAAATCTAATAAGGTATCGAGTAGAAAACTATAGTACGGTACCGGTAACTTGAAGCGGCCTCTCTAAATCTAATGAGGTATCGAGTAGAAAACGATAGTACCGGTAACTTGAAGCGGCCTCTCTAAATCTAATAAGGTATCGAGTAGAAAACTATAGTACCGGTAACTTGAAGCAGCTTCTCTAAATCTAATAAGGTATAGAGTAGAAAACTATAGTACCGGTAACTTGAAGCGGCCTCTCTAAATCTAATAAGGTATCGAGTAGAAAACTATAGTACCGGTAACTTGAAGCGGCCTCTCTAAATCTAATGAGGTTATCGAGTAGAAAACGATAGTACCGGTAACTTGAAGCGGCCTCTCTAAATCTAATGAGGTATCGAGTAGAAAACTATAGTACCGGTAACTTGAAGCGGCCTCTCTAAATCTAATAAGGTATCGAGTAGAAAACTATAGTACCGATAACTTGAAGCAGCCTCTCTAAATCTAATAAGGTATCGAGTAGAAAACTAGTACGGTACCGGTAACTTGAAGCGGCCTCTAAATCTAATGAGGTATCGAGTAGAAAACGATAGTACCGGTAACTTGAAGCGGCCTCTCTAAATATAATAAGGTATTGAGTAGAAAACTAT
The DNA here is from genome assembly GCA_032716605.1 of Paralithodes platypus. NCBI lineage: Eukaryota > Metazoa > Arthropoda > Malacostraca > Decapoda > Lithodidae > Paralithodes > Paralithodes platypus. Next base: position 34,296,446 of record CM064542.1, on the reverse strand, counting down.
AGTACCGGTAAATTGAAGTGGCCTCTCTAAATCTAATAAGGTATCGAGTAGAAAACTATAGTACCGGTAACTTGAAGCGGCCTCTCTAAATCTAATAAGGTATCGAGTAGAAAACTATAGTACCGGTAACTTGAAAGCGGCCTCTCTAAATCTAATGAGGTATCGAGTAGAAAACGATAGTACCGGTAACTTGAAGCGGCCTCTCTAAATCTAATGAGGTATCGAGTAGAAAACTATAGTACCGGTAACTTGAAGCGGCCTCTCTAAATCTAATGAGGTATCGAGTAGAAAACTATAGTACCGGTAACTTGAAGCGGCCTCTCTAAAGCTAATAAGGTATCGAGTAGAAAACTATAGTACCGGTAAATTGGAGTGGCCTCTCTAAATCTAATAAGGTATCGAGTAGAAAACTATAGTACCGGTAAATTGAAGCGGCCTCTCTAAATCTAATAAGGTATCGAGTAGAAAACTATAGTACCGGTAACTTGAAGCGGCCTCTCTAAATCTACTAAGGTACCGAGTAGAAAACTATAGTACCGGTAACTTGAAGCGGCCTCTCTAAATCTACTAAGGTACCGAGTAGAAAACTATAGTACGGTACCGGTAACTTGAAGCGGCCTCTCTAAATCTAATGAGGTGTCGAGTAGGCTTAGTCTTTTATTACCGAAGGAGAAGTGGTAAACAGGATTGAAGACAGCTCACTAGTATTTTACCTTTTCAAGTGGTTGATCTCTAATTTATTATTTAATTTGTAGTTATCTAAATAGTTTAATTGTGGCATCGTAGTTTTGTAGCGCTAACCGAACTTTTTATTTAGACTTGTCTGGTATGCATTAATTTGAATTTGAGAAAGGATTCTTGGAACAATCAAAAGGGATTTATATTATACTAGTCATATATATTGAAATATATTTACTGATCTCCACCTTACCGTATACGTTTGCGTGTTTTTCATGTATAAAGCAATATTTGATGTTTGGCCAGTGTTATTATAGACCGTTTAAGGAAAATTGTAGAGGCTAACATTCAATAATTCACACTATAATCCCCCAGATGTAGGTCAGACTTTTATGGCTATATTTAGTGGTGAAATGAAATTAGGTCAGGCTACAAAGTAAGGACAAACAGAATACATGAATTAATTGATATTCTACAGTATATTCGGCGATGGTAATGGGTGACGATTAAACAGTTATTTTCATGTTTAACTATAATTTGTAGTGAAATGTCTGGTAAAAAAAAAAAAATATATATATATATATATATATCTTATAGCTTCTGATGCTTAAAGTGTCAAAAAGTTTCTTTATATATGTGTTATCATGATTAAGTAATTTTACTTAGTTTCGTGGTTAAGAAAATGTGTAAAATATAGTTATTTAAGTAATCGTTTGGTAAAGTTAGCCAGTGCAATATATAACTGACGTCATACTAAAATACGAATAGGTGTGACTTAAAAAATAAAATGGAAAAATGTGTTTGAGTAATTAATATTCATGTGTAGACCCCTCTCGCCCAGACTCCCCTCCAGAATGTGGGTCAGAGACGGGCCCGGGTGACCAAAATAGCCCTCAGATTACCCTGGAATAGCCCACAAATGACCTGAAAATGGGCTTAGGCCACAACTGGAAATTTGAGCTGAATGCAGTGTTTGGGGAAGATACCCGAGTAAATATTTGAAAGGGGTTAAAAGACAGTTTGGAATCTAGCGGACTGAATATATATATATATATATATATTATATATATATAATATATATATTATATATATATATATATATATATATATATATATATATATATATATATATATATATATAGGGCCCACACATATTTCTGAATAATACTTTGCAACTTGTAATTGAGCTGATGATAGTGTTTGTGTAAGGATAGCCGAGACGGAGAATATGGAAGGACATTTACCCATACAGTACCGGTGCCTTTCTTTTAACTTTATTCTGGATACTATAGATGATTTTATTCGGTTCAAAAAAGGCCTCCAGCAAATAACAGGCTTCGGACTATCTCCCTTAACCCTTTTTACTCTACCATAGATCCTTTTTAAACTGCACATATTCGTTTATATATAATTATAATATAATTGATGAGACATCGCCGGTACAGAGTTGAATTTCCTTATTAATTATTTATCAGATATTTGCATTACGGAGTTAAAAATAATACGTGATTGTGTTGCTGGGGGGGAAAACGGGAGGGGGTGGAAGATTAGCGTAGAATTATTGTATCACAAGGTATCGGTTATGGCTGAATCCATACTACAGATTATGAAAGGTACTGGGGGGGGGGGAATGCGGGCTACTCCGAAATTAATCTAACTAGAGTTTGTGTCCCAAAAAAATAAGGATAACTAAATGATGCAAAATGGATCACAGGATATTTAAAATTGTGTTTAGTTTGTGTTTAAAGTGTGGCTAAATAAGATGCAAAACAAAAGTACAAACTATTGAAAATTGGGTTTAAAGACAGTATGGAAAGATACAAAATGCAGTTTACTCCGAAATTCACCTACATAATATATATTGTGTGAACATATGGTTAAGGGGAGATATCCAGTTGAAGGATTTTTTTCTTGACTCCTTTTTCCCTCGTGTTTAGCCCCATCGCTTTTCTAATTTTAAGACGTTCGCCCCATTATTTTGACGATTTTAAGAACTTTCGACCCATTTCTGTCAATTTGAAGACCTTTCGTGCCATTTAGGTGTCGATTTTATCCTGGCGAGCGATAGCGAGCCTGTTATTTAAGAGGAACCGGCTTTAAGCCGGGACATTTTTCTACCGAAAAATATACAAATTTATCTTGAAAGAGGCTCAAGGGGGTGTAATCTTAAACTTGATGGATATCTAGAGACCAAACTAAAAACCTCCCCTTAACAAAGATGCAAAGCGGAGTGCAAAATCATTAAAATTGAGTTTGAAGACGGCATGGAAAGGATAATTAAGGTGCCCACACTAAGTTAGGTTTTAAGGGTACATTGGTAGTGATAAACCAAACAAGAGGATAGGAAGGTATATTCATTCTTTGGTACGGGCGATGAGTTTTTCATTCGATTCTGTCTATATTTAGAGGATTTATGAAGCTTACGGAGGATCTGTGGTTGTTAAAAGGGGTAATTGAGATAGTTTGTAGCCTTTACAATTGCTCGAGGTCCTTCCTAAGCTGCATAACATCGTATAATAGTAGCCAGAATAAAATTAAAAGGACGTCACCCGCACTGAAAGGGTTAAATAATGAAAGGTTCTGGTAAATGACTATAATATATCCACCTTTTAGTGTTTACCTTGCGTGTTACGGTGCCTTTGATGTACCTTATTGCAGTGCACGATAAATTGGTATTTGGTGGAATAGCCTACACGGCCTTAATATATTGCAGTATATTTGTCAATAAATCTAAGTAATTGGTTTCTGAGGCGACTGGGCAGAGGAAACGAGGCCATGAATTTGATAAATATTGCATAACACATTGATAAAAGTGACCTAGAAATGGTTAGGCAGAAAGGCTGGAGATTTAGCCAATTTAACAGGCTTAAATGCATTAAATACATTTTGTATTGTCTGGTATTGAAATATTTATTTTAGTGCCGGTAGTATAAACGTGTGAAACAATTTTTTTTTTTTTTTATTACGAAATATTATCCATGGCATAATTGTTTCATCTTAGTTCTAATAAAGTATAAACCAAACACACTTGTAGAGTATTTCTGGATTTCATTTATCATCGTAATTGTCCATTAAAACCTTCCAGCTTCACTTAGATTGAAAACAATATATTATCCAACTGTAATAATGACTAGCATATCTTAGACCTTAACTAAGATATTAAGAGGCGAGTTAAGAGTGAATCTTTGAACATGTTGTAGCGGTACGGTACACTGTCAAACATCGAGGTCATAAAAGTGTATATAAAATAATTATGTATATTGATAGGCTAGTGATTTACCTTTCTATACTTATATTACATGGGTTTATTACTGTCAATATACCTTTATAGTGATTTACCTTTCTATACTTCTATTACATGGGTTTATTACTGTCAATATACCTTTATAGTGATTTACCTTTCTATACTTCTATTACATGGGTTTATTACTGTTACTGTCAATATACCTTTATAGTGATTTACCTTTCTATACTTCTATTACATGGGTTTATTACTGTCAATATACCTTTATAGTGATTTACCTTTCTATACACCTTTCTATACTTATTACATGGGCTATTACATGGGTTTATTACTGTCAATATACCTTTATAGTGATTTACCTTTATACTTCTATTACATGGGTTTATTACTGTCAATATACCTTTATAGTGATTTACCTTTCTATACTTAAATTACATGGGTTTATTACTGTCAATATACCTTTATAGTGATTTACCTTTCTATACTTAAATTACATAGGTTTATTACTGTCAATACCTTTATAGTGATTTACCTTTCTATACTTAAATTACATAGGTTTATTACTGTCAATATACCTTTATAGTGATTTACCTTTCTATACTTAAATTACATGGGTTTATTACTGTCAATATACCTTTATAGTGATTTACCTTTCTATACTTAAATTACATGGGTTTATTACTGTCAATATACCTTTATAGTGATTTACCTTCTATACTTAAATTACATGGGTTTATTACTGTCAATATACCTTTATAGTGATTTACCTTTCTATACTTAAATTACATGGGTTTATTACTGTCAATATACCTTTATAGTGATTTACCTTTCTATACTTAAATTACATGGGTTTATTACTGTCAATATACCTTTATAGTGATTTACCTTTCTATACTTAAATTACATAGGTTTATTACTGTCAATATACCTTTATAGTGATTTACCTTTCTATACTTACATTATATGGGTTTTTTACTGCCAATATACACCTATGGTGATTTACCTTTCTATACTTATTTTACATAGGTTTATTACTACCAATATACCCTTATAGTGATTTACCTCTCTACTGTATATACTTAAATTACATGGGTTTAATAAGTAATTCTGCCAATATACTTTTATAAGGTTATATTATTATGGAGCTACTTACAATTACCATACCCTTTGTAAACCCATACAAGTTGACAATGCAAAGTAAGATAATATTAAGGCTACCTATTAGATGACTTGGTAATTCCAGCACATGGCGTAGCTGTGGGAAGGGTGTTGGATCAATAGGAGTTAGCTATTTCTAAGAATGTAAACTGGGTAGCACGTGCAAAGATAGGTCACCTTTAAGGCCACAAGAAGGTGGGGTAGAAATCCGGAGTCACACATGCCACCAATTGCAGACTTGCGAGTTTCAGGCTATAAGGAAGTTGGAGCCGTGAACATATGTACTACGACCGTATTTTATCTGTAAATTATGTTAAATATAGTTGTCTACAGCTCCAACTTCCTTATAAAACAAAACTCGGAAGTCGGCAATTGTATCGGTGGACACGACTGTACCGCCACGAATGTCAAGATAATGTAATACGAGGACGCGTTGCATCCCTTTATTATGGCTATTAATAGACTATTTGATTAAGCTTAGGAAGAAATGTGGGAGTCAGAGGGTTATTAAAGATACATTTTACCCCTATAATTCCTAGAAGGCCTTCCAAAGCTTAGCAAAATCGTCTAATGTCAGTCGAAATGAAGTTAAAAGGTATTGTTCACCTCCTTAGTGTCGCTACTTTGATTCGTGCAACTCACTTATAACCTTGAACACGGTAGTCAAGTTAAAGCCAGAAATGATAGTATACATAATTCGTAACGGATAGGGTTGTCGAATCTGGACAATATAGTTTAAAGACTGGAATGAACAATACACATTTATAACCACGATACACTAAGATAAATACATATATTTTGTTCACTTTATTTCGATATATATTCCGTATCCATCATTAATCTATATAATTAATCATACATTCCATTACTCCTTGATGAAATTGTTTCTTCAATGTCGTAATATTTTCTCGTTCTTTGTGTCGTATTTGTTCCACTATTAGTTTATCGTTTTCTCTTCGCGTCTTCAATATTTGGATTGGTATGGTGCATCGGTATCAGTCATCTGTGTCTCTGCCTTTGAACCATTCCATTCCTGCTCTTAAGGGGGGGGGGGGGGGGTCACCGGCCTTGTTTTATCTTTTTCTCCTTTTCTCTCTTTCCCTTACTTGTATCCATTCGGCCCCATTCAGCCAACTGTTTTAAGACGTTTATCCCCATCCAGGAGTCGATTTCTACCTGGTGAGCGATAGCGAGCCAGTATTGTATGGAGAAATCCGGAAGCCGGAGACATTTTTCTATCGAAAAATGTACAAGTATAGCTTGTCAAAACAAAATTATATATATGCTGGCTCGCTACCGCTCGCCAGGAATAAATCGACACCTGGATGGGGGTAAACGTCTTAAAACAGTAGGCTGAATGGGGCCGAATGGATACAAGCCAAAGAGAGAGGGAGAGAGAGAAACAAAGCGAGGTGGGCTCCCTTAAGGATTTTATCTCCCATGTGTTTTACTCCCCAGTTACTATGTTACCTGTTCATTTGGCGACATTTACGTTTGGTTTACCTTGGCATCTTTTTTCCCTGTGTTTTCAAGCTATTTTTTTGTTTTGTTTTATAAACACTACATTTATAATTTATCTTTGCTTTCATAATCGACTAAATGTTTTCCAATATATATATTTACGTTCGTCTATACCATATGGTACCCGTTCCCCCCCCCCCCCGGTATATAGCTAGCAATAGTTTTGTATGTAAGTAGCACGTCTCCCATTTGCATTGCCAGAAATAGAGGTTTTACAAATTGTATGAAGTTATTCACGTCCTTATCTTCAAACCCTTTTGTCTCGATCGGTAGTATTATTCTATATCAATGACGTATCGCTCTAGTCTCGGCCAACATTTTGCTTTCAACATTTTTTTTTTTTTTTCTCTGTTGGCCGGTTATCTGTTCTCCTTTACCGTGGGATCCGATTGAATATGTGCGGCGGGTCGGCTATGTTGGTCCGTGACGTCGGTGAGTTACGTCAGCCTCTGCGTCAGTGGAGGGAGCGGCGGTTGATACACAAAACGATGCAATGGTTTTTACCGGTAAACTTTTTCTAGGCTATTAAGGGGGGTCACCTGCTTTTTAATGTCTTTCTCTCCTTTTCTCTCTTTCTCTGGCTTGTATCTATTCGGCCCCATTCAGCCTATTGTTTTAAGATAATTACTCCCATCCAGGTGTCGATTTTTTCCTGGCGAGCGGTAGCGAGCCATCATATTTTGTTTAAAGTTTTTGACAGCAGTTTAAATTTGTAAATTTTTTGATAGAAGAATTTCTCCGGCGAAGCCGGATTTCTCCATACAATGCTGGTTCGCTATCGCTCACCAGGAAGAAATTGACATCTGGATGGGGATAAACGTCTTAAAACAGTTGGCTGAATAGGGCCGAATGGATACAAGCCAGGGAAAGAGGGAAAAGGAGAGAAAAATCAAATAAAACCGGTGACCCCCTTTAAGGGAGGACTGGGTTTTTTTCCTGGCTCTTCTTCTCCCTCATGTTTAGCATATTAGTTTTGAGATTTTAAGTTCATTCAGTTAGTTTGGCGATAATAAGACCTTTCGCCCCATTACTTTAGCAAAATAAATCTTTCGTGCCATTTAGGTGTAGAGTCTTTCTTGGCGAGCAATAGCGAGCCTGTAATTTATATTCGACCCCGATGGGCCCTGGCAGGATTTAAGAGGGTTTATTATGGTCCCTATCCAGCCATCAATCAAACGAACCGGACACAAAAATGTCTGACCTCAGGTTTCTGTGAACTCGCCTATTGATAAGTGCCATGAAAGAGATACACTGCAGGTTTATATTAATTATACAGTATATACTTAAGGGGAGGTTTTTAGTGTGTTTCCTAGACTTCCATCAAGCTTGAAATTACACCCCCTTGACCCCCTTTCAAGATAAATTTGTACATTTGTCGGTAGAAAAATTTCCCGGCCGAAGGCCGGTTCCTCTTAAATTACAGGCTCGCTATCGCTCGCCAGGAAAAAATCGACACCTAAATGGGACGAAAGGTCTTAAAAGTGACATAAATGGGGTGAAACTTCTTAAAACCGGCAAACTAATGGGGCGAACGTCTTAAAATTTCAAAAGCAATGGTGCTAAACATGAGGGAGAAAGGGGCAAAGAAAGAAATCCCTCCAGTGGAAATCTCCCTTAATGCAGTATTATATTATACCGATATATACTTGAAGTTTAAATGTCCTATTAGATGTATGCAGTATTGTTTGGGCTGGTTGGTTATTGAAGTTGGAATATTTCAAAGATGATGGAATGCTGAATGCAAAGCCGATTATTTTATAAAAGATATACAGTACGATATATATATGCAGTATATATATATATATATATATATATATATATATATATATATATATATATATATATATATATATATATATATATATATATATATATTTTTAATTGATTTGAAGGTAGGTGAATACAAACTAAATTCTTCCTTTAGTTTCCATCCACCTACCATCAAATCAATACAACATATATTAATATATATACCGGTATATATTGATATTTTGAATACTTTAATATTTTTGAATTACCGGTACTATTAAAGTAGAATGATGGATGTGTGTCAAGGATCAAGATGTAAGGCTTAATGGGGAGATACCGTTCCAAGAAAACTCGGTGAGGAATTACCCTTAAAATGAGGCTCATAGACGATAAGAATATAGTGGTAATTTGGGGTGAAATGAGATAACGATATGCCGTACCGAAGACGATAAGGATAAAGTGGTAAATTGGGGTGAAATGAGATAAACGATAATATTACCGATAATGAAAAGAGTAATATTTATCATAAGAGTAATAACTATAATAACTAGTGATATTATTAAATCATTGTAGCATTTACTAGTTATTACTAATTATCGTAGTAATAACGAAATTCTAAGGTATAACACAGGCGAGCAAGAGGAAATTTATTTATGAAGAGCCGATAGACTGACAAGACAAGTTGTTAAGCCACGTAAATTGAGAAAGCGAGTGCAAAAAAGAAAAACCTTAGTGAACTAAGCTTAAAGAGAAAATGAAGTTTGTGTGAAAAGGGTGATAATAACTTCTTAAAGTTAAGGTTGGTGAGGATGAACTGTGTGGGTAGAACATAGTGTGTGTGTGTGTGTGAATAGTCTTTCTTTCATATTTATACCTTTCTTGCTTAAAAGGAGTTTATTTATTTGGGTAGAACATTGTGTGTGTGTGTGTGTGTGTGTGTGTGTGTGTGTGTGTGTGTGTGTGTGTGTGTGTGTGTGTGTGTGTGTGTGTGTGTGTGTGTGTGTGTGTGTGTGTGTGTTTCTTTCTTTCTTTCTTTCTTTCATATTTATACCTTTATTATTGTTGTTTCTTTACTGTGGTGGTTAAAGTAGTTTGGTTAATTTAATCTTCCCTTGGCGTTTGAAGAAGAATAGATTGAATTGTATTGTACATGTTTTTGCCATGGCCATTAAAGGATTGTGTTTTCCTTCCGTAGTGTCTAAAGAGTCACTTTATTCCTTTTACGGAGCAAAGGGTAAGGTTCCGGTATATATTGATTTTGCCGTTTGGTTAGGGTGGATATTAAATACATGACTGTATACTTGGTTACCATTGTCTTTAACCCACTCATAAAGATTCGTGTACTTCACCTATTTCTAATTATGGAAATATATACTGTATATGGAATCGAATTTAGAATATAATTTTCTATGCATCAACAAAACAAATATACAGGTATACAGTATACTATTTACTTATAAGCAAGCTTTATCAATCCATATAGTTATAATGGCATAAAGAATACATAGGGGATCCATGAATATTAATGAGTGGGCTAGAAACTATGGCATCCGAGTGTACATTAAAAATACAGATAATAATGAAAATAGTGGTATACTATAACTTATAGTTAATCTCGTACCTAACGGTCTTGGTACCGGACCATAACGTACCGTACCGTACCCTAGATGGCTTGAGGAGAGTGCCTTGGGAGAGTTATATGTTCTAGGAAATAATAATAAAGCAGACTGGACGAATATTACCTTCCGCATGTGGACGTTCAATTTTATAGTGGGTGTATTCTTGGACCTGCTCAGGAAATGTTTTATAATTGCACACACATTTATATAATATACCGGTATATATATATATATATAATTTTTATTTTTTGTTGTTTATTTTTGTTTAATGTTTACGAATGTTCTTTTTAGTTTAGTGGGCTTGAGCTTGCCATAAAATAACTATGAACGGTCCATAACTTTTATACTGGACGTATTTTCGTATATTTCTTGATGTTTATGAAAGTTTTTGAGTTTTCTATAGCTTGTTATCGTAAGACGACAAAGGGGATATCCTTAACTTGATGAGATCTGAATAGCAGTGGGAGTTTGTGAAGAATGTTGGGAGGTTACAGGAAGTGGAGTGATTGTAGTGGTGGAGTGAAAGTGTGCGTGTATAATTATTATGAAGGGTAAATTATTGTCCGAGTTTGATGTTGAATGGCCTTTTATGTGTGAGGGAGAGTTGGATATAGATACACAGATATATACAGATACCGGTATATAGATGAGTCAGTTGGAGGAGGGGGATGTATGTGTGTGTTAGAGTGAACGTTAAGGGACACACATACACACACACCCCACACACACACACACACACACACACACACACACACACACACACACACACACACACACACACACACATACACACACACACACACACACACACACACACACACACACACACACACACACACACACACACACACACACATACGTTCACACACACACACACACACACACACACACACAATAACAACGTTCACACACACACACACACACACATACGTTCACACACACACACACACACACACACACACACACACACACACACACACATACGTTCACACACACACACACACACACACACACACACACACACACACACACACACACACACACACATACACACACACATACGTTCACACATACACACAGCTCGTAGCCTAGTAGGTAGAGCTCTCGTCTCACACACGAGGGGTCGGGGGTTCAATCCCCGGCCGGGCGGAGACAAATTGGGCTTGTCTCCTTTCATGTGTTAGCCTCAGTTCACCTAGCTGTAAATAGGTACCTGGAATAAGTGGACGACGTTGTGACGTCCCATCTGGGGTTGGCAAAAATGGTACAAGGCGAGATGGGTATCATATGGTTCACCTAAGCTGATGGCTACCTAAAGCCTTCGGGCGAGACGGTACCGTCTATAGTGAGAATGGTACCATACAGATCCACCCTAAGCCTTCGTTTCCGATGTCGCCAATTGGCTAAACACAGACTACACACACATCCACAGCCATTCCAACAGTACATAAAACACTTAACATGCATTTCACGCAATACATTCCCAGTTAAGGAGGCGCGATAATAATGAGCTTAGCTCGCATTGCGTGGATTCCCCTTGACGAACAAGTAACTGAGTAACACACACACACACACACACACACACACACACACACACACACACACACACATACGTTCACACACACATACGTTCACACACACACACACACACACATACATACATACATACGTTATAACTAAAAGCAGATAACGGGGTTGACAAGTGACTTACAGTAAGTGCACTGGCACCTATCTGATAACAAGGGTATGATTCACCACCACACTTGTGATACCGTAGGTTTTTTGCGCGCTCTCTCTCTCTCTCACTCATGCTCATGCGCGCGCGCGCGCGCTCTCTTTCTCTCTCATGCTCTTTCTCTCTTGATGCGCTCTCTCTCACTCATGCTCTTTCTCACTCATGCTCTCTCACTCATGCTCTCTCTCACTCATGCTCTCTCTCACTCATGCTCTCTCTCACTCATGCTCTCTCTCACTCATGCTCTTTCTCTCTCATGCTCTCTCTCACTCATGCTCTTTCTCTCTCATGCTCTCTCTCACTCATGCTCTTTCTCTCATGCTCTCTCTCACTCATGCTCTCTCTCACTCATGCTCTTTCTCACTCATGCTCTTTCTCTCTCATGCTCTTTCTCTCTCATGCTCTCTCTCACTCATGCTCTTTCTCTCTCATGCTCTTTCTCTCTCATGCTCTTTCTCTCTCATGCTCTTTCTCACTCATGCTCTCTCATACTCATGCTCTCTCACTCTCTCTCTCTCTCATTCACACACTCACTCATTCATTCATTTTCTCTCTCTCTCTCTCTCTCTCTCTCTCTCTCTCTCTCTCTCTCTCTCTCTCTCTCTCTCTCTCTCTCTCTCTCTCTGTGTGTGCTGCATTTGTAAACGAGTCTGGTATTATTTGTTCACACACTTACTAGTTATTATTACAATACAGGAGTATGTATTAATATTTAACATAACGAGCCAAGTAGTGGTAAGAGTGTTGGTGTTGGTTGTAAAAGGCCTCTGGTAAACTTGTGGCTTGTGGTTCCGGCGAGGTTGTTTCTAGGGTTCCGGTTCTTTCGTTGGGGCCAGCCTGGTGGTGGTGGTAGTAGTAGTAGTAGTAGCAGCAACAGCAGCAGACTCGGTATCTTGGGGCCTACAGAGAAGAAGGGCTGTTGTGGGAGCTGGGAAAGTTTGTAATGTAAATATTCATTATTTAAGGGGTTTGTGTGGGAAGTGGGGTTAATTTGTGTTGACAGGCTTAATGTGTGTGTGTGTGTGTGTTTAGTTGGACTTTTTATATCGTCTTGCGTTTATCCACCCTTGCAACATAATATTTGTTCCTTCAGTATTTGTTTATGAAAACCATTTGTCAAACTGTCGTACGTTTCTCGTATTGTGTTAATTATTATGAAAAAAACTACATTATGGGGGATTTTCTTATTTGTTTTATATTTTCAGGCATATATGATATAAAGTCGATCTTACTGTGATATATTAGTGTGTAAGTGCCCTGAGCAGCTATCAAAAAGGCAAGCCAAGTCTATGAAACACATTGAACCAGTGAACTCTGAACACATGGCTATCAAACACCACAGAAAATAAAGGTGTTGGGTAACCTCGGTGGAGAAGAGGATGGCAGAAACTTCACTTCATTCCAATAAGTGTTAAGTGGGCGGTACAGTACGTGTGTTGAAGTGTCCGTGGTGAGATTATACTGTAGTGAAGCCTCGCCTCCAGGAAGTAAAGGGGAGGCTTAGATTATATTCTAGAACAAGATTGGTGACATCAGCGAGCCCCGCCCCTGAGTTATATCCAAGGGGATTTTAAATTAGGCTCTTACCTACTAGTGGTGGTGTGTTGCCAATACTATCGATTGAGGAAATATAATAGGGATTAGTTTTGGTTGGGGATTGCATTTTATCAGTACAAGAAGGGAGCGAAAGTGTCAAATATTCAAGGGTAACTATTTGTGCAAGAGTTTCTACAATTTGCAACGTTGCCAATACGAGTTGGTATAAGGTGCACATCCTGGATAATAGTCCATCCCTGCAGTGCGCTAGTAAGGCTTGTGACAACTGTTCCACTCTGGACCTTGAAGAAAGATAAGGGAAGTGGGACATAACTACCTGGACGTTGTACAACACCGGCGGAGTATACAGCACCCCGCCCTTCCGGCCTGAGTGGTCCCGTGTGTGAGTGTTTGTGGGCGTGTGGTTGAGCGCTGATGCTGGCCACCGCCCGTGGTGCCCCTGCAGGCCCCACCCCCACGCCCCCATCTCCAGCGGCCATGCCTGAGCCACGCACACACTCACACAAGGTCCACCTTCAGCATGGACCGGCCAGGTTCCAAAAACCTTGGTATCACGCCAACTGGGTAAGTCACGGAAACGGCATTTCAACAATTCTCTCTCTCTCTCTCTCTCTCTCTCTCTCTCTCTCTCTCTCTCGCTCTATCTCTCTCTCTCTCTCTCTCTCTCTCTCTCTCTCTCTCTCTCTCTCTCTCTCTCTCTCTCTCTCTCTCTCTCTCTCTCTCTCTCTCTCCCTCTCTTTCTCTCCCTCTCTCGTTCTCTCTCTCTCTCTCTCTCTCTCTCTCTCTCCTCTCTCTCTCTCTCTCTCTCTCTCTCTCTGTATATATATATATATTGTACATAATAATTTTACTATTGTTCCTACTCAATTAGAATTAGAATTTTCAGATTGCTTTATAGTCTACAAGTGGTCTTTGTTAACTTGTAGTGTATTTTAAGACATCGGATCCATCACTTAACACTCAGCATTCGAGGGGGCATTTTCACTTGATTCTGGCGAACATTAGATGATTATATTCATTGTTGGAAAGACCTCGGCGAATAAAATGGGTAGAGTAACCTATCTCAAGTAACCCACAATAATATTACTAAAGATAATAGTTTATTTCCACCAACCGTGGATATTCTTGTTACATGATTTACAAAAGATATAGGCCTATACGATATTTAATGGAGTGTTAACCTAATTACACACGTCCTTCCTAATCTATATAAAGCCAGAATCAAAGGAAGAAAGACGTCCTCGTATCTTTTAAGGGTTAACCACAGTATTACGGAGTCTTAACGTCATAGTATAATTTGCATTCATTTCGCTTCACACACCAAACATCTCCCAACGAAATTAATGAAAGCATGTGATCCTACCGGGATTTGAAACTGGGTTACCACATACAGGTTTTAAACACTCTAACCATTATACCATCAAGGCAGTTAAGGGGAGATCTCCACTTGAGGGATTTTTTGCTTGACCCCTTTCTCCCTCATGTTTAGCCCCATTGCTTTTGATATTATAAAACGTTTGCCCCATTAGTTTAGCGATTTTTAGAACTTTCACCCCATATTAAGACCTTTAGTGCAATTCAGGTGTCGATTTTATCCTGGCGAGCGATAGCGAGCCTGTAATTTGAGAGGAACCGGCCTTTGGCCGGAAAATTTTGCTACCGAAAAATGTGTAAATTTATCTTGAAAGGGGCTCAAGGGGGTGTAATTTTAAGCTTGATGGAGGTCTAGGGAACAAACTAAATACTTCCCCTTAATGAACTACTGTCACTATATGATATGTTTGAGTTGTGGTACTGCGCTATTACCCATTGAGTTGTGGTACTGCGCTATTACCCATTTATCCCAAGTGTAGTGTAGTCTGGTGTGTGTCAGCTCAGTGTAGCCTTTACCCAGACTGTCAGGTCGTTTATAATCTTCCACTCAGTCAGTTAAGTCTCATCCCTCGGCCATTACCACTCCCATATCAACCTCTTTTAGTCACCCTCTTGTGGGACTGGTCTTGACTCAAGCACATAGGCTAGTTCAGGTAGATAACAAATAATTTAGCATATTTTATTCTGGGTCAAGACTCCGTCCCGCCTCTACATTATATGATTAGCTACATTTAGAAAGTGTTAACGGAGGTTTTTTTTTAGACCCCCTTCTCCCTCATGTTTAGTCCCATTAGTTTTGAGATTGTAAGACGTTTGGCCTATTAGTTTGGCGATTACAACATCTTTCGCCCCATTTCGTTGTCAATTTTAAGACCTTTCGTGCCATTTATGTGTCGATTTTTTTCCTGGCGAGCGATAGCGAGCCTGTAATATTAAGAGAAACCGGCCTTCAGCCGAGACATTTTTCTACTGAAAAATGTACAAATTTATCTTGAAAGGAAGTGTAGGGGGTGTATCTTTTAAACTTGTTGGAAGTATAGCGAGGAAACTAAACAAATTTATGAATGGATAAATTTATAGCCCCGAAAACAAGCACTACCCCCTTAAGGGGAGATTTCCACTTGAGGGATTTTTTTCTGGACCCCTTTCTCCCTCATGTTTAGCCACATTGCTTTTGATATTTTTAGACGTTCGCCCCATAATTAAGAACTTTCGCCCCATTTCTGTCAATATTAAGACCTTTCATGCAATTTAGGTGTCGTTTTTTTTCCTGGCGAGCGATAGCGAGCCTGTAATTTAAGAGGAAGCGGCCTTTGGCCGGGATATTTTTCTTGAAAGGGGGCTTAGAGGGTGTAATTTTAAGCTTGATGGAGGTCTAGGGAACACACTAAATACCTCCCCTTAACATAGGTCAAGCCTCGATACAATATACCTTTACTAACTCGTTGCCACACAACTTTTAAACAAACATCCAAAATCCTATTTTCCTTTGTCATTAACTATCTCATTAATATTGTATCCTCAGTGTTATCCATTTGTCATCAGTCTGATCCACGGCATCTCTATTTCAAGCTGACTAAATAACCAACATGCATCAGTTTCTCTGGTCACATTCCACCACTTGTCCAGACACCCCCCCCCCCCCCCCCCCCCCCCCCCCCCCCACACACACACACACACACACACCCATACCCATCCCCACTTTACAAAGGTCAACCAAGTCAATTGAGGCTTCATTAATAATAGTGCAGTGATGCCGCGGTTAACTGACCTCCCTTATCACAAACTTGGCATGCAACTATACTAGGTTTAATGACATAATCTGTGATCCAAATTAGTATGAACAAGACACCATGCTCTTGAAAGAGTTTCAAGAGGATTCACACCAAGGCGGCTTCTTCGAGCAACTTTTGATTGAATAATATATTCTGACCGAGTATCTCACACACACACACACACATACATACACACACATACACACATACACTAGAAAGTCGTGCACCCACACCAACACTGCCATTTCTCTCCGTCACACACCACCTGAATTCACTCCACGCTCCCTCGCACTTCATGTGTCTTTGTAGTGCAACGATCTTTATATCTGTCGCAAGGATCAAATATTACTGTAAACTCTACCAGTACGATCTGTATAATCTATCTATATATTTATCTGTCTGTATCTACCGAGTATCTCCACACATTAGCACATGCCTGGGATCTGTGTCTGTAGAGTAACGTTCGTTTCTTGTTTCACTTAAGGGGAGGTTTGTAGTTTGATCCCTAGACCTCCATCAAGCTTAAAAAAAATCCCTCCCACGACCCTCCTTCGAGACAAATATGTGCATTTATCGGTAGAAAATCCTTAATTACAGGCTCGCTATCGCTCGTCCGAAAATATATCTACACCTAGAGAGACAGAAGTGGGGTGAACGGTCTTAAAATCGCCAAACAAACTTGTTTGTTCCTTTCTCGAGTCTCTTGCTGATCCTCCCTACCCCCTGTGGGAGTAAGGGCTGGCTACTGACTGACTTGATAATTACGTCACCAAAATGGCGTCCAAGGTAAAAGATGGTTGCATTTCCTGACTTCAGGATTTTTTACTCCACTTCACCCTCCACCTTCATTGTTAATTACAATTTGTGTTGCCCTTGTTCTGCTGATGATTGTTAAGGGGAGGGGGCTACCGTATAGGCCTGTTTTTTTTCTGTTTTTTTTTTTTTTTTTTTTTTTTTTTTTTTTTTTTTTTTTTTCTTTCCCCTCATGTTTAGCCCCATTAGTTATGAGATTTTTACCCGTACAGTGTGGGTGATGCCATTATTCATTAAATTCTGGCTATTATTGGATGATTTTATGCAGCTTAGGAAGGACGTCTAATAATCAGAGAGGTATAATAATTCCCTTAATTCTCTGACTATCATAAATAACGCCAACACAGTAAAATCGTCGAAAAATAGCTAGACTAAAAAGAAGAGTTTCATCTGTACTGAAATGGTTAAAGATCACCCTGAATATACTTTTTTGTTTTAATATTACCCATAATTTAAAACTATAACCTATGACTGACTGGATGATGGGCCAATATTGTTTGTATAAAATGGTGTGTGTTATTACTCTACATGTCCAGTAAAGGTAAATAAAGGTGTTTGATATTACTCTACATGCTCAATAAAGGTGTTTGATATTACTCTACATGCTCAATAAAGGTGTTTGTTATTACTCTACATGTCCAGTAAAGGTAAATAAAGGTGTTTGATATTACTCTACATGCTCAATAAAGGTGTTTGCTATTACTCTACATGTTCAGTAAAGGTAAATAAAGGTGTTTGATATTACTCTACATGCTCAATAAAGGTGTTTGCTATTACTCTACATGTCCAGTAAAGGTAAATAAAGGTGTTTGATATTACTCTACATGCTCAATAAAGGTGTTTGCTATTACTCTACATGTTCAGTAAAGGTAAATAAAGGTGTTTGATATTACTCTACATGTTCAGTAAAGGTAAATAAAGGTGTTTGATATTACTCTACATGCTCAGTAAAGGTAAATAAAGGTGTTTGCTATTACTCTACATGTTCAGTAAAGGTAAATAAAGGTGTTTGATATTACTCTACATGCTCAGTAAAGGTAAATAAAGGTGTTTGCTATTACTCTACATGCTCAGTAAAGGTAAATAAAGGTGTTTGCTATTACTCTACATGCTCAGTAAAGGTAAATAAAGGTGTTTGCTGTTACTCTACATGCTCAGTAAAGGTAAATAAAGGTGTTTGATATTACTCTACATGCTCAGTAAAGGTAAATAAAGGTGTTTGCTGTTATTCTACATGCTCAGTAAAGGTAAATAAAGGTGTTTGATATTACTCTACATGCTCAGTAAAGGTAAATAAAGGTGTTTGCTGTTACTCTACATGCTCAGTAAAGGTAAATAAAGGTGTTTGCTATTACTCTACATGCTCAGTAAAGGTAAATAAAGGTGTTTGCTATTACTCTACATGCTCAGTAAAGGTAAATAAAGGTGTTTGCTGTTACTCTACATGCTCAGTAAAGGTAAATCAAGAGTAAAGTGAGCCTACCGAGCCCCATGTTGTCTCAGTAAATCTTGCTCAAGTATCATAGATTACCCTCTTGTCAGGACCCCCCCTCCCCCCCTATCCCTTCTCTCCCTCTCTCTTTTAGCATACCTCAAGTTTATCCTCCCCCCCCCTCACTTATTTTAGTAGCATCTCTCTCTTTCTTTCTTTCTTCTCTCTCTTTCCTCTCTCTCTTTCCTCTCTCTCTCTCGCTCTCTCTCTCTCTCTCTCTCTCTCTTGATCTCGCTCTCTCTCTCTCGCTCTCTCTCTCGCTCTCGCTCGCTCTCGCTCTCTCTCGCTCGCTCTCTCTCTCGCTCTCGCTCTCTCTCGCTCGCTCTCTCTCGCTCTCGCTCTCTCTCTCGCTCTCGCTCTCGCTCTCGCTCTCGCTCTCGCTCTCTACCTCTCTCGCTCTCGCTCTCTCTCTCTCTCTCTCTCTCTCTCTCTCTCTCTCTCTCTCTCTCTCTTTTGTAGCCTGGCATATTCCCATCACATACGATACTCCCAAACACTCCTACACCTTCCCACCCATAATTATTCCCACACCTTCCCATCACATACCTACCAGTTGAATATGTTTGGACTTTTTGCCACTGTTAGTTGCACCACAGAGTGCAGCGCCCCCCGTCGTATGGTTTGGTGCAGCAGACCGTTCGAGGGGGCAGCACGTTACACCTAGTGACCTAAACAATCATGCACCTTCCCATCATATCCACACACACACACACACACACACACACACACACACACACACACACACACACACACACACACACACACACACACACACACACACACACACACACACACACACACAGTTTACCTTCCAATACTCCCCCCTTCCACACCCACATACCCACACCACACCCGTATCCCCCCTCCATCCCTCACCTATTAGCATGAAGAGTTAGGTCTGTCTGTGTGTATATATGTGGTTTTGTCAGTCCCACCACCCTCCACCCTGACCTTGCCTGAGTAAACACACCAGAGGCACTTTTGTCACCAGGAAGAGGGGGAACGTTTGTGTGTTGACAGTGCAGAGGGTAACACACACACACACAGAGATAGATAGAAACTTTTGTCTCATTTTGAACTATAGTCTATTCGCTGTAAGTAGGCGAGGAATCCTGATCTCTAACCTCTGTAACTCGAAAAGGGCTAAAGCAAATTGGCTGTAAATTTCCACATCTATTCCTTGACTGACTCTTCCCAAATGGTAGAAATATTAGCTCGATTATTCGGTCGATTTTGAGTTACAGAGGTTAGAGGTCATGGTTTCTCGCCTACTTGCAGCGAATAGACAATAGGGCATCATGGCTTCCTTTAGAGTTTAGACATACTAACCATATGGAAGTTTGTGGGATGATGTGTGCGTGCGCGCGCGTTTGTTTTATGGGTCCTCCCTCTTCTCACCCTGACCTACCCCAGTAAACAGACCAGAGGCAGTTTTGTCATCAAGATTCATTTTATCCCCTGGGCTTTGTGTGTTGAAGGAGGGTCATTGTAGAGCGTTGTTGACTCGGCCAGGTGTAGCTGCAGGGGTTTCTTTTCTCTGGCCTAATGTTCAAATAGATTTGTTTGTTCAGTTGTCAGATAAACGTGCTTAACAGAAAACTTGAAAGTTAAAATTTTAGATGATAGAATTGTGATTACGGAGTAGGTGAATGAGTGTGTGTGTGTGCGCGCGCGCGCGCACCATACTGTAGCTTTATTAAATAGAACAAATTGTGTTCGTGTACTTATCCCACTCCATTCACATCCCTATTATTTCTGGCTTGGTTACTTGGCTGGATTGTGTGTGGATTGTTTACATTATTATATCTACCACATCACTTTTAGTTTTAGCTCAATTTGTGGTCAAATACCGGTATAGGCCTATGTACCTCTATTAACCCATTCAAAACATGAAACTTTCTTAATCTATTGAATTCGTTAAACGAGATTTAGTATTAATAGTATGACCAATATTGTATAATTATTGCTATGCTCACCAACATAAATGATGCAACAGGTAGCCTACCTAATACTGGAGGATTATAAACTATTTCGAGAATACAAAGTGTGGTTATTGTAGTCATGGTGGATTATGTTGTAGTTGTGGTGGTCTATGTTGCAATTGAGTTTGTGGTGATAGTTGTAGTAGTGGTGGTAGTTGTGGTAGTAGTGGTGATAGTTGTGAATCAATCAATCAAACTATTTATTTAGTTGTAGTTGTGGGGGTCTATATTGTGATTGTGGTAGCGGTAATAATGGTGATAATTGTATTTGTGGCAGCGGTAGTAGTGGAGGTTAGGGTTGTGGTTGTGGTAGTAGTGGTGATAGTTGTGGTAGCAGCAGTAGTGGTGTTGGTTGTGGTAATAGTGGTGATAGTTGGAGTAGTGGTGATAGTTGTAGTTGTGGTAGCGGTAGCAGTAGTGATAGTTGTGGTAGCGGTAGCAGTAGTGATGGTTGTGGTAGCGGTAGTAGTAGCAGCGGTGGTTGTGGTAGTAATTAAGTCGGGAGGGGTCGTCACGGTGGTGGTTATGTCCCCGCCTCTCTTTCCGGTAGTTACAACCCTCCCCCTCCCTTTCTTTGCTGGGGGCCACCACCTTCACCTGAGCCTCACTCATTCAAGACCAATAATACTGCTCTTGCACTCATTGGCGACTCTGTGGCTGAGTGGATACAGTGCGCTGTGCATTGGTCCGGCTGAAGTCAGCTTGTAGTGTGGCTGACGATCGAATCCCTGTGAGCCATTCCAGTTTGTGGGATGTTAACACCTAGTCCGAAACTTAAACAACTTAAATCAGACGGCGGTTACAATGACTGTTTTGTTTCTCCTCCGGTACCTTGTCTCTGTCCAAACCATGAGGAAGATCTCACTAACCTTCATCACTTTCTCTTCTTCACCTCACTCTATGGCTACTCCTTGGCTGAACGAGTTAGGGCAGCCGCTACACTGGTTTGGCGGGCGACCTGTTATGAGTGCTAATTCAACCGAGTTAGCTATAGCTAGACTCTTAAAATGGTAGTTGTGGTGGTGGTGTTTTAAGTGGTCGTGGTGGGGTTGGTGGTTGTCGTGCTAGTGGTATGGCCCGTTAACCCCTTCAGCACCATGACGATTTTTTTACCTTTGATTTTGGCTAAAATGTTACGACTTTATGCAGTTTAAGAAGGAACTATGTTATTTAGAGGGTGTAATGAGAACGTATTTACCCATTTGAGTTGTAGAGGTAGATTATAAATTAAAGGAAATTGTCTAATGGTAACCAGCATATGATAAACAATCTGTAATGGTACCGGTAGTTAAGGGGATAGTATGTGTTTTTTTTCTTTTTCGTACCGGTATGTATTTATTTTTGAGTTTCCTCGCTAGACCTCTATTAAGCTTACAACAATCCCCCCCCCCCCCCCCACCTAGACCCCCTTTTAAGGGCCGAAGGCCGGGCCCTTCTAAAATTACAGGCTCGCTATCGCTCGCCAGGAAAAAATCGACACCTAAATGGCACGAAAGGTCTTACTGACAAAGAAATGACGCGAAAGGTTTCAAAATCGCCCAACTAATGGTACGAACGTCTAAAAATCTCAAAACTAACATGCTAAGCATGAGGGAGAAGGGGAACCAGAAAAAGCTACTACCTCCCCCTTAACACTGCGTAGTGGTGACAGTGGTGTTGATGGCGGTAGTAGTAGTCGTAGTGGAGCCAGGAATTATCTTTTGACAACTCCACCTATGATATTTCCTGTTCCGCCATATACACCCCCCTTCTCTGCCATTGTCATACCTCACCCACCCACCCTCCCATCCTTCCTTTGCGGTACTGTTCTTGTCGCGTCTTTCACACACGTGCCAACTTGTTATTGGCTGTCTTTTTTTACACACACACACACACACACACACACACACTATCTCTCTCTCTCATATACACACACACACACACACACACACACACACACACACACTCACTCTCACTTTCTTTCTCACACACACATACACTCTCACTCTCACACACACTATCTCTCTCTCTCTCATATACACACACACACTCACTCACTTTCTTTCTCACACACACATACACTCTCACTCTCACACACTCTCTCTCTCTCTCTCTCTCTCTCCCTTGCTTTCCTTTTGAGGTTACTTTAGTCAGATTGTTAATATTTTCTGTTCCTCGGTGACGGTGACTTGAACCCCTTGTCCTACTTTTTTCGGATAATTTTCACTTGTTTTATTTTCCCAGTATGTGTCTTATCAAGCTTTTCAGTTGGTGGATTGTGATAGCAGCGATAGACCCTCACACCAACACTCACTCACTCACCGCCTCCACCTTCTCCTCTGTCTCGTATTTGTGTCGGACTTTCTTCCCCTCCTTTTTATCCTTCCTCTTCATTATCTACACTTTTCGCTAGCTTACATCCTCTTAATTCTCCCCTCCTTTAATATGTTCCTCCTTCCTCCTTTAATTTGTTCCCCTCTGTTATCCTCATTCTGTAGACCTTCATATCACCGCTTGTCT
This sequence comes from Paralithodes platypus, assembly GCA_032716605.1. Taxonomy (NCBI): domain Eukaryota; kingdom Metazoa; phylum Arthropoda; class Malacostraca; order Decapoda; family Lithodidae; genus Paralithodes; species Paralithodes platypus. Next base: position 34,273,250 of record CM064542.1, on the reverse strand, counting down.
TCACTTCTTCCTTTAATTTCTCCTCATCTACTTTCTTCACCTCTCGATGTCCTCGGCGAGAGCTGCTCCCCTTGAGTATGATTGTTATTGGTGCTTGATCATGACCCAGACTTTTCGAGGGGGCAGTACTCATCATTCTCCTCCCTCCACTGTTTAGCTTCCTCTCTCCTCATCACCATAACCACTGCACAACACTCATAACTGTATATAAGTATTACCTCTGCATGAGCACATTCATGATAATAACACACACATACACACACACATACACACCACATACACACACCACACACACACATTTTTTTTTTTTTGTTTTTTGTTTTTTTTCTATATTCCAACTTACTTCCTCTCGGGCATAGGCTGAGAGCCTTAACATTCACCGCTTTACAATGAACAGTGAAGCCCGTGAGGTCTTGTTCCAGTCTAGGGAGTGAGACATGTGAAGCACGTAGAGTACAATGAGCACCTGCCATCTTGCCTTCACATGAGGCACGGTGCTCACTCATGGCCCGAAACGACCCCATCTCTGAAGCCACCTCGTTCCCGTGCTTCACTGTCTCACTCCCTACACTCGGACTCTCACACTTACACACACACAACGCCACCTGTTGAGCAGATAACTCACCAGGCATTGCACCCCTATAGCATATTTTGAATATGGGAATATTCATACAGTGCTATTTAATCAGGGAACAATGAGGGTATTTTATTGACGTTTCGGTGGGCTTTGTGGTAATGCACTGATACATACACACCACAAACACACACACCACACATACACACACCACACACACACACATACTCACCAGAATTGAGCCAATGTCCTCCTATATCATCATTCAATATGCATCACCACGTTGTCCCACACCTCCGCGCATCTCACCATCAACATTACCACTATCCATCACCACATTAACCCTCATCACTACTACACACACTACCTTATGGTACCATTACTACCATTTCCGTTTACCACGCATCACCACATTACTCACAAGCATCATGATATTAGCCTGTCATCACCACACACCACATTGGCCATGATAACCACACAACACAACCTTGCCCCAAATCACCATCACCACCTTATCCACCACCACCACCACCCCCACCTTGCCCCATCATCACCACCTTATCCACCACCACACCTTATCCACCACCACCTTGCCCCTCATCAGCAGCTCGTTATCGTTGTCTACACATGATAAACGATAAGAGGGCTCGGACTAGCGCGTACTCAAAACAATATTACACATAATAAATCTAAAACTAGTTTGAATAAGACTGTAACAAAAGCACATACCGGTACATATAACAGTCGAGTTTATTCAATCACCACCAATCTTCACCTTTGTTTATATTTATCTAAAAAATAACCCAAAATGTCCTTGTCGCCAGAAATGTGTTTGTCATTAGTAATTTTGGTTGAGGGGTGTCGCAGATTCATAGTCGGCAAATTTAGCTAAGCAAATAACAAAACCTTTCTAATTCAGTAACAAATGCACGTGGGGTATAAACAACACCTCACTATGAAGGCTCTTAACTGGGCTTGGTAATTGATTCCCTTATGCCTGATACCACCACCACCACCACCACCACCACAACATACACTCCTAGAGTCTGATTATTGGAGCTAAACTGATAGTCAAGGCACTGTTAACGACTTTGGCCCCGGGGGGTTAACGTAAAGGAAGGTATTGTGTTTGGGGATATTTTGAGGGATGTGATGGGTGTGTGGGAGTGAGCATTAAAGGTTGGTGCGATAAAGATGGAACCGAACGCACTACCAGTAGCCTATATACTAACACTGCTTTTGGATGAAACCGTAACAACTAAACGCTTCTAGAGGAGGAACAGGTAATAGTATACACACCATCATAATATAATGGCTGTTATCTGTGCTTTGTAACTGACAGACCTTATCGTGATACCACCATCACCCCTGGGTCTCATATTCCGAGCTTAACTGATAAGCCAAGGCACTGTTTATATGACTTAGGCCCAGAGGGTTTACATAAAGGGATAGACTGTTATTTGGGAGATTTGGATTGGTATGTGTGTGTGTGTGTGTGTGTGTGTGTGTGTGTGTGTGTGTGTGTGTGTGTGTGTGTGTGTGTGTGTGTGTGTGTGTGTGTGTGTTGTTGTGTGTGGTGTGTGTGTGTGTGTGTGTGTGTGTGTGTGTGTGTGTGTTGTGTGTATGTGTGTGTGTGGTGGGGTTGTGTGTGTGTGTGTGTGTGTGTGTGTGTGTGTGTGTGTGTGTGTTGGGGGTGGGGGGGGGAGGTGTTCAAATGCTCACATACGTCCAAGCTATACAGTACGTTGTCTGTGTATCATGGGGGAGACAGTTTAGCCACACTGGTGAAGCCTGTATATATAGTTGTACAGTATATGGGTTCGTATTTACAGTATTACCAAAGCGTCTTTTAATAGGGAGAACATACTGTATATATGTCTGTTAAGCAGGTGTCTCACGAACACATTAGTGGCAAAATGTTTCAGTAATGTTGGTGTGGTTGATTAAAAATATAGTTTCATCAGAATTCTGCCACCTTACATACTCTACCTTGAGGTGGATTTACGATACCAGTGCCCTAAAATGTCACGACGACTCCCCCCCCCCCCCCCCCCTCTCCCACCTATATTAACCCCTTCAGTACCGGCGACGTCTTTTCAATTTTATTTTAGCTACATTTAGACGATTTTATGAAGCTTGGGACATATATGGTGCTAACAAAAAATATTGAGATAATCTGTAGCATTTTATTTGAATGACGCCCTTCCTTAGCTCAATGAAATCATCTAATAGTTGCCCAAATGTAATGAAAAAAAATTCACCGGTACAGAAAGGGTTAACAAAAGTGGAATACTAGCTCTGGTGGTGTGACTATAAAGGGTAAATTCAACACACAAGTACAAACCCAACCAGGAGATAAAATAAGAGTAGTGACGTAGGTGTGTCATATGTAGGGCTAGAGGATGGGTGTGAGAGTGCCAGCTTCATGTCGCCCTATATCACAGCTGACGCATTAGTTAAAACCGAAAGTCGTAATTAAGGGCACGTTATTTTATTTATTTTATTTTATTATATAAATTATCACCAGTATAACCTTTGTATTTGTTTTAGTTTGCTCCCTAGACCTCAATCAAGCTTAATAATAAAAAGTAAAGTATTGTGTGTGTTTTGTGAGGGCGGTGTTGTGCGAGTGTTGTTATAGGGGGTGTTGTAGTTCTGTTCCTGGTATTGTGGTGTTATATGGACGTGATGGGTTATTGTGTAGTGTGGCTGTTTTTGTGACGAGTGGGAGTTGTTGAGGAGAGTTTTTTAGTTTTTCTGGATCCAATTCTCCCTCAGGTTTAGCCCCATGACTTGAGATTTTGAGACGTTCGCCCAATTATTTTGGCAATTGTAAGACCTTTCGCCCCATTTTTTGCCAATATTAAAACAAAATAGTGTCATTTAGGTGTCGATTTTTTCCTGGTGCGCTGTAATTTAGGAGGAATCGGTCTACGGCCGGAATATTTTTCTACCGAAAAATGTACAAATTTACCTCTAAGGGGTGTCTTTGGGGTATTTTTTTAAAGCTTGATATAGGTCTTGGGAGCAAGACATGACAACAAAATAACTTAAGAGGGTGTTGATGTGGTGCATTGGCTGTGAACCTTGTCAAGTCGCTCAGGGTGAAGGTGGACCACTATTGTCTTCCTAGCCTGTTTTACTAGATACCACTTCCACCCACCTCCACCACCATCCACCCACACCACCTCCACTAACACCACCATCCACTCTCACCACCATCCACTCTCACCATCCACTCTCACCCTCACTCTTACTTCTCACTGTGTTCTTGACCGTATGTTGTACCATTCTTTGCTGCTCATTATTAATTTTATTTACTAGCTATCATCAATACCACCTCCACCACAATCCACCCTCACTCTTACTTATCACTTTTTCTTGACCTTATAGTGTTTAATTTTGTGCTGCTCATTATATTTACTAGCTACAACCACCACCACCTCTACCAACACCACCACAACCCCCACATCTACCAACACCATCACCACTAAACCCCCCCCCCCCCCCCTCTACCACCACCACTTACCCCTCCCCCTCTACCAACATCATCACCACCTCTACCTCTATCACATACCACCACCTCTACCAACAACACCACCACCTATCTCTACCATCACCCCCTTACCTTATGATACCTTATGATGTGTTCGCCACTCTTCTAGCGGCACCAAGGAGCGCGACGCCCCTCGTTATGGGTGGTGATTTGGTGCAGTAGACTGTTTGAAGCAAGCTGTCTAACGAGACAGCTTCAAGAGAGCCCTACTACTCCTACCTCCACCATCTACCAACACCTACCACCACCTCTACCAACACAACCACCACCTCTACCCCCACCCCTCACTTGTTTCTCAACCTGTCCCTGTTTCATGCTCTATCCTCGCCTGTCACACTGTCCTTGGGTCGTAACACTACCTAATACGACGGTTTGGGGGACTAGTGTGGTGAGTTTTTAATTATGGGCGGTGGTTTGTATTATTATTACTCGTCTCGTTTTTTTTTTTTTTTTTTTTTTTTTTTTTTTTTTTTTCTATGTGATTGAGGGAGGCAAAAGGCATAACTGACTATAGCGAGTGCCTCCCCCATAGTTGAAAGAGTGACAGGGCCAAAATCAAGGGACGTTCGAGCCAAAATGCCTGGACACACGGAGTTTGAAGCAATTTTAGTCATAGGAAGCGGGAAAAACTGATTCTGGGAGAGAGTTCCAGAGCTCAGCTGTTGAGTAGAAGAAAGTTTGAGAGTAACGTTTCACTCTTGGGTTGGAGAGTTGCACAGAGTAGGGGTGGGATTGAGTTGCAAGACGGGTACCACGTGCCCTACGTAAAGGAGGTGGTATGCACTGGGATAGCTCTGAGGAACACTGATTATTATAGTAGCGATAGAATAGCGAGAGAGATGCAACATTGCGGCGGAGAGAGAGAGATTGCAGAGAGTTGGTGAGTGGACGGGAGTTAATGATACGAAAGGCCTTCCTTTCAACCTTGTCTAGGAGAGCGGTGTGAGAGGAACCTCCCCACACATGTGAACAATACTCAATAAAAGGGTGCACTATGCCCTGTACAGAGCAAGAAGCTGTGCAGTTGAAAAGAACCCCCTAAGGCGGTTGAGCACACCCAGCTTCTGGGAGGCTGCCTTAGCAAGACTGGTAATATGGTCCTTCCAAATGAGAGCAGAAGAAAAAGAGACACCAAGAATATTGAGAGAAGATGAATGGTTGATTTTTGTATTGTTGAAGAATAAGGGATAGTCCGCTGGGAGATCCTGACGGGTAGATAGATGGAGAAATTGGATTTTGGAAGCATTAAAGTTAACAAGGTTTTCTCTGCCCCAATTGGAAATAGTATTTAGATCAGAATTTAAGAGTTGTATGTCTTCATTACGTTTGTCGTTGAGGGATTGCTGGCTGGGGCGTTCTGAAAAAGTAATGGAGTAGTGTAAGGTTGAGTCGTCTGCGTATGAATGGATGGGAATTAAGGTACAGTTAAGGAGATCATTTATAAAAATTAGAAAGAGAATAGGAGATAGGACAGAGCCCTGAGGAACACCGGAGTTTATAGGGTGAGGAAGTGAACAATGGCCGTCCACAACCGCGGCTATGGAACGGCCGGAAAGGAAATTAGAGACAAAGGCACAGATGGAGGGATAGAAACCGAAGGAGGGTAGTTTAGAAATTAAAGATTTATGCCAGACTCTATCGAAGGCTTTCGATATGTCTAGTGCAATAGAAAAAGTCTCACCGAAGTCCCGAAATTATAGGTTATATCTGTCACTGTTATATCTGTGTATGTTATCGTGGTTGTCTCCCCTCCCCCTTCCCTGACCGGTATATCCTTCACCACCTGGACCTGCTCTACCGGTCCACCTCCCTTCCCCCCCCCCCCCCCCCCCCCTTACCTGGTTGATGGTTTATAGCCAAGGTTTGACACTATGAGAACCGGGACTACTACTATAACTCTTCCCTCATAGGCTACTTCTCCTCCTCTTCTTTCTCTGTCCTGCTTTCATTCACTTTTAGTCTTCTGCTTCCTTCTTTCATTCTCTTTTATCTGCTTCCTTCTCTGTCCTTCTTGTATTCTCTGTTCTGCTTTCATTCTCTGTAATTCTTCTGCTTCCTTCTCTGTCCTTTCATTCTCTTGTTGTGATTCTGCTTCCTTCTCTGTCCTTCTTTCATTCGCTTTATTTCTTCTGCACCAGCTGCTTGTAGTGACGATTGCACCTGAAATAAATTTGTCCAATAAGCTCTAAATAAACTAGCAACCCAACCGGTCAAATTGGTCTTAAACTTTGCCCTCGTACATTTCAGCCCCCCCCCCACGCCCCCCGGCCAGGCTTGCCACCTTCGCCCCCTCCCCCTCAGGCTACCACCACCTTAAATCAATACTGCACAGTCGCGAGCAAGCCTCCCGACACACCACCACTACAGTTTACTTTCACTGTCACACAATGTTTGAATCCTGGGCTTCGATACGCTAAGATACCACCATAAGTTACAGAAAAGTAGGGGCATAGCAAACCAATAATAACAGCATATTAACCCCTTCAGGATTATGACGGCGTCGGAAATGTTTCTCGTATCCTGGTTCTGCTGTACAGTTGGCCACATGAAGTCGTACCCACTCTCGAGATTATTGTATGGAAGTGAAAATAGTGTGATAAATTTACAAGAATAATTAATATAAAACTACACTCATAATTCCATCGTTCTAGTTTTCCTTCCATACAATAAACTACTGAGTGTATTGAAATCCATGTGGCCAACCTTACATTCCCTTTCTGCAGATACGGTACCTTTAACAACTGATCGATCAATTCCCCCATCCCCCTCTTGTCCTCCCTTTGTTCCACCACCTACTCTGCAACTCTCCAACCCAAGAGTGAAGCGTTATTTTCAGTCTTTCTTCTATTCTACAGCTGAGCTCTGGAACTCTCTCCCAGAATCAGTCTTTCCCTCTTCGTATGACTGAAATTGCTTCAAACTCCGTGTGTCCAGGCACTTTGGCTCGAACGTCCCTTGGTTTTGGCCCTGTCACTCTTTCAACTCCAGGGGAGGCACTCGCTACAGGCAGTTCTGCCTTTTGTTTCACTCGCATAGAACAAACATAAACAAAAACACATATCCCGATGCACCCCATATAAACACATATCCCGATGCACCCCATATAAACACATATCCCGATGCACCCCATATAAACACATATCCCGATGCACCCCATATAAACACATATCCCGATGCACCCCATATAAACACATATCCCGATGCACCCCATATAAACAGTATCGAATACGTTTAGCAAACGTGACGACACAATGATTTATTGTAGCCCAGATGCTTCAGAACTAGGCTTTAAAGATTTACATCCTTGAATTGGTATAACCTTTTATATGTTCACGACTGTACAGTCACTCATAAACATTCGTGGACCTCACCTATTTCTAATTATGCAAGTATATCTGTGAACACGAAAATATGTAGATAACTTTCTATTTATCAACTACAAAAATATATATACTATTTATCGTAAAGCAAGTTCCATCCAAAATTAAATTCATATATCTATAATTGCATAAAGAAAACCATATGGGGTACATGAATTGTTATAAGTGACTGTACGGTCGCGCTAATAAGTCACGTCTCACCTGTCATTACGTTTGGCTCACTCTGTGCTCTATTAATGTCTATCAGATGTTGAATAGGGTGGATATTAGTGTAGGAACATGTTTGTATGTTTCACTCGATATAAAGAAATGAAGCTTAGATATTGCTGATACCAATTATTGCTCAAAACATACTTGGTGCCGAGACATGACTTATTAGCGCGACTGTACATGCTTGAGCACGACCACCACTGTCTGTATTAACTTGTAAGGCATTTCCACCACCTTCCCCTTGTAACCCTATACCTTACCTGTTCACTCAGACCGCACTCGTCTTTATAACCCGCTTATACTTTAAACCCAACGCCACATTCTCTCTTTCACTCACTCTCACTCACTCTCACTCACTTTTCACTCACTCTCCCTTTCACTTACTCACCCTTTCACTCTCACTCACCCTTTCACTCTCACTCACTCTCTCTCTCTCTCTCTCTCTCTCTCTTCTCTCTCTTCTCTCTCTCTCTCCTCTACTCTCTCTCCTCT
>CM064542.1:34237680-34264938 GCA_032716605.1 Paralithodes platypus | reverse complement strand
ACATGTAGTACTTTACATTTATCCGCATTGAAACTCATTTGCCAAATTTGGGCCCAACATGACAATTTATCTAGATTGTGTTGCATATCGTCAACTTGTTCTTTTGAGAGTACGCTATTTGCAATTTTTGTATCGTCAGCAAATTTTGAGATTGTGCAGGTGAGACCCTCATCTATGTCGTTGATGTAAATTAGAAAAGAGAATTGGTCCTAGTACCGATCCCTGGGGTACCCCGCTACTTACATTGGTCCATTTAGATGCCTTACCGTTTATGACTACCCTTTGCTTTCTGTTGCTGAGCCAATTTTCTATCCATTTCAACACACCGTCTTGTATTCCATGCGCTTTTAGTTTTAGCAGTAAACGTTGTGGGGAACTTTGTCAAAGGCCTTTTGAAAATCAAGGTATATAATATCTACAGCTTTACTCTCATCGTAGAGGTTGAGGATATCGTGGAAGAAGTCTAAGAGGTTTGTTAAACAGGAACGTTTTTTACGAAAGCCGTGTTGAGTATCTTTAAGTATGTTATTTTCCTCTAAGTGATTTACGAGTCTGTCTCGTATGACCGTTTCTAGCATTTTACATACAACTGAGGTTAAGCTAATTGGACGATAGTTACTGGGTAGGGATTTGCTGCCTTTTTTGAATATCGGTGTTACGTTGGCTAGCTTCCACTGATCAGGCATAGTTCCAGACTGCAAGGATTTATTGAATAGTAATGTCAGTGGTTTGGAGAGCTCATTCTTAGCTTCCTTTAGAACTCTAGGCGAGATTGTATCAGGTCCTGGCGTTTTATTTACCTTGAGTTTATCTAAACAATTCAATACTTCTCTCTCTGTAACGGTGATATTGCTTAGAACATCTAAATTATCAATCTGAATCGGCGATGGTGTAGGGATATCACTGAGGTCTTCTGTTGTAAAAACTGATGCAAAGAAGGTATTGAGGGCATTACTCATTTGTACTTCGTCTTTGGTGTATTCTCCTTTTTCATCGACTAACGGTCCAACAGTTGAAGTAACTACTTTTTCTTTCTGATATAACTATAGAATTCTTTCGGGTTTGTTTTACTTTGATTCGCAATATGTAACTCTAAGGTCTTTTTACTTTGCTTAATTAACTTTTTGGCTTTGCGTCGTAGCTCTACAAATTTCACCCGTTCTTCGTCATTTTGTGAGGATTTTAATCTATCATTAGCAAATTTTTTAGCAAGCAGGCAGTTTGAAATATCTTTATTCCACCATTTGGGCTTATTATTATGGCCTGGACGCCGTGTTTTCGATGGTATGCAGTCTTGCACTGCTTTTAGGTAAGTGGTTTCGAATAACTTCCAAGATGTATTTATGTCGTTATTGTTAATTAAAAAGCTCCAGTCAGTTTCTTTAAACATAGCTCTAAGTTTATGGAAGTTTGCTTTCTTGAAATTAGGGACTTTTTCGATGCTACTATTTGGTTCGTTACTAGTAAACTTTAAAGTGAAAGTTATCGTACGATGGTCGCTGTTACTGAATTCATCACCAACATTCAAATTCTCTATCAATTCTTCTTTTGTTGCAAGTATAATGTCAATAACGTTATTACCACGGGTCGGCGTTCGAACAAATTGATAAAGCGAACTCTCTTGCAAGTTCGTATACAAGTCATGTCCGGAGTGTGAAGTAAGAGTATCGCCCCACTTGGTCACAGGTAAATTAAAGTCGCCAAAAATTACGGTATCTTGCGAGTTACTTACATCTGCAATTTGTTCGTAAATTTCTCGGTCAGTTTGCACTGATTGAGCTGGAGGTCTGTATATTAACGCAAGTATTATTTTTGTACCTTTATTATTCTTTATTAGCACAAAAGATGTGTCGACGTTCACAATTTGAGGTCTTGACATGAGGGTCGGGTTAAGACTTTCTTTGATATAAAATAAAACGCCACCTCCATTTTTATTTATTCGGCTGTTCTCAAACATTACATAACCGGGAAGTGAATACTCTTCTAAAAAGTCTCTATCTTCTGTATTGAGCCAAGATTCTGTTATGCCAATCACATCATAATTTTCTGTAAACACTAGTTCCTCTACATGTGAGAGAGAGAGAGAGAGAGAGAGAGAGAGAGAGAGAGAGAGAGAGAGAGAGAGAGAGAGAGAGAGAGAGAGAGAGAGAGGGAGAGAGAGAGAGAGAGAGAGAGAGAGAGAGAGAGAGAGCAGAGAGAGAGAGAGAGAGAGAGAGAGAGAGAGAGGAGAGAGAGAGAGAGAGAGAGAGAGAGAGAGAGAGAGAGAGAGAGAGAGAGAGAGAGAGAGAGAAGCACGACAGATGACTAAATTTGTAAATTTTTCGATAGAAAAATATCTCCGGCGAAGCCAGATTTCTCCATAAAATGCTGGCTCGATATCGCTCGCCAGGAAAAAAGTCGACACCTGGATGGGGATAATTGTCTTAAAACAGTAGGCTGAATGGGGCCGAATGGATACAACCAAGAAAGCTAAACAATCAGGTGACCCCCCTTAAAGTACATAACCCTCACTGTTTTATCCATAGCTATAGTCGATAGTATCCAGTTGATGGTAAATTGATCCCCTTAGCAACTGATATCTGGAGAGTTAAGGGGAGATGGGTCGTTTTTCTAGACCCCTTTCTCCCTCATGTTTAGCCCCATTAGTTTTCAGATTTTAAGAGGTTTGCCTCATTAGTTTGTCGATTTTAAGACCTTTCACTCCGTTTCTTTGTCAATATTAAGACCTTTCGTGCTATTTAGGTGTCGATTTTTTTCCTGGCCAACCGAAAAATGTACAAATCAATCTAGAAGGGGGATCTAATGGATGTTTTTTTTATTAAAGTTTGATGAAGGTCTAGGGAGGAAACTAAAAAAATAATAAATATATGAAATAATTAAGCGATCAAAAAATAAACCCTTCCCATAATGGAACTATATGAAACGGCTATGTTTACCTTACCTTTTGATACCTTTTGATGTGTTCGCCGCTCTTCTAGCGGCACCAAGGAGCGCGACGCCCCTCGTTATGGGTGGTGATTTGGTGCAGTAGACTGTTTGAAGCGACAGCTCGCTCCCTTGCGAGGATGGGCTCGTCTGGCACTTTTTGCAGTTCGACATCTAGGGCTCTCTTGAAGTTGTCTAACGAGATGTCCCTCATGTCTCTTAATCGCCGTGGGAGTTTGTTGAAGAGACGTGGGCCTCTGTGTGATAACCATCCCTCTCGCAGAGAGCCCATAGCACCCCTGTTATTCATCCGGGGATTTCGCATTCCCAGCCTCTCCTATCACTGAATTTCATGACTATCGGAGTATGTAGGTTTGGTACTAAACCCTCTGCGATTTTCCACGTGTATATTATTAGGTAACGTTTTCTTCTACGTTCCAGTGAGTACAGATTCAGTGCTCTTAAACGCTCCCAGTAGTGTAGATGTTTTATCGAACTTATATGCGAAGTGAAATTTCTTTGTACACTCTCTACGTCATTTATTTCACCTGCTTTGTATGGGGATGTTAATACGCTACAGTATTCATGCCGCGGTAGCACTAGAGATTTGAAGAGCGTTATGATAGGCAATTCACTGCGTGTTTTAAAAGTACGCAGAATCCAACCCGTTAGACGTTTCGCAGCCACCACTTTGACCTGGTTATGTACTTTGAAACCCATATTTTCAGACATTAATACCCCAAGGTCTTTCCGTTCTATTATGTGGTTAGATTCTGTTAAGTAATTTGTAATTTCTTTAACACCATTATTATCTCCGTACCGTATTAATTGGAATTTTTCCTCATTGAATTGCATGTTGTTTTTCCTGGTCCACTGGAACACTACATTCATGTCTTCCTGCAGTCGGCCCGTGTCCTCTGGTGTGTTTACTATCTTGCTTAATTTTGTGTCATCAGCAAAAGACGACACCGTACTGTGTCTGGTGTTGGTATCTATGTCGCAATTAGTATGAGGAACAGAAGGGGCGCTAGCACTGTTCCTTGGGGCACTGAGCTTTTGACATCCGAAGGCTCAGAAGTGACTTGGTTTACTGCTACCGATTGTTTTCGGTTTACGAGGAAATTGTATATCCACCGTCCGATTTTCCCAGTTATACCTTTTGCTTTCAGTTTGTGGGCTATTATACCATGGTCACATTTATCAAATGCCTTAGCAAAATCGGTGTAAATGACATCCACGTTTTTCTTTTCTTCTAGCGCTTTAAGAATTTTGTCATAGTGTTCCAAAAGTTGTGAGAGACATGATCTTCCCGCTCTGCGTCTTATAAATACCAAACATTTATTAATAACAATATAATTCGGTACAAAATATCTGTATTCTGTAATAACCGAGGAATCATAACGAGGACATGGCAATTTACCCTCAGCTGAAAATAAGTAGAGTATAGTCTCTAACATTAAAATACATATGTTCAGGATTACGGTGCATATCATAACACCCTTAATTCTTATGAAGCAACTTTGTTGAGCCCTAGAACTTTTTAGTCTTTTACTGTACTTCTCACTTCTCAGCTTGTTCTTCCTCTGTCCAATTACTCTTCTTTCCTAGTTTACTTCAGCCATCTGGTCTGGTCTTATCCATAGCTAGTATCCCACATTATAAGAAATGTTCACGCTATAACAGTACATACCTTAATGGTCACGGTCTTATCCATAGCTAATCTCGCACATTAATATACATGTGTTCATTATTACGGTACATATCCAAACACTTTTAACTCTTATCCATAGCTAGTCTCGCACATTAATATACATGTGTTCATTATTACGGTACATATCCAAACACTTTTAACTCTTATCCATAGCTAGTCTCGCACATTAATATACATGTGTGCATTATTACGGTACATATCCAAACACTTTTAACTCTTATCCATAGCTAGTCTCGCACATTAATATACATGTGTTCATTATTACGGTACATATCCAAACACTTTTAACTCTTATCCATAGCTAGTCTCGCACATTAATATACATGTGTTCATTATTACGGTACATATCCAAACACTTTTAACTCTTATCCATAGTAGTCTCGCACATTAATATACATGTGTTCATTATTACGGTACATATCCAAACACTTTTAACTCTTATCCATAGCTAGTCTCTCACATTAATATACATGTGTTCATTATTACGGTACATATCCAAACACTTTTAACTCTTATCCATAGCTAGTCTCGCACATTAATATACATGTGTTCATTATTACGGTACATATCCAAACACTTTTAACTCTTATCCATAGCTAGTCTCGCACATTAATATACATGTGTTCATTATTACGGTACATATCCAAACACTTTTAACTCTTATCCATAGCTAGTCTCTCACATTAATATACATGTGTTCATTATTACGGTACATATCCAAACACTTTTAACTCTTATCCATAGCTAGTCTCGCACATTAATATACATGTGTTCATTATTACGGTACACTCGGATACCATAGCCCACTCCACTCTGGCAAGAGGTGAGGCCAGGACCCTTTCTGGATGGCGGCCCACAGTGATGGTTATGGTTGGGGTTTGGGAGAAAGGGAAACGTACACACGAACACAGTGTGAAGCATTTGGGGCAGGATTCGAAGTCTTCAAATGCTTCACACTGTGTTCGTTTGTGTGTTGCTCTCTCTCCCAAACCCCACCATGATTGTGGACCGCCGTCCAGAAAGGGTCCTGGACTCACCATTCGCCAGAGTGGGGTGGGCTAGAGACTATGGTATCCGAGTGTACATAACATACCTAGCCTGTCACATCATAATACGTGTACAGTACACGTGCTTTACAGTACAGTCCACACCACACTTACAAATGGCTCGACACCACTTGGCCTTATGAAATAACTAATGCTAACTCGCACTCACTCTGATTCACTGATTCTCACTCACTCTCTCGATGACATTCTAACCTATTCTGGTTACAGAATATAATTAGAATATACTGTATATAGAATATATATATAGAATTTATAGAAAATTAGCGTTCCCAACAAACAGACTGAGTTGTATAATAGAATAATACATATATCTCATCAGCTCATTTTATACAGACAAGTATTTATCCAAGCCAAATTTCCTTTGTCATATTCAAGCACTAAGCCACACTCTCACTTGCCACTCCACCAAGAACCACGTACCATGACTACAGACACTTTTTATTTTCTGCCACCACCTTCCCAGTCACACAGGCTAGTCATACACTTTCCACATCGCTTGTATTATTCTCACATAGTACACACTCTCACACACTACAGATACTACCGCCACCATGCACCGTCACCCCAGCCAGTCATACACTTTCAACATCTCTACTACTATTCTCTCTCTCTCTCTCTCTCTCACACGCACACACTCTCTTTCTCTCACTCACACACTCAGCTTGCCACTCCCCCCAAAGATCATGCACCACCACCTTCAAGTCACACCGTCATGCACTTTTCCCAGCTCTAGTATTATTCACACACACACACACACACACACACACACACACACACACACACACACACACACCATCATGCACTTTTCCCAGCTCTGGAATTATTCACACACTCTCACACACACGCGAGCACGGGCTATGGTGTGTTTATCGGTACAAACGTTAATTATGCATGCTTACAAGTACATTTTTCGATAGTAAACCTAAATAAAACTATCTAGATCAAACTTAACCTAGCCTGACCACTTAAACTGTCGCCCAAACCTCATGTAGATGCAAACCTACACATTGTCAAATGTGTACCTTTAAGAACACCACCGCTTGTCCACAATCACAGTCACACAATCATGCAATTTCCCCATCTCCAGAGTCGAGCCACTGTATGCGTGGGAGGGAAAAATCCGGGACAAGTTCTATATTTCCCCTAACTGTTATGCCGGCTACTCTAAGCCCATCTTCGGAGAAACTGGACGTCCTGGGGAACAGAGGGGGTACCACACGAGTTTTAAAGGGAGATGGGCCTCTTTTCTGGTAACCCTTTCTTCCTCATGCTTAAGGGGAGGTATTTAGTTTGTTCCCTAGACCTCCATCAAGCTTAAAATTACACCCCCTCGAGTCCTTTTCAAGATAAATTTGTACATTTTTCGGTAGAAAAATGTCCCGGCCGAAGGCCGTTTCCTCTTAAATTACAGGCTCGCTATCGCTCGCCAGGATTAAATCGACACCTGAATTGCACGAAAGGTCTTAATATGGGGTGAAAGTTCTTAAAATCACTAAACAAATGGGGCAAACGTTTTACAATATCAAAAGCAATGGGGCTAAACATGAGGGAGAAAGGGGTCAAGAAAACAAATCCCTCAAGTGAAAATCCCCCCTTAACCCCATTAGTTTGTCGATTTTAAGATGTTTGCCCCATTAGTTTGTCGATTTAAACCCTTACAGCTCGTATGTTCTAGCTCTTTCGTACTTACATAGGTTAGAAGTCACGAACTCTGGCCAACCTATCATGCATGGACTATACATAGATACACTCGGATACCATAGTCTCTAACCCACTCGTAACAATTCCTGGACCCCCTTATGTTATTCTTTATGCAATTACAACTATCGGGATCTATTTTGGGTTAGATTTTGCCTATCAATAAATAGTATATATAGTTTTGTAGTTGATAATATAGAAAACAATATTGATAAATTAGTTTCCAGAGATATACTTCCATAATCATAAATAGTTGAAGTTCACGACTATTTATGAGTGGGCTAGAGACTATGGTATCCGAGTGCACATACGATCGCATTGCAAATATGTACTATGATTCTATCACCTCCATATTTCTACAGTAAATTCAAATATTCCTTCACCACTACTGTTCCTTCCATTCCCATAGCTACTACAATGTACTGTATATAAATATTCACTAAATCACAGCTATTTTTATCATAACCAAGGTCGCACACTTCCTCAATCCTTCAAATAGAATGATCTTATAAAGTTCACACCAATAGAACAGTACCAAAAGGCATCTGAAAATATTTACGTATTTGTTTATTTCGGAATATACTGACCATTGCAATATTATTAACATACAATAATTTAAATCTGTTAAGGAAATTACCTTCTGAGCAATTAAACCCTTTCAACTACCTCTTGTTAATAGCTCCTCGGTGGTCTAGTGTTTAAGGTGTTGGGAGTGCTGCACTACTGGCCTGGGTTCGAGCCCTGGCTGGGTCATATCACAAATATTAAATTTGTTAATCATTACTAATCTCAGACAATTTAACCCCTTCTTTACCGGGGGGCGTCTTTTGTATTCATCTAGCTTTATTTAGACGGTTTTGTGCAGCTTAGGTAGGATCTGTGGTAGTAAAAAGGGTTGATTAAGATAGTTCGAAGCCTGTTAATGGCTGGACGCCCTTCTAAAACTGAATCAAATAGTCTAAATATAGCTAGAATACAATATGAAAGACGCTGCCGGTACAGAAGGGGTTAAACATGAGGGAGAAGGAGGTCCACAAAAAGCGATGACCTCCCCTTTAAGGAGTGTGCAAGGTAGACAATAAACCTCCACTTGCCCGTGTTAAGAGAGTTGTGCAGTGCGAGGGAAGGTTTATATCTATCTATCTATCTATCTAGGGGATGGTGGTGCAACGATACTCCTGCACTGCTTGCAACAATAAGTATATACTCTATACGGCTACCACATTAGGTGCAAGGTACGAAGGCGGGATTATTTATATATATATATATATTCGGTATAGCACTGATGTTCTTTCATCTTTCAATTATTAAGCATGGCCACGGTACCGGTACATGCAGATGTGTAACATGTAATAATACAATCCTAGTAGGATGGATATGCTACTTAATAGATAAATAAAATAGGTTAGACTAGGAGAGATTTATTTTTAATTCTACTTAACCCGCTGAGCATTAAGACACGTTTCAACAGACTAGTCTGGCTCTAATGTCCATGTGTTATGTGCTCATGGCCTACTATTTATGTGCTCATGGCCTACTATTTATGTGCTCATGGCCTACTATTTTCTACTATTTGTATTTTTTGTCTTGCATCATCATTTGGTATGTAGCCTAATTATTGTATTATTAATTGATAATTTGAAGTAATTGAACTAATTAATAATTTGTGAAGCCACTAGATTCCTGTAATATTCCTTTTTGATCTATAGTCTGTCATTGACTATATTAATCCAGTAATTATTTGAGCTATATTTCGCATAATTGTAATTGTCATTGAAATATATCTTATATTTGTGATTCGTTTTAGTTGACGTTTCTTCCACCTTTCTTTGGATAGTATCTGAGTGCATATTATAGTAACCATGCGCAGCCTATAACATATTAACCCTTTGAAGTTCTGACGCGTTTTAGCAGTTTATTTTGGCTATCATTAGACGATCTTAGGCAGTTTAGAAAGTATATGTGGGTATTAAGAGGGTAAATACTATCTCAATTAACCCTTTGACTTCCACTAATCTGAATAAAATCGTCTAATAGTAACCAGAAACAGAACAGAAACACGTATTGGAGCTTGAAAGGATTAAGGGGGGATGGTTCACTTGTTAGTCGCTTATGTTCACGTATTAATTATGTTTCTAGTTTCCTCCCTAGACCTCCATCAAACTTTAAAAAAAAAAAACTACTCCATTAGATCCCCTTCTAGATTAATTTGTAAATTTTTCGGTAGATGTAGTTTCTTCCATAATTACACTCACTAGCGTTCGTCAGGAAAAAAAAATCGACACCTAAATAGCACGAAAGGTCTTAATATTGACAAAGGAAATGGGGCGGAAGGTCTTAAAATCGACAAACTAATGGGACAAACATCTTAAAATCTGAAAACTAATGGGGCTAAACATGAGGGAGAAGGGGATCTATTAAAACGACCCATCTTCCCTTAACAGCCGTAGTGGTCGTGACACAATCTGTTATATCCTGTGTATGTGGAGGGCTGAGGTGTGATTCACAAGGAGTATAAGGCCGATTCCACACAATTATAGGTAGCGCCAGCGAACTTGACAATAATCTTGACCCCTTAACTTCTTGTAACTCAAAATGAAAGCAATCGGGCTGACGTTTCTATCACTTGGGAAGAGTCCAACAGGAAATAAGAGTGGATATTTACAGCCAGTTTGCTCAAGGCCTTTTTGAGTTACAGAGAGAGGCCAGGGATCAATATTATTGTCAAGTTCGTTGGCGCTACCTATAGTAAAGGCGGTGTCACACGAGCGCATTTTCCGTCAATTTTCGATGAGCAAGTCTTTTCTGGTAATATTTTGAAGCTCTTTCACATTGGCATCGGAATAGAGATCGAAGGTAGATGATGTTTAGTAATTTAATTTTGGGGGGATTATATGTCAAGCTCCCAGACAACAATTGCTCGTAAAAATTGACGGAAAAATCGCTCGTGTGACACCAGCTTAAGGAGAGATTTCCACTCGAGGTATTTTTTTCTTGACCCCTTTCTCCCTCATGTTTATCCCCATTGCTTTTGATATTATAAAATGTTTGCTCCATTAGTTTAGCGATTTTAAGAACTTTCACCCCATATTAAGACCTTTCGTGCCATTCAGGTGTCGATTTTATCCTGGCGAGCGATAGCGAGCCTGTAATTTAAGAGGAATCGGCCTTTGGCCGGGACATTTTTCTACTGAAAAATGTACAAATTTACCTTGAAAGGGACTCAAGGAGGTGCAATTTTAAGCTTGATGGAGGTCTAGGGAACAAACTAAATACATCCCCTTAAGTAAATATATACACAACCAATATAAACACTACAAATTACAAGATATATATATATGTCTTTTGCTATGAGTGACAGTCCTTATTGGCAGTTATAGTCAATTCTTTGCCAGCTGATATTTAATTGTCACATATTCATCTTAATTACTTGGCTATTACGAACATTTTGTAGCGAAATCGGTTGCTAATTATGAAAACTTGGCTTGATGATGATGATGGGCAGACATATTAGTTTCATATTTTTCCATTAATTATCGAGAAATCAGCTGCTAAAGGATTCAATTTGTCATCAGCTGGAAAAAAAATAGACTATTGTGATTCATCCTATAGCGCTCGCATTACATAACTATAGTCTATTGTTTTCCAGCTGAGGGTAAATTGTCATGTTTCTTATCTTGGTTACTCAGCTATAAGGTAGATTTTGTAGCGAAATATGATGTTCATAATGAAAACTTGGCATTATACGACACACAGCCATAGTAGTTTCATATATTTCCACACAGTATCGAGAAATCAGCTAATAAGAGATTCAATTTACGATCAGCTGGAAAACAATAGAGTATAGGACACCAACACCTTAAGGGGAGGTTTTTAGTTGATTCCCTAGACTTCCATCAAGCTTAAAATTACTCCCCCTTGACCCCCTTTCAAGATAAATTTGTACATTTTTCGGTAGAAAAATGTCCCGGCCGAAGGCCGGTTCCCCTTAAATTACAGGCTCGCTATCGCTCGCCAGGAAAAAATCGACACCTAAATGGCACGAATGGTCTTAAAATTGACAGAAATGGGGCGAGGGTTCTTAAAATCGCCAAACTAATGGGGCAAACGTCTTAAAATCTCAAAAGCAATGGGACTAAACATGAGGGAGAGAGAGGTTCAGAAAAAAAATCCTCCAGGTGGAAATCTCCCCTTAACTGGCTGGCCTATTTATATTTACTAAGAGCCGAGTATAACTTACATTTCATGCCCATGTTATTAATTGAGCTAAACCTGACCTAGGTGAATGTTTATGGATTATCGTACACCGGACATTCTTATCTGCCATGTTATCTAGAGTTCACCTTAAACGTCCTCGGTTTCCTTTGTGGACGTGAGGTGTTTATAATGATGATGTAGATAAAGACTTATAGGGACATCTGGGTAAATAATGCAATATATGGTCGTTGTGTACGTGCAAGACAGTATGTCATTAAAATACTTATCCAAACATAGTACATGTATCTATCTTAAAAACGAGTGAAGTGTTAGATGAAAACGTATGTATGATTATGTATGATGATGTATGATTATGTATGATGATGTGTATGATTGTGTATGATTATGTATATGATGTATGATGATGTATGATGTATGATTATGTATGATGATGTATATGATGTATGATGATGTATGATTATGTATGATGTATCCTTGATTAAACTGGAAAACATCTCGCCGATAACGAACGAGCTTGATAATATAGTGTGCTTGAATGAAAATACAGGAACTAGTTTATTGGCTTTATGATAATTATTATACTATTAACCCTTTGAGTACCAGCGACGTGTTATATTTTATTCTAGCTATATTTAGACGATAGTATGCAGCTTAGGAAGGATCTGAGGTAGTTAAAAGGTTGGTGGAGATAGTTTGAAGCAATATTATTGCTAGAGGTCCTTCCAAAGCTGAATAAAATCGTCTAATAGTTGCCAGAATGTGATGGAAAGGACGTCCCTGGTACTGAACGGGTTAAACACAGGTAATTTGAAATGTAACTAGTAATTAGCGAGATTTGCAGGTACGTTACACGAGGGTCTCTTAAGGGAGCCCACCTCGCTTTTTTTTTCTTTCTCTCCCTCTCTCTTTGGCTTGTATTCATTCAGCCTACTGTTCTAAGACGATTACCCCCATCCAGGTGTTAATATTTTCCTGGCGAGAGGTAGCGAGACAACATATATATATTTTTATTTTGACATTAAGCTAACTTTGAACATTTTTCGATAGAAAAATGTCTCCGGCGAAGCCAGATTTCTCCATACAATGTTGGCTCGCTATCGCTCGCCAGGAAAAAATAGACACCTGGATGGGGACAAACATCTTAAAACAGTTGGCTGAATGGGGCCGAATGGATACGAGCCAGAGAAAGAGAAAAAAAGGAGAGAAAGATAAAAAAAAAACGATGACGCCCCTTAAATTTCACGCATCTGTAGGTTAAACGTACGTGATGTGAAACCAATCATGTGTTTAATTACATAAGTTTCTAATAAGTATAAACAAACCAACAACAATAAGCCGAGGATGAGGAGGAGTGGAGAGACGAGATGAAGACTGAGTAGAGAAAGCTCAAATTGCAGAAAGCTCAAATTGCTAAGGAATAATGGTAGAAAACAGGCAGTGAAGGAGGATTTTTACAGATGGTGGAGGAAGAGAGAAAACACAAAATGAAAATGTAAAGGAGTACCAAGGAAGCTGAAGACTTCTCCCTCTTCCTCTGAGAGAGAGAGAGAGAGAGAGAGAGAGAGAGAGAGAGAGAGAGAGAGAGAGAGAGAGAGAGAGAGAGATAGAGATAGAGAGAGAGAGAAGGAGAGGAGGAGGAGGAAAGGAAGGGAGGAGGAGAGGAAGGGAGGAGGAGAGGAAGGGAGGAGGAGAGGAAGGGAGGAGGAGAGGAAGGGAGGAGGAGAGGAAGGGAGGAGGAGAGGAGAGGGAGGAGGAGAGGAAGGGAGGAGGAGAGGAAGGGAAGGAGGAGGAGAGGAAGGGAGAAGGAGGGAGGGGAAGGGAGGAGGAGGGGAAGGGAGGAGGAGGTGAAGGGAGGAAAGGGGGGGGGGGGGGGGGTGCTAGCGTGACCGGCCACAATGACAGACCAGACGAGAGGTGGAAGGAGGGAGAGGGAGGGAGGGGAGAGGGAGGGAGGGGAGGGAGAGGGAGGGAGGGAGGGAGGGAGGGGAGGGAGAGAGAGGGAGGGAGGGGGAAGGACGGAGAGGAACGGAGGGAAGGAAAGGAAGGGAGGGAAACAGCGGGAGAGGAAGGGAAGGAGAGAGAGAGGAAGGGAGTGAAGGGAAGAGAGAGGAAGGGAAAGGAGAGAAAGGGGGAGGGAGGGAAGGGAGATAGAGTAAGGGAGAGAAACAGGAAGAGAGAGGAAGGGAAGGGAGAGGAACGGAGAGAAAGTGAGAGGAGAGGAAGGGAAAGGAAGGACTACCAAACTGTGCTGCACCAACCTACCAGCCTCACAACAATACCTTCTCATCTTCAACAACAATACCTTACTCATAATAATATACACTCACTTAAAGGGGGAATGGTTATTTTTTCTGAACACCCCCCCCCCCCCCCCCTTTCTCCCTCATGCTTAACTATCTTAGTTTTCATATTTCAAGACGTTCGGCCCATTAGTTTGTCGGTTTTAAGACCTTTCACCCCATTTCTTTGTGAATATTAAGACCTTTCGTGGCATTTAGGTGACAATATTTTTCCTGGCGAGCCATAGCAAGTCTGTAATTTTAGGAGGAAGGGGCCTTCGACCCGGACATTTTTTCTACCGAAAAATGTACAATATTACCTCGAAGGGGGGTCTAGGGGGTGTTTTACTAAGCTTGATGGAGGTCTAGCGAGGAAACTAAAATATAAATAAATAAACACACCCTGCCTAAACAAGATAAGACAGGGGGAGGGAAGAAATAATGAATTAATAAAATAAATAAATAATTAATCAAATAAATAAACAAATAAACCCTATCCCCCTTAAGAGCCTAAATAAGATAGATAGAGAGAGAGAGGGGGGGGGGGAGGCTACCCCCGAACAGCGGTGCACCTCACAAGATCACAACAATACCTTTTCATCTTCAACATCCTGCTTATCAACCTCATCTTTTTAGCATCTTCGCTCGATATACACACATTGTTTTTGTGTGTTTTATTAAATTCTTTCCTAACCCATTCACCTCCATGACGCCGTTCTACCTTTGATTCTGGTTAAAATTAGACGATTGTATGCCATTTAAGAAGGACCTATGTTACTAAGAGGGTTTATGGAGATCGTATTTACCCAGTCACCTACCTACCTATGTTCACCTATGTGGAGTTCGCCACTCTTGCTAGTGGCACCGAAGAGCGCACCACCCTTCGTTGTTGTTAGGTAGATTACAAACTAAGGATAATCGTCTAATGGTAACCAGAATATGATTAAAATTACATAATGGTGGTGAAGGGATTAACATATTTCTACCTTCTTTTACATCATTCAACATCTTAGCATCCTCATTTTTCTTTTTTCTTTCTATCTATTCTCTCACCAGACCCACCCCACCCACACACACACACACACACACACACACACACACACACACACACACACACACACACACACACCACACACACACTCACGAACCTCCTTTTACTGTACCATCTCACCGTTCATATACCTTTACTCTCTCTTCTGTAATAATCTAAATTTAGGGGTTCGCTGAGAAAAGGAACACATTTTGGACAGCTAAAATCCTAATTAAAACCCGGGACTTAATTACAAGATCCATAACATCTTAATCTAACCTAATCTGTATTATCCTAATCTTCTTATCTAATAATTATCCCGTTTCTCATTTGGCTCTCAAGTACCCAGAAGCTAGAAGCCCAGGATCTCCCAACACGAGACAATATTCACTTGGCGCCCTACAAGTCCTTGTATTAATTTAGTAGTATAGGAAATGAAGATAATACAACTGTATTTCCGTGTATTCCTTGTCCCTGACTTTTATACAATTGCCCCGTTGACATGATCTATGAACCCAATCTATGTTTCTATAATAGTGGCATAACAGATATAAAACCACATTAATATATGGAGGTCAAGTCACACAACCCTCATTGCGTCCATTTGATCATCTTCAACTGAAGGAACTAATCAAGTCTCGTCAATATCCATTCATCCGTTCTAGATATTTTGCAAAGACACACATAGACAGGAGTGAAAACAATACTTTGCACTTCACATCTACGGTGACGGGTAATAAGTCCAAAATAATCTGAATTAGAATGACATTAATTGAACAAGTTGTCTACTCTTATGATAAACATCAATAAATTATCTACATAATATAAGTCAAACAACAACATACCGCCAACTGGAACCTGTTCTCCATTTCCCTCACCAACATTCAGATGGTCAACTTACCTGTGAAAGAGACAAAGGGTTAATTAATATATATTAAGAATTAATTGCATAATGGAACAATGGGTATGAATATATTACAAAACAATAGTATATGTCAGATAAAGATAGATACGAATAATTCTATCACTAAATTATATACTTAATACAGACCACCAATATCAACACTATGCCCCTACCATTTATCACGCCCCTACGAGACACCATGCCATTTGTCTCGCCCCTCCCGAGCACTCCGAAGAAGAGAGCAGAACATCAACACCACCAGAATACGGCAGTCTTTCAGGCCCGCCAATACTGCTCATCTACCTGCCCCACCTGCAGTTAACCCTTTACCTGACCTCTCCGTGGCAGAAGGGCCCAAGTCTGACCCCATCATTAGGGTACCTGTAGCCCCTCTTTCTCGGAAACAAGTTTCCAGCAGGAGGCAGTGAAACCGACTCGAGACGAAGATGCTGTGACTATCCAGCAGCTTCAGAGCTCCAGCGCTTCCCCAGGCTGTAGGGTTTTCCCTTACCCAGATTCACCCTAGTTCTTCGCTTCCCAAGGATAATTGAGCAATATCGCTTCACCAGCCTATTGGAGCAATATCACTTCCCCAGGATAATGCGGCAGTATCGCTTCCCAAGGATACTAAAACAGTGTTGCTTCCCCAGAACACTACACTCGCTAGTCGAGGAGGCAGTGCGTATTTATACGCCTGTTCGACGACGCTGAGACCACCGTCAGCACAGTAGAGGAAGTCCGAGAACCAGGCCCCACCACGACGACCAGAGAATCCCAGAAAAGCAGACACGGAAAAAAAAAACAAAAAAAACAGGGCTTGCACGAGACTCCAGGGAAAACTATCTTCATGAGAGAAACGAGCAGAGTACTTTGTTGCTAATTGTTTGTCTCCACTTTAAAGATCCCTTTGTAATCATTAAGCTCAATACACGCCAAGTGTGGAGAGATGGCGTCTTTCAGGGGTAAACTTGAGTTATGAAACTTATGAAATCCTTTTGGATACCAAAGGAAGAGCTGACCAAGTCGTGGTGAATTCCATTCATTTGTTCTCTAGTTACATTGTGTAGAAAAACAGACACACACATGGGATTAAACACCTTACACTTGACACCTACGACGAAGTGCAGGGTAATTAAAAAATCTCCACCAAAGAGGCACTGGTCGATCGACTAACGCTCTTGGCTTTCTGATGGCCAGGGATGCTATTTGCTTTCTTCTGTATTCCTCTGTTTGCTTTCTTTTGTATTCCTTTGTTTGGCAGCACACCTTTGTTCTCTTTACCTGTCTCTCAACCGTAGCTCAATACTTCGCCTTTTGTCCGTTATTATTTCTCATATTACTCTACCCCATTACTGTGTATATCTCCCATGTTACTCGTTTATAGTCTCCACTTTCCTAATTAATTTCTTATTAACGAAATTACAGTAATCTGTGTGTGTATGTAAGTGATACTCTATTTGTGTACTTTGTTTTGTGCTTGTTGTCAAAATCAGTTAGGCTACTAGATAATACTTATACTGTAGCCTACTTTATAATTTCTGAACAATGAACACAATTCTGATTACACACCAACCAATACCAAGAAAACACTGATATTTCTTTACACTTCCAATTTGTAATGACTAACACGAAAATAAGTACCGGTACAACAAAATCTGTCTCCTAATCTGCATCTCGCCAGCTTACCGACTTAACACATACTGTAGCTACCTAAACACGGGCAGAAAAAGTTTTGCAAGTAATAAGAGGAAGTGGGAGAGGAAGTTTTTGTGGGTGGTGGTGGTGGTGGGGGAGGGGAGGAAGGGAAGGGAGGGTGGGGGACAGATGGAGAGGAGAGGAGAGGAGAGGAGAGGAGAGGAGAGGAGAGGAGAGGAGAGGAGAGGAGAGGAGAGGAGAGGAGAGGAGAGGAGAGGAGAGGGGAGGTGAAGAGAAGGGAGGGGAGGAAAGGAGGGGGGGGAGGGGAGGAAAAGGAGGGGTGGGGAGGGGAGGAAAGGAGGGGGGGGAGGGGAGGAAAGGAAGGGAGAGGGCGCCTAATCTCCAAGGCTCTGGGAGAGGGAAGGGGAGGGGAGGAATGGAAGGGGGTTGAGGAGGGGAGGAATGGGAGGGGAGGGGAGGAAGGGGAGGGGAGGGGAGGGGAGGGAATGGTCCGGCGGGGGAAAGGAAGGACGGAGCGCGGACAGGAAAAAAACGCGGACGGAAAAAACAGGAAGGAGTTGGGAAATGGATACCGAGAAGGGGAAAATGGAGAGATATTAATGCGGAAATATACACTATAGGAGTAGATGACATGGAGACGAAATATAAAATGGGGAGTATAAATATGTGGACAGGAGATAGCACGGGGAAGGGAAAGGGGGAGGTCATTAGATTATATAGGATACAAGAGAGGAATTGAAGACATAATAAGGAAAAACATGTGATGGAGAATACGGTAGATGGGGAGCCGTGGGGAGGAAAGGAAAGTGAAAAGAAGGGAGAGCATAAGAATAAAGGGAGAGATAATACAGAGAAAAAGGGCAGGACAGGCAAGGATGGTGGAACACGACTAAAATAAAAAACAATACACCAAATTCCAAAAATAGTCAAACAATAACAAAATAATAAATAAAATACGACAACAATAAAAACAATAGCCTACACCAAATTCCAAAAATAGCAAAACAATAAAAAAAAATACAATATACAAAATACGAAAACTTAATTTACGAGGTTGAACAGAGCCGATGGATGAGAACCCATGACAGACAATCGGCAACAATCCATCAATAACTCAATAACGAGAAGGCAGATAACCTGGAGGCCACTGGAGAGATAGACCCAGCTAGACAGATACAATAGATACAGATAACTAGAAAGACCGACAGCTAGCGATAGATGAGACGAGTTAGGTTTTTCATTTTTATCATGTCGAGTTTGCACTAAGTCGCTTGGAGCAAAAAACTCGACTAAACTAGGAGCTAAATGGCTGGTTGGTAGTACAGTAGTAGTACTAGTAGCTGAGTTGGTCGTAGTCATTACACGGTGTCTGAATCAGCCAACAGGTAACGACTTCCTCCAACCGCAACATTATACCACCACCACCACCATTGCTGCTAACACTTCCTACTCACACCACCATCATCACCTCAACTACCAAAAATACCACTATTACTAACAGAAGTCCTACCAAATCTACCAGGAATATCAGCTGTAACACTAGCCTATCATAATTAATACAAGTACCGGTAACAAGATGGTTCATAATACATTGCCAACAATCTCATATTAGTACCGTATCATCAACCTCAACAATTTCATACATTAGCATATAGTACCATCAACCTCGCCCTAACTACGGCCAACAATCCACCACAATTAACCCGTACAGTACCGGTGACGTCCTTTTCATTACATTCTGGAGATTATTAGGCGATATTATTCAGCTTAGGAAGGACCTCTAGCAATAATAAAGCTTCAAACTATCTTAACCAACCCTTTTAACTACCACCGTTCCTTCCTAAGCTGTATAATATCGTATAAATATAGCTAGAATGATTGACAAAACACGTCGCTGGTACGCAAAGGGGTTAATATCAACACATTATTATATTTACTACTTTTCCCAGCCAGCATAAATAAGTCATCGCCACCAACATCACATTTTCAATATGCTTTAACGTTTGGAAGTTACAACACCTGAACTCTTCTAGAAAGCAACCCCCCTCCATACATCAACATACACACACAACACAACAGCTCCCTCCCCCGCCATATTGTGTTATCTAGGTTGAGAGATTGAGAGATAAGGATGTGGCTCACTGTGTGTGGGACCAACAATCTTATCAGTGTTCGCCAACCTTACAGGCTTCATGTACAGTATATGTACAGTTGGCCAAATAAGTCGTGTCTCGGCACCAAGTATGTTTTGATCAATAATTGGTGGCAACACTGTCTAAAACTACAATTATTCGTTTCCAGTGAGATATACAAGCATGCTCCTACACTTACTCACCCTATTCAACAACTGACAGACATTAATACAGTACAGAGAGAGCCAAACGTAATGACAGCTGGGACATGACTTATTAGCGCGACCGTACACTTGGCCAAATAAGTCGTGTCGCCGCTGTCATTACGTTTGGCTCTCTGTGTACTGTACTAATGTCTGTCGGATGTTGACTAGGAGGTGTATAGCTAGGGACATGTTTGTAGATCTCACTCCAAACGATAAATTAAGGTTTAGATAGTTCTGATACCAATAATTATTGATCTAAATATACTTGGTGCCGCGACATCACTTATTTGGCCAACTGTACAATATACATTATATAGAAACCCGTGTTTTCTTATTATAATACCAAATGTGTGAAAACTTTACCCCATAAATAGTAGAGAGGTTGTCTTACTTTTTCGAGAAACGGTAAATCGAAAGGTGAATATATAATAATCTTCCTTCGAAAGACATTAATAAAGTACCAGAGATCTTTTGAAACTCTTGACAGTTGCCAATATATGAAACTAGGCCAAATGCTGTTAAGGGGGAGGTAGTCGCTTTTTCTGGACTCCCTTCTCCCTCATGTTTAGCATATAAGTTTTGAGATTTTAAGACATTCGTTCCCTTAGTTTGGCGATTTTGAGGCCTTTCGCCTCATTTCTTTGTCAATATAGAGACCTTTCGTGCCATTTAGGTGTCGATTTTTTCCTGGCGAGCGAAAGCGAGCCTATAATTTTAGAAGGCTTCGGTATTATTTCAGCTGACGGCAAAGTGAAGCCCTTAGTAGCTGATTATCCAATACTATGAAACTACTGTGTAATATCATATAATATTAAACTTTTCACAATTAACATATATACTGTATTTCGTAATATCTGAGTAGCCTAACGCAAATGGTGACATGGCAACTTACCGTCAGTTACGAGGAAAACTGTATATACCAGTATATATATATATAAAACAGCTTCTGAGCGTGACTACACTACCAATATTACTGAATCCCAAATAATAAATTAATATTGGCGGATTTAGCAGCCTTACCAGGATTTATAGACTTACAGTATACCATGACCCTACTGCTTTAACTTCAATAGTTTCAACTACAGTCAAATGCAAACTGTGTTAAAATAACCTATAAATGATAACAAGGCAGCGGAATAATTCCTTAATATATTGACCAACGGTTTACATATACCGGTATATATACCGGTATATATATATATATATATATATATATATATATATATATATATATATATATATATATATACACTAAATAAATCATATAACTTCATTTCCCTTCATTCTTGCTAAACTTAGATGATACTGTACATTCTCAGGTCTTTCGTGGTCAAACTGTAAACACTTCAAAAGTATCGAAGACTTATCAAAACTAATATCGATATCTTCTAACTTGAAACTTTAGTGTTATGTCATTATTTGTCCCAAATATATAGTCAAATTACAGGTCCAAGGTCAAGGATAATGGTTCAACCTGAATTTAAGAGGAACACGGACATTATTCTACCCAAAAAATGTACAAATTTACCTCGAAAGGGGGCAAGGGGGAGAATCTTTGGGATTTTTATGGTTTGTACTATTATTTGTTAAGCTTGATAGAAGTCTAGGGAGAAAATCAAAATTATATATGCCGGTAATACTATCAAAATAAAAAATAAAATAAAATAATAATAATAATAAATAACAATAAATAAAATAAAATAAAATATAATAACGTCCTGTTAACCTTGACGGGCCAACATTTAGGGAGCGATTTTGTGGTGTGGGTTACTAACACAGGGTTACGTAAGTGATAACATACCCCCCACCCCCTATGCTTGTCTTATCCACAACTAGAGTACAAACTATAATACACCAAAGCCATGACACACAAAACAACCCCTTACTTAACCCTTTCGGTACCGGTGCCGCCCGCTTACCTGTATTCAGGCTACCCTTAGTCGATTTATTTCAGTTTAAAAAGGGCTTCCAGCAATGAAGAGGCTTCTAACTATCTCACTTACCCCTTTTTACTACCACAGATCCTTCTTAAACTGCACGAAATCGTCTAAATATAGCTAACTTGACGTCGTTGATACAAAAGGAGTTAAAGCATAAAAAAACCTCCCCATACCCTACTTCCGGTTAAGATAAATTTGTAGTCTGTATTTCTTTCTTTATTATTACTATTATCAACCAATATGGCCAGTGTCCCCTTACTTACAGGTTCGCTATGGCTCCTCGGAATTAAAATAACCTGAATGAGTGAAACTCTTACAGTAAATGACCCCCTTCTCCCCATTAGATACAGTTAAGGAAAACCAAAATTCACTACTGTACCTTGATGATTTGGCCACCCCTTCGGGGATCACGGCGTCAGGCAATAGATAGATAGATAGATAGATAGATAGATAGATAGATAGATAGATAGATATAGACCTTGATGATTCAACATTTAGAAAGCGATAACGAGTTGTGGGTAATAAACACAAGATTACCTAAGTAAAACTAGCCCCCCCCCCCAACCACACACACACACACACACCACAGTCCTGTCTTATCCATAGCCTAACGATCTATAAACTGCATATACTGAAGCCATGACACACAAAACAATCACACTGCACTTGACCAACTTAGGCTGAGAAAGTCCTTCAATATGATGGCGTATTTTCACCTAATTCTGACTGATACTAAACAATGTTAAGGACTTGGAAGGAATCGATGGGGTAAAGAACTGTCTCAACTCCCTCAGTTTTCAAGATGGAGAGCCCATACTTGGCATGCATAGGCCTATTAAGGGGGTGCCAGAAAAGGTTTTAAGCGATTTGTTTTCCTCCATTAACCCTGACTTTCATATACCCGTCCTAATCTGAACGAAAGTCTAACAATAGCCAGGAAACAGAAAAGAAATGCGTATTGTATCTTGAAAGGGTAAATATGTCCTTTTTCATATATACCGGTATATATATATATATAAAAACCTTCGCAATTTATACATTATTACATTTCTTAAATATATCCGTACGATAAATACAACTTTTTACCAGACGCCTTAATCCACCTGATATTTATAAATTAATATAAAATTAAAGAAACATGGGAAAACTATCTATCCTGACAAGACAGCCAGACACACATTCATGACCGAGAGAGCCGTCATGAAATATGTGTGTGCGTGTGTGTACGTGCAATCGCTGTGTGTGAGCGTGTGTACAGGTGTGTATGTATGTGTGTGTTAACGAGACTGACCCACTTCCTGCTCCAGTAACTGACATGCAGCACACATTTCATCTCCATTACCCTCACACCAATATATATATATATATATATATATATATATATATATACTGTCTTTCCGAGTTATCTTTGGTGTAATACAATATCTAACAACACAATAACAAATGATAAGATTTGCGCGCGAATTTTGTGACTAAGTTACTATCATAATTTTGGCATTCCTTTAGGTATGCACAATAAGTTACAAATGTTTCCCCCAAACTTCCTAGTTTTATAACATACTGTATAACACCTTTAAATAAACATTATTTAATGGAAGAAATATATGCCACCGGAAAACAACAACATGGTCAGTATTGCTACGATGAAGCACTAACTATGCAGTAAAACAAATAACGTTGAATATACGGATCATAAGGGCACTAAATGAAATACGGATTGTGGCACTCAATTAACGCAAACACCGAAAATTATGGACCAAGCAAACATGACCTTCTCCAAGACGAAGGCACTACAGTACACCTTGGCCCCTTAGAATCCGCTCACAGATCAGCTTAAGGGGAGATGGGTCGTTTTTCTGGTCCACTTTCTCCCTCATGTTTAGCCCCATTAGTTTTCAGATGTTAAGACGTTTGGTCAATTAACGACCGGTCTCCGATTAACCGAGACTAAACAACGCGGGGATATAACATGAGCTGGGGGTTTGTTTTGCTCCAAACTGGGGGCAAATACGGTGCAAGAAGCATAACCTACAAATGTTTACATATGGCTTGGCCGAATACAACCATTTATTTCTGTGTATGAAGGAGACGAAAGGCAGGCTGCTTGTAATGAGTGTCTCCCCCAAAAGCAAAAAGAGTGACAGAGGGCCAAACTCAAGGGACGTTGGGGTCAAAATGCCTGGACACACGAGGTTTAAACTAGTGTAAGTCATAGAATGAAGGAAATATTGGATGAGGGAGAGAGTTCCAGAGTTCACCAGTTGAGTAGAAGAAATATTGAGAAAATTTGCTAATTCTTGGGTTGGAGACCAGGACAGAACAGGAGTGGGACTGTGTTGAAAGGCGGGTGCCTCGCACTCGCCGCAAGGGAGGGGGTATGCACTGAGAGACCTCTGAAGAACAGTGATTGTTGTAATAACGATAGTGATAGATAGAGTGAAAGAAATGCAACATTGCAGCTTGTAGAAAGAGATTGTAGGAAACTAGTACGAGGAAGTGAGATGATGAGGCGAAATACTTTTGACTCTACTCTTTCGAGAAGTGCGGTATGGGTGGAACCTCCTCACACATACAAACAATGCTCAATATATGGGCGTACTGTTCCCCTATACAGAGCAAGAAGCTGTGTGAGAAGTGCGGTATGGGTGGAACCTCCTCACACATACAAACAATGCTCAATATATGGGCGTACTGTTCCCCTATACAGAGCAAGAAGCTGTGTGAGAAGTGCGGTATGGGTGGAACCTCCTCACACATACAAACAATGCTCCATATATGGGCGTACTGTTCCCCTATACAGAGCAAGAAGCTGTGTGAGAAGTGCGGTATGGGTGGAACCTCCTCACACATACAAACAATGCTCAATATATGGGCGTACTGTTCCCCTATACAGAGCAAGAAGCTGTGTGAGAAGTGCGGTATGGGTGGAACCTTCCCACACATACAAAGCATACTCTATACATGGGCGTACTGTCCCCCTATACAGAGCAAAAAGCTGTGCGGGGTGAAGAACCCACACAGATGGTTGAGCACACCTGAGCGGTGTTTTTCCGGTCCCGTCGCAAGACCATCGTCGCAACCAAGCCAACCGAACCGTCGCAAGACCTTCACTGGACGTGAAAAACAACACACGCTTGCTCATAGCCAGCGACTGACAGCTCGCCACGTTTACAAAATATATGTAACTTCCATTTCATCGGAATAACATTCATCGCTAATGAATATATCATAAGGATTGTATAAATGCAATTCTGATGAGCAAACACTCAGTAACTACCCAAGCGTACTGTCCGACATTAATGTATTATCAACAATTAGATATTAGTTACCATGGGCTCTTATATGTATTAATAATTCAACATTACCGAAATAGGAAACTATTTCGATTAGAATGGACCTCTCAGTTATACGCATGCGGTGACAAATACAGCTAGACAAAATAAAAACATGGGCATTATAACAAAGAAGCAGTAAGGAATCGTGAGCTTAAGTAAAGTAAGTTATGAGGACACTATGGTAATTAAAGTGATGACGTTGAGAAACCAGTTATATAGGGATGCGTTACGAATGTCTTCCAAAGTTAGGAAATTGTATGTATGTATATACTCAGGCATATACCCCATAGCTGAGGGTGGCCGACTCGAGACAGAGCCCGAACTGGAACAACATTAAAAGTTGCAATTCTTAGGGTTTGAGACCACTTTCGCGTTCCCTCACCCCTCTCTCTGAACCGAATTTTACAAGGCGAGGAGGATTCCTAGACCCCCGCCCCCGAAGTAGGAAAAGAAGTATAGGAAATTATACTAAAAATAAGGAAAGCGATGACATTAAGAGATACTATATTACTACGAACAGTACACGTATAATTAAGCTGTAAACAATCAAACATACGGTATATGATAGGACTGCTAACCATTTCCGTACGATCAAACCATTCCTTATTGTATTACACCTATCATTGGCAAATGTTTTTCGGCTTAGAAACTCAAGGATTAACAAAAACGTAACTTGGGCGGGTGCCCAACCCCGAAAGGAATTGAAATAGCGGAGCTATCCCCCCGCCAAAGGCGGCTTTCTAGGGCCTTTCCTAGCTGATGCTGAGAGGATTGGGTTCTAGCCATGTGGTGATGGGCTGGTCTATCCGAGTGAGAACTGAGCGATCTCTACCATACCCATAGCTTACTCTGACTGTTCCTTTTACTTATATATCTTCTAGATCTCAAGTGGCGGCGTCTTTTCCGTGGATTGACCTCCCTACTGCCAACCTAGAAGTTGGCAGATTGGGAGCCAAAGCGTCACATTTTTCCCTTGCCCCTCAACTTTCCCTTCATAATTGCTGAGGGGCACAGGGCCTTGTGTGGGGCTTTGGTTTCCCGGGAGTTTCCTCAGCTCCCTGCCTTGGAGTGGCTTCGGTCACCCGGGCTTTGTTAGTGGTAAGCAGGGAGGATTTTGTGGGGGCGCTCATTTATGGCCTTGGCCTTGCTCGAGACCTTGGGGCTGTTCGGCCAGACAGCCTGGGGAACAACAACAACAACAAAAACTTAATTGACGTTTACTGTTGGGCTAAGTAAAATGAATGTTATCGTATTGGTATTTGAGAGGGTTAACTGTAATAAATATAAAAATAAATAACTAAAATATAACAACATGCATGAGACAAAAATGGAGAGAAAAAAAAAGCAGAGAAATAGTGAGTAAAAGAAATGAGGAAGAGGAAGAAGGAGAAAACCAAATTACCATTTTTCATGAGACACTGATATGTGGTGAAGAGAGGAAGCGAAGGTGGGAGGTGGCGAAGGAGGGAAAAGTAGGAAGAGAAAGGAGGAAAGAGTAAATTAAAGGAAGGGAATAAGAGGACTCAGAGTTGGATAGTCAAAAGCATTACATTTTCGCCTCATCAACTCTCTTCCTCTTGCTAGTTCCCTACTCTCTCTTTCTACACGCCTCAATGTTGCATCTCTTTCACTCTTCTATCGCTATTACATAAATCAATGTTCTTCGGCTCTCTTTCAGTGCATACCCCCTCCCATACGGCGAGTGAGAGGCACCCGTCTTTCAACACAATCCCACTCATATGCTGCCCAACTCTCTAAGCCACGAATTAACAAGTTTTCTGTTTTTCTTCTACTCAACATGTGAACTCTCCCTCAATCAATCTTTTCTTCATTCTATGATTATACTTTTTTAAACTCCCGTGCGTCCAGACATTTTAACTAACTTACCGTACCTCTAATTTGGCTCTGTCACTTTCAACAATAGGGGGGGGGGGGTGCCCCCCCACTGGTTACAGTCAGCTTTGGCTTTTACCTCCTTCACTAGCATAGGGGAAACAAAAAGGAACAGAAAACGTAGAAAGTAGACAAACGTAAACTAAAATAAACGGAGGAAGAATATGGTAAATAAAAGGAAAGGTATAGGAGGGAAAAAGTAAAAGTCCAAAGAAGGGGAGTAAATGCAACACCGTAAAAAGGAGACAACAGTAAATCAAAGGA
>CM064542.1:34230180-34232680 GCA_032716605.1 Paralithodes platypus | reverse complement strand
AAAGCCAATGGGGCTAATCATGAAGGAGATGGGGATCCAGAACAAGCAACTACCTCACCCCTTAAAGCAGAAAAGAGGATGGAAGGAAAGCAAGAAGTATATAGATAATAGAAGAGTAATACCTCAACCAAAAGAGAAAACAGGACAGATAGAATAGCTAAGTGAAAGGAAGTACTGTCTACCCAGCTTACAATAATTACCCTACTCTGATCCACAACACCACAATAAACCCCCTCAAAATCGAGAAACCATATATAAATCCTCCCATCAACTTGACTCTTATTCTCTCCTTCACACAGTGGCAACCAACCCGGCAGCCGGGAACATAATGCTATAAGAACACAAATAGACTCGCGACACCAGAATAAGCCAGAGAAAGAAACAGAAGAGCCACGAGAGAAAAAGTAGTATTACCAACCTTACAGTATAAAGCAGAAAAGATGATGAAAGGAAAGCAACAAGTAAATAAATATTAGAAGAGTAATACCTCAACCAGAAGATAAAGCAGAGAAGATAGAATAGCTAAGCGGAAGGGAGGGAGTAATATCTACCCAGCTTACAACAATTACCGTACTCTAATCCACAACAAACAATACCCCCCCCCCCCCCCCAAACTACCAAAGAAGAAACAGAAACGAGAACAAAACAGACAGTAAAAGAGGAAGAGAGGATGAAAGCAAAAAAACAATACAACAGAGAATGGAGAAGAGTAAGTAAGAGTGTAAGTAGAAAAGATAGAATACACAAGAGACGACAAAAAGTAAGATCTACCCAACTTACAATAATCAGTGTAAGCAGAAAAGATAGAATACACAAGAGACTACAAAAATACTATCTACCCAACTTACAATAATCAGTGTAAACAGAAAAGATAGAATACCCAAGAGATGACAGGAAGTACGATCTACCCACCTAACAATAAATACTCCCCTCACCAACACAACAACAACAATCCCCCTCACGACCAAATAACAATCAATTAACAATAATCCTCTCATCTCCTATTATCCACACTCCCTACTTCTTCTCCCCTCCACACAATGGCAACCAAGTACCCGGCAGTCAACAATTATAAGAACACAACACCAGAAAGTCGGAAAAAAAACCCGCCAGACACGCCAGAAAGTCAAGAGAAATGAGAGAAGAGACAGTACAGTATTACCCATCCTACAAAGCAGATAAAAGGATGAAAGAATAGCAACAAATAAAAGTAAATAAATAAATAAATAAAGTAGAAAGATAATGGAGAAAAGTGTAATACCTAAGGACAGAACAGATAAGAGACGAGAAGTACTACCAACACCCAGCTTACAATCATAATTAACACTCATCTCCAACAATCCCCCTCCAGACCATATAACAAACAATAAACAATCCACCCCTACTCCACATCCACTTCCTTCTTCCCCTCTGCTCCACACAAAGGTAACCCACCCGGCAGTCGGTAATTATAATGATACGAACCACAGAAAGACCTAAGACCAACCACAAACACAGAACAAAAAAACCCAATGAATTCAAAGCTAACTCCTTATAACAAAACGTTATAACCTGCTCTTACTCCAGATAACTAAAGTCATAACAAACCAAGTAATTCAAAGCTAATTCCTTATACAAAACGTTATAACCTGCTCTTACTCCAGATAACTAAAGTCATAACAAACCAAGTAATTCAAAGCTAATTCCTTATACAAAACGTTATAACCACGGTATAGTAACATAGAAGGTAGACGCACCGAATTCTTGAACTCATATACATAAAGGCTTCTAAAAAGCACTAAACAGACTTCTATTAATTATTTTTATTTTGTGACTTCACGCTCAACCATGGTACCGTCATAATATAATATATAGTTGTCGGAATAACGTCGATTATTCTATAAGCGAATATTTAGTGAAATATTCGTATACCATCGTTTGTTGACATAGGCTCCGCTATAGTGTTCTTTCTGGTCGTCAGAGGGCACCACCGTCCGTTCTTCTTCTCCCCCCCCCCCCATTTCGCTTCGTAGAAATCTATGTTCCCTCTAGCTGGCCATATATTTATACAAATCATCTCTCCACATCCCCTAGGCCTTCATACACCCTCACACGCCATCACTGGGTGAAAGTTGATGAGTGTCAGAGGCAAACTACGTGAATTTAAAGGAAGTTAATCAAGGGATAAACGAGAATCCGTTTAGGCCTAGCTTTTCTCCCGACCGACGAATCGAATATCACCAACACCTTCGAAATATCTCTTCATATAAACTACACATATATCAAATAACAATGCTAACATGTAGCTTGGGTCCTACTACAATAATATCGATATCAATCGACATTACTCTACATATTAGGTAATTAGGTCAACAAAAATATCATCGCATTTCCGCGGTAAAATTTGAAGCGACGTCGGCTATATACTACCTCATAGCCGTATATATATTCTTCAAATGCAAAAAATAACAACTTTAGCAAATAGACTAGGGTCCTGTCACACTATATATGTATATGTTTA
>CM064542.1:34072680-34225180 GCA_032716605.1 Paralithodes platypus | reverse complement strand
GGTTCATCACTAACAACATTTTAATCACACACTCACTTTCCATGCCTTCATTAAATCCGTATTTCTTTACAGTATGATTAATAAACACATACACACACACATACATATATAAATACATACATACATATATAAAAACATACATACATACACACACACACTCACCTTTACAGTATGATTAATAAACACATACATATATACATACATTCATTCCCACTCACACTCATCTTTACAGTATGATTAATAAAACACAAACATACATACATACATTCATTCCCACTCACACTCATATTTACAGTATGATTAATAAAACACAAACATACATACATACATACATTCATTCCCACTCACACTCACCTTTACAGTATGATTAATAAACACATACATACATACATACATTCATTCCCACTCACACTCTCACCTTTACAGTATGATTAATAAACACATACATATATACATACATACATACATACATACATATTACATATATACATACATACATAAATTATTACATATATAAATACATACATCCATATTACATATATAAATACATACATACATTCATTCCCACTCACACTCTCACCTTTACAGTATGATTAATAAACACATACATATATAAATACATACATACATACATACATATTACATATATACATATATACATACATACATAAATTATTACATATATAAATACATACATCCATATTACATATATAAATACATACATACATTCATTCCCACTCACACACTCACCATTACAGTATAATTAATACACACATACATATATAAATAAACACATATTTATTCACACTCACACTCTCTGACTCTCGTTATTCAAGCTCGATACCTGACGCCTAGACCAGTAAAATATAACCTACTCCTCCCCCCACCACCCCTCCTCCTCCTTCAGTCTCCCCCCCCCCCCCCCTTCATATATTTATAACCTCCCACTAGCTGAAAGTTAATATTCAGTAATATAATTTCTATCCTCATAACATGATCATTTGCATATTAGGACAACATTATGGTGGAGTGACAAAGT
This sequence comes from Paralithodes platypus, assembly GCA_032716605.1. Taxonomy (NCBI): domain Eukaryota; kingdom Metazoa; phylum Arthropoda; class Malacostraca; order Decapoda; family Lithodidae; genus Paralithodes; species Paralithodes platypus. The sequence goes on along the minus strand of CM064542.1, from coordinate 34,224,141 downwards.
TAAGCACAATACTATTTAGCAAACCATTGATCATTATGTTGAACAAAATAATCATATTCAATTAAAGGGCAGGCATCATCGTACTGAAAGATTATAGCAATGAGAATTCTATGTATCGCTATCGTAATATTAACCAACTCTAATGTTCACATCTTTCCCAAAATGAATACAAGTCGTCTGAGGGTACCGTGTGTGTGTGTTTTATAGGCTTTCAGTTTTATGCCGGAGTAAAAGGAAACTGATGTAATTGGTGGCAAGGGTGAGAGGAATGGTGGAGGGAGAGGGGAATGGTGGAGGGAGAGGGGAGTGGTGGAGGGTGAGGGGAATGATGGAGGGTGAGGGGAATGATGGAGGGTGAGGGGAATGATGGAGGGTGAGAGGAATGGTGGAGGGTAATAGCGGGAGAGGGGAATGGTGGAGGGTGAGGGTAATGATGGAGGGTGAGGGTAATGGTGGAGGGTGAGGGTAATGGTGGAGGGTGAGGGGAATGGTGGAGGGTGAGGGGAATGGTGGAGGGTGAGGGGAATGGTGGAGGGTAATAGCGGAAGGAGAGGGGGATGGTGGAGGGGAAGGGGGATGGTGGAGGGGGAGGGGGATGGTGGAGGGGGAGGGGGAGGGGAATGGTGGAGGGTAATAGCGGAAGGAGAGGGGAATGATGGAGGGTGAGGGGACTGATGGAGGGTGTGGGGACTGGAGGGTGAGGGGAATGATGGAGGGTGAGGGGGAATGATGGAGGGAGAGGGGAATGATGGAGGGAGAGGGTAATGATGGAGGGTGAGGGTAATGACGGAGGGTGAGGGTAATGACGGAGGGTGAGGGTAATGATGGAGGGTGAGGGTAATGATGGAGAGTGAGGGGAATGATAGATGGTGAGGGGAATGGTGGAGGGTGAGGGTAATGGTGGAGGGTGAGGGGAATGGTGGAGAGTGAGGGGAATGGTGGAGGGTGAGGGGAATGGTGGAGGGTGAGGGAAATGGTGCAGGGTGAGGGGAATGGTGGAGGGTAAGGGGAATGGTGGAGGGTGAGGGGAATGATGGAGGATGAGGGGAATGGTGGAGGGTGAGGGGAATGGTGAGGGGAATGGTGGAGGGTGAGGGGAATGGTGGAGCGTGAGGGGAATGGTGGAGGGTGAGGGAAATGATGGAGGATGAGGGGAATAATGGAGGATGAGGGGAATAATGGAGGGTGAGGGAAATGATGGAGGGTGAGGGAAATGATGGAGGGTGAGGGAAATGATGGAGGGTGAGGGGAATGATGGAGGGTGAGGGGAATGATGGAGGGTAGGGAGAGAGAGAGACATGTGATAGGAGAGGAGTGAGCACGTTACAGTACATGTATAGATTGGATAAAAATGGCATAGACGAGCGCACAATATCGGAGTTACAAAGAGTTACAAGGAATAGTTGATAATTTAAAGACCTTCGATCCACTCCGGTGAGATTTACATAGATACACTGACCACACAGACTTTACGATCCCAGCGAGGTGGTCAGGACTTAATTCTAGTAGAGATAGCTAACCCAAGAGTTAGGGACAGTGGAAGGAAAGGATAGCAGAAAAGAGAGAGAGAGAGAGAGAGAGAGATAGAGAGAGAGAGAGAGAGAGAGAGAGAGAGAGAGAGAGAGAGAGAGAGAGAGGGGAGAGAGGGGAGAGGGAGAGGGAGAGAGAGGGGGAGGGAGAGAGAGGGGAGAGGGAGAGAGAGAGAGAGAGGGGAGAGAGAGAGAGGGAGAGAGAGGGGAGAAGGGAGAGAGAGAGAGAGAGGGGAGATGAGAGAGAGGGGAGAGAGAGAGAGGGAGAGCGAGGAGAGAGGAGGAGAGAGAGAGGAGGGAGAGAAGGAGAGAGAAGAGAGAGGAGAAGAGGGAGAGAGAGAGAGAGAGAAGAGAGAGGAGAGAGAGAGAGAGAGAGAGAGAGAGAGAGAGAGAGAGAGAGAGAGAGAGAGAGAGAGAGAGGAGAGAGAGAGAAATATAATATTCAAGACAAGTAATCATGAATAAATCAGAAAAATAAAATGTAAAGTGATACTAGACAAAAGAATAGGAAGAATAGGAGGAAGAGAAAGTAATAAGGGGTACATGAGCATTATTAGAAGTGACAAGGAGAGTAGAAGGCGTCCATACTTGTCAACGGGGCAATATCCTTTCTCCTATTACCTCTATCCATTTACCAAACTAATTTATTGGTCTGTCCCTTTCCATCAGATTCATCTGACAATATAATTATCTCCTCCAATGGCCATACTAATTCTAGACTAGGGTTGTACATTCTGTTTTCCTTATCACTGTTGTCTGATTTATAATTAATTCATGGGGAACTACATAATTAGTGAAGGCATACAAACAACTTATAATTCTTAACGGCCTTGATTAGCTGTAAGATAAGGCAATATGGAAATTAGTCATAAATATCAATAATTATCAGAATAAGCTATATTACTGTTGTTGTTGTTGTTCCCCAGGCTGTCTGGCCGAACAGCCCCAAGGTCCCGAGCAAGGCCAAGGCCATAAACGAGCGCCCCCACAAAATCCTCCCTGCTTACCATTAACCCTCTCCGACCTATGACGCAATTTTGAGCCTATTAGGGATACTTTAAAGCCTTTATTACCATCAGGGTTTTTTACAAACCTTTATTTTAGTTACTTCAACCTCTGCAGTTGTCTTTGAGTTAGATGTGGGCAGAAAACTAATTTTGGAGAGGTAATTATAAGAGTGAGAGAACTCTATTTCTTATTGCTAATCTGGCAACCTCTGCGTCATATATGTCTGAAGGGGTTAACAAAGCCTGTGTGCCCGAAGCCACTCCAAGGCAGGGAGCTGAAGAGGGTGCGGATATGCCCGGGAAACCAAAGCCCCACCCAAGGCCCTGTGCCCCTCAGCAATTATGAAGGGAAAGTTGAGGGGCAAGGGAAAATGTGACGCTTTGGCTCCCAATCTGCCAACTTCTAGGTTGGCAATAGGGAGGTCAATCCACGGAAAAGATGCCGTCACTTGAGATCTAGAAAATATATAGGCTAAGTAAAAGGAACAGTTGGAGTAAGCTATGGGTATGGCAGAGATTGTTCAGCTCTCACTCTGATAGACCAGCCCATCACCAAATGACTAGAACCCAATCCTCTCAGCATCAGCCAGGAAAGGCCCTAGAAAGCCGCCTTTGGCGGGGGGGGATAGCTCCCCTATTTCAACTCCTGTTCTGGTGTATACTGTACTGTACATGAATATATGCAATCATATTCAGCAAACTCTCTATCCAACATAAACTTGCATAATTATTGAATTTTTAATAACTATTGATATTTGCAGGTCTCACTTCAAGTGGTCAAAGTATACTGTACCTCTATCCTAGGTGGCAAATTACTTTTCTTAAACAGTCCCAAAAGTAAAACCCTAGTTATTAGATATTCTATTAAATTGACATTTTCATACCGAGTCCCAATACTAAGTTATTTGTTTTTAGTAATATATATTATATAGGGGCCTATACAGTTATTCTTCATATTTGCCTATATACCCCTGGATGTGATTGAATGGCCAAAAACAATGAGACCGTGCAAATTATCCTGTATTTCTTGACACTCAACTCATTCCCCAAACAACACTGCCCCGGATTGCCAGCTTACCTCTATCAATGTGACCTAGTATGACCTAGTAGCCTAATCATTTGTACAGTATTCTATCACCTTTAACTCCATCAATCAGAAGATTATACCAGTCCTTTGGATAATTTCAAGATAGCCCTCAATGTCGAACTTCAAAAGCTGCCATATGAGTCCAGCTACGTAGGGGAACGTTCCACCCCTTCGAACAGTCTGCTGCACCAAATCACAACCAACAATGGGTGGCATCATGCTCATCGATGCTAATAAATGTGCGGCTAAGACACCAAAGGAAAGGTATCGCTCCAAATTGAATGAAGTTTGGAGGAAGTTTTACTTACATCCTCCCAATTTCCTTACACAGTTTCCAAGATCATCTGTCTTCATGATACTCTTACGAATCCTTTCACTAAGATGACAATATTATATTCTACTTTCAAACATTTTAGAGAGAAGAGTAGATACAGACTGGAATTACCGGATGGATGATTATGCAAATTTTAATAATTTAACCAATTTATTGTTACTGTATATACACCAGACCATTTTTAATTGGTGAACAGTAGGATACTACATATCCTTTTAATAAATGCACTCACAGATGCATTGTGTTAGTGTTGGCCCTTCTTGCCCGGGCTCGCTGTTCCAAAGGACAGCATTCAGATCCGGGCGATCTGGCCAAAAAACGTTGTAATAGGCCTAGCCCTATCTTTGTTATTTTAACTGCTAGAAAATTCACATACATCTCAAAACGTAGCCCTGTTTCGGATATGTAGACTGGCGTTGAGTAGAGCTCTCTAGGTCAACTGGTTCAGTTGTGATGACGATTTCCGTGGAGAGTTTTGATGCGATGTTAGCAATATCGGACAATAACAAACACTTGTTCTTGTTCTACAAAACAATAACAACAAAAGTCCGACTTCTTGCTTTTGAAGGTGCACGTCGCTCCGACCGGCTTTGTTTACATACAATTCGACGCACGCTCCTGCCCATCTTCCGCGGTGTCATTTTAAAATGACAACCGGGCAGGAGGGGTTAAAGGATAAATGGCTTGAAATGTGGCATAGGTGCTTATTGAAACTCTCCAAAAGCCTTTGTTTGCTCAATGGGGCCATAAATACCATCAGGTAAGAACAGTAAGGATATTACATGCCATTGATGGGCCCTAGGGAGCAAGGTTACGATCGCACACATCTAGCCACCAATCAAATTAACCCTTTGACACACAGGACGCGATTTGAGCCTATTCTGGGATACCGGTACTTAAAAGCCTTTGTGACCATCAGGGGTGTTTAGAAACCTTTAGTTACTTCAACCTCTGCAATTGTCATTGAGTTAGCTGTGGGCAGAAAACTAATTTTGGAGAGGTAATTATATGATTGAGAGAACTCTATTTCTGAATGCTAATCAGCAACCCTCGCGTCCACAGGATAGCGAGAGGGTTAATTAGACAAAACAAGTTGGACATGTGGCTTCTGTGAGCACCCATATTTCCCCCATTATTTTTCTATTGTCTTTATCCTTATTATTCCAATGATCCCTCTGATACGCACCTGATCAACCGAAGAAGATGAGTGGGACCAATATGGATGACAAACAAAGAACAACACCCAGTCATTCCAATAATACGACACAGGGTGAAACATGATGAAAACTTCGATCACAGATGTATTATGCCTAAAGACAATAGGAGGGAGGGAGGGAGGAAGAAAGGGAGGAGGGAGGGAGGAAGAAAGGGAGGAGGGAGAGTGTTGGTGTTTGAAAGAGTGAATGTATATGTATTATGTGATATATGCAATTTGGTAACAAAATTCAGATCTACATTAAACCTATGACAAATTCATGAAACTTACAAATTACAGCTACGGTACTGTAAACACTGATCAGTCCAAAGTCAGTCAACAGGCATAAACAAAAAAATATATATATTATAAGAAGCAAAATACCATGTTAATTATCCTGACTATTCCTGATTTTGTGTGTGTGTGTGTGTGTGTGTGTGTGTGTGTGTGTGTGTGTGTGTGTGTGTGTGTGTGTGTGTGTGTAACAAAGGATTCAAGTAGGACAAGTGTAAACATAACAAAGGTGATGGTAAGAATGTATAGTTGGCCACATAAATTCTGTTGCTCTCTGTGATCTTATACATGGAAATATAATGAGCATGATTGAAATACGAGTGTTTTCTGATGCAGTGGTGAACTCAGTCAACTGATAATTAAAAGAAACCATACTCTCAATTCATTCATGCTAATATTACTTTCATACATTAGATCACAACGAGGAACAGAACTTATGTGGGCAACTGTACAAGAGTGATAGCTGACAAAGGTGAAAGAAGTAGTGAATTTGTGAGTGCCACAATTGTTACCCCTAGCTTGTGAAGGATCAATAATGTAGTGCACCATGCTATCTACCATGTGACTCACCACCGCTGCCACCACCACTCCACTCCACCTACTACTACTACACGACCGTACCATGTGATCCACCTCCACTCCACCCACCTACCTACACATCACCACAACATACCACCAGCACTCCACTTAGCTACCACACCACCACCACTCCACCCACCTTACTACTACTACACGACCGTACCATGTGATCCACCACCGCTACCACTTCCATTCCACCCACCTACCTACAGATCACGACAACATACCACCAGCACTCCACTTAGCTACCACACCACACCACCTCCACTCCACCTATCTACCACACCACAAAACACAACCACCATACCACCTGGCTACCACACCACACCACACCTAACCATCACACACCACCACAACAAGTTCACCTAGCTACCACACACCACTACCACCAGTTCATCTAGCTACCACATCACCACCACTCCACCTAGCTACCCATACTACAACACACCACTACTCCACCTAGATAGCACACACCACCACCACTTCATTAACTACAACACCACCATTATACTTAGTTACAGTCCTACACCACACTTTACACCACCACAGTAAATGATTTACCTTCACTACTACCACCACATTTTATCTGTACCATCACACCATGTGAATCACCACAGCTTGGTAACATGATTCACCACACTGCACTCCTATCATACCACTATCACTAGCCCCTCTAGATATTATTAAACTACTGTAATTGGTTTATTTCATAAAAAACAATGTTTTTACCATACAGAAAAATATGTATAATTTGCTTTTGAAAATAATGGTGTTAATACATTATGCAGTACTCCTATTTTAGTGGTATCATACAATATACTGTAAATTCAGAGTGAGCACCAATGAAGGTAGTCACTATTTTTTTTCTCAAATATATGTGAAAGTTTTGAGCAACATTGATAACAATGTTATCTTATCAAAGTAAATCCATTTTAAGGGAAACACGGAAGCCATTGTATTAACAAAGGATAAGTTAAGCTGTCTTGTGCTTATCACACCAGCATTGGTAACAATATTTCCTGAGCAACCATATGGAACCAAAAATCCATATAATAATTACAAATAATAATCACCCCATTTTTATTGATTTAATCATTAATGTGTTCATTAACCCTCCGGGCCCGGGCTGTCTCTCCAAAGGACAGTGTGGGCTACCCGGGCGATCTGGCCAAAAAACGTCTAGGCCTAGGCTACCGTATTTTTGTTTAGTTTAACTGCTAGAAATTTCCCACGCATCTATAAATGTAGTGCGGTTTCCAATCTGTAGACTGGCGTTGAGTAGAGCTCTCTAAGTCAACTGGTTTAGTTGTGATGACGATTTCCGTGAAGCTAATTTTGCCGCGATGTTGACAATATCGGAGCTTTTCACACACTAATTTCGTCTGACGTCACAACAATAACATTGATCCGACGTCTCCTTATTGTTTTCGGAGGTGCGGTGACGCAACGATCGGCTTTGTTTACATGCGTCGGACGCACGGCATTCAGACCAAGCTGAATAGGCTTGAAAGCTTACTGCCTAGTAACAGGACACCCGGGCTCCTGCCCTTATTTCGTGGTGTCCTTTCACACGGACACCCGGGCAGGAAGGGTTAACTAGGAAACCAAACTGACTTAAAGTCCTGCTTCATTATAAAGCTGTAAATGAGAAACTATAGTGCCTACTTATAAGAAAAATATTTAAAGAAAAAACTACTTCACTCATGTAACTTTTATGAAAAATTACTGTACGGTAGTTAAAAAATATACTTGGTAGAAAGAGTTCTACAAGCGCTACCGGTAAAAACCATTCACCATAGCCACAAGGCCATACAATGATAAATTGCAAGCATATTTTACAACAACCTTTATAATGGTGATGGGCTGGTCTATCAGAGTGAGAACTGAGCGATCTCTGCCATACCCATAGCTTACTCTGACTGTTCCTTTTACTTATATATTTTCTAGATCTCAAGTGACGGCGTCTCTTCCGTGGATTGACCTCCCAATCTAATAAGATTGGAAGCCAAAGCGTCACATTTTTCCTTTACCCCTCAACTTTCTCTTCATATTTGCTGAGGGGCACAGGGCCCTGGGTGGGGCTTTGGTTTACCAGGCGTTTCCGCACCCGTCTCCGCTCCCCGCCATGGAGTGGCTTCGGTCACCCAGGCTTTATTGTGGTCGGCAGGGAGGGTTCCGTGGGGGCGCTCAGTTATGGCCTTTGCCTTGCTCGGGGCCTTGGGGCTGTTCGGCCAGGCAGCTTGGGGAACAACAACAACCTTTATATTCACAATGTTATAAATGTTGTTTTTAAATGGAACAGAGAACAGCTCAACATTCCACTCCCAGTACAGGGCTCCCACCTCTGATAGGATGCTACGAAAAGTGCTATAGACAAACTGAAAACTGCTAGAAGAACAATATAATAAGTACAACTTTTAATTATATAGTCCTAAGTGAACTGCCACGCGAGTTATTAGGCAAACTGGTGCCCGTCTGTAATAACCCCTACAGTACAGTAGTCATATGTAGCCCCAGGCTCGGTATTTGGTAATTTTGGATAGCAAAAAAAAAATAATAATAATAATAATATAAAAAAATCCCTAGGTAGTCAGAAGTAGCCTCAGACTCAGTATATGGTAAACTTAGACAGCAGTAAATTAATAAAAATAATAAGGTGGAAGGACGGAGTGAGGAAGTATATGAACGAAGGCGGTGCTGGTTGGGGGGAGGGGCGTCGACTGACCGGGGACAGAGGTGCATGGGGGCGGTTCGTTCGTGGCCACCCCTTCGGGGATCACGACGTCAGGCAATAGATAGATAGATAGATAGAATATATACTGTATATATATATAAAGCCAGGACTTATTTTGGTTATTATACTTTACCCTTACACAATTATGACAGTACTGTACTTAACAACAATTATGACAGTACTGTACTTAACAACAATTATGACAGTACTGTACTTAACAACAATTATGACAGTACTGTACTTAACAACAATTATGACAGTACTGTACTTAACAACAATTATGACAGTACTGTACTTAACAACAATTATGACAGTACTGTACTTAACAACAATTATGACAGTACTGTACTTAACAACAATTATGACAGTACTGTACTTAACAACAATTTCCCAGATTCCTTGGACAGGGGATAATTTATAAACAAAAATAAGTTAAATAATCTCTGAAATAGCCCTGGTTTCAAGTACTGCAGAAGGTGGGGATATATACAGTGAGAAAAATCAAGTAAAACCAAGGAGTAAGGGCCAAAGAAATGGACAGATTTATATATAGGCCTATAAGAAAAACTAGTTATAACGGTACCAAGAAATGAGAGGAAAATATAGGAGAGTAGATTAATATTAAAATTGATAAATTAAAAAAATAATTTACTGTAGGCTACTGTATTAGTAATAATGTTCGACGAAAACCTTACATATGATTCGATTGATTCCTACTGATACATTTAGGCTTTCCATTGAAACCTGAAGGTTTCATACCGATTCACTGATGTTTAATACTGTTGAACTATCATACTCTAATAAAACTGCCAAACTAACCCACGAGAAGTTGTATTTCCTTTTCATCGTTGTAATGGCTCAGGCTCGGCTACGTAACAAGCTTGAGGCAACGAGGACCGTCTGTGTCAATTCCACCACAAGTCTCTCCCATCAATAAACACACAAAATAAACCATTCAATTATTTTGAATTATTTCTTTCTATAACATTATTTAATACTAATATAACTACTTATTAGCACCGTATACAAGAACTAAACATTTGCTTAATAATTTTCTCCACAAATCTCACTGCTGCCAGACACTTCAGGACTCATTAAGTGTTAACAGCCAATTTGCCAATACATGCTATGAATTATTGCCGAGCATGTGCCCTGTGAGTCGGCCATGTGACTGCATTACGTGAATTCAACACTCTTAACATAGCTATCTACCCTATCATTAGGCCATATTGCTTTCCTAATTGACCATAATGTAAAACTACTCTATATAAACGGGACACAAACTACCCTCGGGCAAGATACTGTAGTTTTTTAAAAGAGGCTCCAGCTTTGAAAATATTACTTGATTTAAACAGGCTAAATAATCCTGAAGGGTTGATAACCAATATATATGCCCTATTTCTACTAACTACCCCTAGGGCACTCTTGCGCTCATCTATCCATTAGGGTAAGTCTTATTTTAAAGTTCCCTTTTCCTCAACATTTACGTTCACCCATACATTAGGGAAGGACTTATTCATATTGTCACCTTACCCATAAAACCATGCCATAGGGTTACTCTATTTTATCAGGTATCTTGTGTTGTAACCAAGTTAAGGGGGGCATCCGCTATGGCTATATAGCAATATGGGTTGAAACATAGAAAATTGTGTTAAATACTCCATGAGTAATGGCAAGACGTAGAGTATCTACTCCACATAATACTATTGAAAGCTTCATGCCTATTCAAGCTTATTCTCTTGAGATAACTTTCAAGATAATTGGAATTCACATCTGTTAAGAATAATTACTTAATAACTACTGTATATAACGCTCATTTATTATATCCCAGACTAACTACAAGAGGTATAATATTGAACTGATCTATAATTCTTCTACTACAATACCACTCTGTATAACAGTTTCGTGTATAACCAAATAATCTCATTATACCTTATATATAATTATATAAGTGTGTATTTCTACCCCTCATACCTGGTATATCCATAAACACTATACAGTAACGTATAACCCTACTAGTAACGGTAGTAATTAGAAGCTTTAGGTTAGATTTCGTTTATTTCATATTTTTAATGTGCAGGAGATTGTGATCGAGAGATGTGTGTGAAATACTTCATTCCTTCATCAGGTGTTCAGAATACATGTAAACGGTGAGGTGCCAGAAGTAGCTCCTAGCTGGGTAAGAGCGAGAGAAGGGAGGGTGGGTGCAGTTCTGGGGTTGGAGAGAAAATGGGAGGGTTTAGGTGGGGGTATGGAACCAACAAGGAGTACAAAGTACAAAGGAGTACAAAGGAAATCAAGCAACAACAGATCTAGTGACCCTTCTAGGTTGCTTGTCCTCCAAAGCATTGAGGATCAAGTGTCCAAACAGTGGTTTAGAGTGGGTAAGGGAACATTGGAAAGGGAATTACTGCCCTGGAACTAATGTCCGTGGCAGGATTTGGAAGTTAGTACAGGTAGAGGACAGATGAGTTAGTAACTCAGGGGGGGATAAAATAAAGTTATTCATTTACAAACGCAGTCAGTCGCGGGTTTGATGCGAGATATTTGTCTAGGCGAAGTTTAAATGAATCAACGGTGATGCAGTCTATAACGTTGCTAGGAAAGGGGGTAGAGGGGATACCTCTCTACCGTGCAGTGCTGCTAACAGGGAAAATGAAACAAATTAATCCTGACGACTGTACCAAGAAAAGTGGGGATATCCAATTACATGATGACTTTATATAAGTGAAAACAAAGAACTAACATAAATCAAGGAAAGGGGACAAACAAAGGACAAATAGATGCAACCCGACTCTCACAAGAATCACATTACAGTGCCACCATCATCACCACTACTACCACCACCTTCAGCACCATCATCATCACCACTGGTCACCACAACAGGGTGTCAAACCGAAGCAATGTTGTATGAAAACTTGAATGAATTGGAGAAAGAATACGAAAAAATTAACTTAAAATAGCGTTGTTTTGGACATTCTATCACTTCCCAAGACATAATTTTAACTGTAAACCATAATTTTAGTCTATCAAAAACAATAATAATGACTACAAATAATGGACTCTGCTTGCGTTTGACACCCTGCACCACAACTACCTCCTACAACCCTATTCTCCATCACCATCGACATCATTCTAACCTCCACTACAATAATATTTATATACAGTATCTGTATGTGGTATCGCAAATTTGAATCCTAGGAGGATCACATGCTTTCATTAATTTAATTGGGAGGTGCTTGGTGTTGGGAGTGAAATTAATTACTGTAGATTATTTCTATAGGTTCAGGAACCGTTTGTAGCGAGGTCGGTCCTTTGAGATCTGTGCCCCGTAAATTTTTCTTTCTTCACACAAACATTACGCTACTCATAGTGCAGTTGGGTCTGCGTACATGATTATATTGATAGGCTATCCAGTATTCGATAAATAGATAGTAATCGTAGTCATGTACTTAACCTTTAACTGTCTTGGTGGTGTACCGGTAATGGTTAGTGTTTAAGAACTGTATGTGGTATCCGAGGTTCAAATCCCAGTTATATATAAGAGAGAGAGAGAGAGAGAGTATGAGAGAGAGAGAGAGAGAGAGAGAGAGAGAGTATGAGAGTGATAGAGAGAGTATGAGAGTGAGAGAGTATGAGAGAGAGTGAGAGTGAGAGTGAGAGTGAGAGAGAGAGAAGAATAAATCAAAGGACTGATGACAAAAGTATAGCAGACAGAGAGGATAAGTGAAGCTGGTGGCTGCAACACGAGTCTCACCACAAGCATCACATTACAGTACCATCGCCAAACCACTTCCAATACCATCCGACCCACGTTAATTTGACTGATGTTATGTTGCGTTATGCTATGTGCAAACAATGGAGAAGGAGAGTATGTTAAGAGAAATACAAGAAAGTCAAGTAAGAGGGACAGTTGATAGTGGAAGGCGAGAAAGATAAATAAGACTGAGAAAAGACAGAACAGACCAGAAAGTGTCAAAGAACAAAAAAAAAAATAGGCAACAAATAATAAGTAAAGAAAAATACAGAAGAGCAGGTAATACAGTACTAATAGATCAGAATAAACTGAGCTAATATATTCTAACAAAATCAATTACTGCAGTTGACAACAATATTGTTAAGCCCAAATCCACAAGATTGGCATCTCTTACCATCGCGGGAACAAAATAAAGGAGTTCACCATCCCAACCAGTTTTACCTCACTAAGGAAATGAGAGAAAACGAGACTACCACTACCACTCACCTAGATCTCCATTGCCTGCATAAGACCAATAAAAATTGAGACCGGACACCTGACCCAAGGACCTCCCCCTACCCATCCCCCCAGCCAGCCAGACCTCAACTACCTGAACCGGGAGCCCACCAAGCCAGGGCAACAATGACACAATGGCATCATGACACACACAGGTCAAGGTGACCTCCTTGCTCTCACCCCCAAGAGCAGCAAGAAAACTAAAGTAGAGCGGATCATGGAATTGTTCGGAAGCTCTCCCATTGGGAAAAAGGAAAACACTCGACCTGCGATACCAGCCAGCTTTCCTTAGCTCAACATTATACCAGCCAGCGTTTCCTTAGCTCAACTGCCTATGATACCAGCCGAGTGGTCTACGATACCACCACATCTCCCCTGCCCAACGGCCTCTGATAACAGCTGGAGTGGTCTGTTATAACAACAAAAACTCAAGGGCAAAGGCCTGTGATACCAGCCAAGTAGTCTGCAATACCAAACACACCCTCCCCGGCTGTGACAAGAAGAATAAGGACTGTGACTAATCCTCGACTATCTTTCCTTCCACTGCTAAAGTAGAGATACGTCCCTGTAGCTTACCCGCCATGCCAGTCAGTCAGCTGACTCTTACTTGCATGTAGGCCTCTTTCAAGCTTGTATTGATTTTCTGTAATCCCAAACGATACATGAAAGCAGTCAACAGTGACAGGAATGGTTGCAATGGTGAAATAAATCAGTAATCAATAAGCAATTGTTGAACGATACTGCATTGCCGATATTCGGACATACAGTACAGTATGACAAAACACTAACTTTTTATTTTCCATCTCACACAATAACTACAGTACTTTATGTACAGTGTTCTAGTCTTCACCCATCGCAAGATAACAACGAATACTGCATCTGGTATGTATATAACCTAGGTTAGGCCATTTAATTGCAGAAATATGTGTATCCAAAAATGACGAAATATGAGCATTCACACAAATCCAGGCTCGCAGCGGCCATAACTGGCCCACTTATTTTCACAATAAACAGAACCAATTGATTTAGAGAGTTCTAGCCTTCACCCAAAGCAAGATAACGAGTACTGCCTCTTAATATATATATATATATATATATATATATATATATATATATATATATATATATATATATATATATATATATATATATATATATATATATATATATATATATAAATAATAAAACCAATGTTAAACCATATTTTTGCGTGCAATATTAATAAGCGCAGCAAAAATCAAGAGAATTCGATTATTCAGCCGAAACAGAAGTCGCAGGAAGGTTCAAACATCTTGATCGCGGAGGGTTAAGAGTTACCACAGTATAATATTTGTTCCTTTTATGGGATTCCTATTCAACATAAAATAACAAAGTACAAGTCCCCACTATCCTTGCCACTTGTCTAATATACTTATACTGTACAGTACATGTATCTTGAATCACGCGCTTGACGAGTCTGCCCGTGTCATAAAAGATATACTGTACTTACATTTACATTTACTTAACATACGGTATATGCCTCCATCCTCCACACTGCTCACACAGAAATAAATACAAATGTTAAACTCTCGCAGATTCTATTTATCTACCTATCTTATATAGTTTGTTTAGTTTGCAAGTTTTACATTTTAATTAATATATTGTACTCTCATCTTCAGTCCATTACTTTACCATTCACATACACACAAGTTTACCTTCATTCACAGAGAGCGTGGTTTCAGTCTCTTTACTGTAGTACAGTACACTAATGACTTGCCACAACAAAGCCCCATTATGTCATCACAGTGGCCGATGTTGGTATAGAACTAACAGTGTCTCAGCAAGACTCCACAAGTCCACCTGAAGCACTTGCACCTGGCGAAATCGCATCACACCAGCCTTAACCGTATTACAATAAGGCAGTAACAAGAAATCACCGTAACAGCTAGAGGCTGACTGCACCACCGTAGTGTCAGGCGGTGGAGTCGCTGCATCCCTGCGCCACAGAGAGAAAGGCCGACTTGTGCCAGTGGGCTGTGAGAGTAAGACACTAGGGAATCATAGGGCACACCATTCTGGCCCTACTGCCTTCACCACTCTCAGGAAAGAGGATAGAAATAAGAATGATGAAAAGGTCCAGTCTGAACTGGCTATGGGATAGAGAACACCAACCCTCACTCTGACAGATCCAGCCCACCACAGTATTGTACTATTGTTATTCCATTGTTAACCTATTTTCAGTGTCCATGATACTTCTTATATAAACAAACTTAACTGACCTGTATTTGTGTAACTGTTCTATGTTTAAGTACCTCCAGTTGAAGAACCTAAGCCATAGATGAACAAAAAATGCTAAATAAATTAGAGCATTGGGCTATAATAATAGTTAAAGATATACCCATAAAACTCAATAGCCTAGCCTAGTATAACTGGTGCATAACTTTTAGGTATCTTCACTACCCACCCTCTCAAGTGACTCATAACCTTACCCTTTTAAACAGACACCTTTAATTTCCACATATAGCTTCCCTTTCCACAATAGGTCGCCAGCTCTTGCTGGTATTTTCCTAGTTCACATTTTCGCAACCTATGCAGTACTTTAACCCTTTTGGTACGATGATGCAATATTCACTTTTTCTGGATTACATTGAGCTATTCTATTTAGCTAGGAAGGCATAAAATAGGTAAAAGCTATCTCAATTTAATTTCTGATCGACAGATTCTTCCTACAATGAATAAAATAGTCAACTAATTGTCAAAATAAAAAGAAGCAAGATGCCATTGTAATAAATAAGAACCTAGTGCAGTATATACAGTATTTATAAAAACAAATATGATTAATTCGTATCATATCTACTCTCAAGAACATTTGTCGTCCTATATGAATATCTCCTTGACTTTCTAAACTGAAGAAGCAATGCATCTGCATCTTAGCATCTGCATAAATATATTCCAAAATATTCTTCTAGTGCAGCCATTTATCGTTCGTATGTCCTTTCCATTATTAATAAGTCCAATGTTCCTGATAAAAATATCTTGGCAAAACATAACCTGCATGCATTATGTCAGACACTATTAGCAAATAATGTACAGAAATCCATGCATACGATTTATAGAGAGTGAAGACAAATTATTCTGGTGTACAGTTATTCATCATGTACAGTATCGGTCAGAGAATGGATCTTTGCTGGAAAAGTATCAACTCAGTTGACTTGATACACTTTCCAGGATCATCCGGGGTGCCAATAAGGACATACGGCCCTGTAGTTGGGAGCAGCGTACTACTCCCTGCAATCTTGTATGGTCCATGGAGGTGGTAATGTAGCGCTGGAGCTAGGAGCTCCCACATACAGTATCCAATGTGGTACAGTTGAGGATTGGCCTCTGTTTACACACCCACCTTTGGCTGACCAGATCTCTCATGTGCATACTGTATATGTATTCAATAATTTCAAAATAATGTATTAATATTTCTTGTGGATTTTGAGCAGATCCTCTGCTAATATGTTCCTCACTTAATTAACTTTGGAGATACAGTAGTCTCTTTCCTTGGATACTGACCAATGCAAGAATTATAATTATGGCTGGGATAGTTACTAAGCTATAACAAAAAATATAATATATTTTAATAAATGATGAACAGTCCTATCCACTCCCATGCCGATGACTACCTTACACTAATCAACTATCTTTCCACAGAGACCCTCCATGCTGTTATTTCAAAACTCACGCCATAAGGCCACAGTATACCATCTTCTGATCTATTAACTATATCCAACTGGGGCAGAGATATCCTTGTTGCTTTCAATGCTTCCAAAACCCAATTTTCTTCATCCATCTACCAGTCACAATCCTCCACATGTTTTTGTTTTTTTATTATATTACAGTAGTTTAACCAGACCACTGAGTTCCACAAAAGAACTCTCATAGGGCTGGCCCGAAGGATTTGATCAAGATGGACAACTAATCAAGTCAAGATAGATAGGGAAGGGCAGGTGAACAAATCTAGCAAGGTGAAGACACGCAGACATTTCTCGCCATTTCATCAGTTCAGCCGGACTACATGAGCTCCACATCTTATAGGGCAGGGCCGAAGGATGAGGCAAGAACTGCTACACTGCAGCACCAACCAAGAAGTGATCAAGGGCGAAGAATGAAATATCAGGACTAAGCTATAAAAAAATCACAGCGAGATGCAAAAAATGCATTACCGAATGGAATCAAGTCAGCTCGGCTACATCAGCAACCGAAGAGGCAAATCAGGTGAGGATTCTTCTACCTAGCCAGGCCAGGGAGACATGAGATATACCGGTAGGTTGCCCGAGGACAACCGAATGGGACAGAATAAGAATAGAAGGGGAAAACATAGAAAGAGAAATGGAAAAACTACTCAAAATTAGTCAAGCCGACGACGAAAGCTCGAGGGGAGAGAGGAAGGGAAATTACCTCAACCATCCCCCATGCAGTGTATCTGGAGAAGAAACAAAAGGTGTATGTTGCCTTTATGGACTTGGAGAAGGCCTATGACAGAATGGATAGAGAAGATTTGTGGAAAGTACTTAGAATATACGGAGTAGATGACAAGTTACTGAAAGCAGTGAAGAGCATGTATGAGGGTGCAAAGGCGGCAGTACGTGTGGAGAGTGAGCAGAGCGAGTTCTTTGACCTGAATGTTGGTTTGAAACAGGGGTGTGTGATGACCCCGTGGTTGTTTACTGTATATATGGATGGAGTCATGAAAGAAATACTATCAAGAGCAGTGGATGTTGGTGTATCGCTGAAAAGGGAGGGAATTGAGTGGAAGCTACCTATACTGCTGTTTGCGGATGATACAGTTCTAACGAGTGATAATGAATGGGAGTTGCAGGGTCTGGTAAATGAGTTTGGAACAGTGCGAAAAACGGAATTTGAAGGTAAATGCGGGGAAGAGCAAGGTTATGGTCTTCGAAAGGGGTGAAGTCACAGAGTGTGAGGTGAAGCTGAACGGTCAGGCTATGGAGATCGTCAATTCTTTTAAGTATCTGGGCAGTGTGTTGAGTAAAGATGGGACTATGGATGAAGAAGTGCGGGAGAGGGTAAAACAGGGGAAGAGGGTTGTAGGAATGCTGAAAGCAGTAACAAGAAATAGGGTGGTCAGTATGGAAGTGAAGAAGTCCTTGCATGACAGTGTGGTAATCCTGACACTGACTTACGGAAGCGAAGCGGAAATGAATTACTTAAGAAGTGCGTGCAGAGTTACATGGAGGGATAGACAGACTAATGAGGAAGTAAGAAGGAGGTGTGGTGTGGAGGTAGATGTGCTGGAAAGTGTGAAAAGGAACAACTTGAGATGGTTCGGCCCAGGCTGGGAAATTAGTGTTGCGGATCTACTTGCCCCGGGCTAGTGACTTCTGAAATTTACTTGCCCTGACATATCTTGTACTTGCCCTGATACACTGTAAGACATTTCGCTCGCTAAGTACCACATACATTCACAAACATATCACCTAAAATCACGGTACAGTACGTTAGAGGAAATTTATGTGTGTTGGAAAGAAGTGTGGTGTGATTTTTAAGTGTAGTGAAATGATTCAATGAATAGTAAGTGTCTATGAGAGTTAGCTGGATTACTCTCTGTGTAGGTGAGGCACCTATAGAAAAAGTGGGGGAAGCCTGGCAAATGAAGCAGGAGTTCCAGTAACTCGTTATCATATGGCTATGTGACCTCCCCTGGGTACTGTCCTGCTCGACTGGTGCCTACAATCTCCCCAATAAAAAACTTCACGACTAGCAATTTTCAATTTTACAAGTCCAAGCAGACTACAGTATAGGTCCGTGTGGTCGTCTTAACTCCAAGGCGCGTAGCGCGACGCACAGGACCAAATAAAACAAAAAGGGCTCCGTTAGGGCCTAGAGGATAAATCAGAGTATATGCACGAGAACAATAATTATATTTGGTTCAGTAATAACCGAAAAATTGCAATTTTCAATAAGCGTTGCCCTAGCAAGAAGAAGAAGAAGGACTGTTTAAGCCCTTGAGATCCTTCGCTTCCCCCAAATAGGGTGTCGATGTGGACGTCGATCCAAAATAAACTTCAATTCCAGAACAACAACAGCCTCCTTCGCTTCACGCGCAGACCTAATAAGTTGAATACGGCGAATAACATTTCTAGGAACAGGCAGCCTTGGTCTATGGCATCACATTACAAATTCATAGTTCATTATTGACGTATACCGGGGAGAGAGAGAGTGTGTTTACGGCTATACTGAATATTAAATCACAACACTGACTTAACCCCTTCATTACCGGTGACGTCCATTTCAATATATTCTGGCTACTATTAAATTATATAATTCAGTTTAAAAGGGGCCTCCAGCAATTAACAGGCTTCGAATTATCTCACTTGACCTTTTTTATAACAGCACACATCCTTCTTAAACTGCACAAAATAGTATAAATCTAGCTAGAAAGAAATTATAAACACGTCGCCGGTACAGAAGGGGTTAAGGAAGATGTGTCTGTCTGTCAAATAGTCTGTTACAGCAAAATTCTGATAATTCGAACACGAATAATCCAAAATTCCCAAAAAGCCTGATTTTTTGAAGATCGGAATTATTAACATTAAAATTGGGAGAAATAGAACAAATAATAAAACTGCACACCGATATCGGGTAAGTGGAGACAAGCGTAGGTGCTGACGATGCCAATCTGCTACCCTACAACCAGCATCTATGGCTTATAGTATAACACTGACCACTGACCAACAACTATGCCACCAACACCATCTACAAGCTTAAGGGGACATGGGCCTGTTTTCTGAACCACTTTCTTCCTCATGTTTAGCCCCATTAGTTTACAGATGTTTGCCCCATTAGTTAGTCGATCTTAAAACCTTTCGCTCCATTTCGTCGTCAATATTTAGACCTTTCGTGCTATTTAGATGTCGATTTTTTCCCTGGCGAACGATAGTGAGCCTGTAATGTTGGAAGAACCGGCCTTTGGCCGGGAAATTTTTCTACCGAAAAATGTAGGCTACAAATTAATCTAGAAGGGGGATCTAAAGGATGTTTTTTTTTTAATTTGATGGAGGTCTAGGGAAGAAACTAGAAAAATAATGAATACATGCAAAAAACGCCCAAAAAGTGAACCATCCCCCCTTAACAAGCTTTAGTATCCCTTGCAATTCAAGTTCGTAACATTACGAGATTCACGGCAAAGCAATGTTATCATAGGATTTACACGGCTACATTTAGCCTAACTTGTTTCCATTTTCCTGTTTTTGTTTTCTTTATCCGTTTATTGATTCTTGTGTTGTTAATTCATCTGATATAAATCTTGTGTTGTTAATTCATCTGATATAAATCAATATTGACAGTATAGTATTCGACAACCGATTAACTGTTTACTGTTTACTTAAGGGTCACCGCACACCGAGTGTCGTCGGTCTCAGACTCCGTCTATTAAAGGGTTACCGCAGCGATGTTTTCCTACATTAATTATATACCGGTATTTGATATTATATATGTATGTATATATTTTATTGCAGCGTTATGTAAGGAAGTATTACAAACTTTCACTTGTCCCCCGGGCAACTGCCGGGCAGACTAACATTGAAAATCACTAGCCCGGCTACATGTCCGGGCTAGTCCGGGCTGCCGGGCTATACCTAATTTCCCAGCCTGGTTCGGCCATATGGAATGTATGGAAAGCGAGAGAATGACTAAGAGGGTGTACGAGAGCGAGGTGGAGGGACAGAGAGGGAGAGGTAGACCGAATGAGAGGTGGAAGGATGGAGTGAGGAAGTACATAAACGAAGGCGGTGCTGGTTGGGGGGAGGGGCGTCGACTGACTGGGGACAGAGGTGCATGGGGGCAGTTCGTTCGTGGCCACCCCTTCGGGGATCACGGCGTCAGGCAATAGATAGATAGATAGATCCACGGTATAGTAACAATAGAAGGTAGACGCAGTGAATTCTTGAACTCGTATACATAAAGGCTTCTAAAAAGCACTAAACAGACTTTTATTAATTATTTTTATTTTGTGACTTCACGCTCAACCATGGTACCGTCATAATATAAGATATACAGGTACAGTAGTTGTCGGAATAACGTTGCTTATTCTATAAGCGAATATTTAGTGAAATATTCGTATACCATCGTGGCTTGTTTGGCTCCGCTATAGTGTTCTCTCTGGCCGTCAGAGGGCACCACCGTCCGTTCTCCCCCCCCCCCCCCACTCCGAGTCCCAGCCACTATTTCGCTTCGTAGAAATCTATGTTCCCTCTAGCTGGCCATATACTTATACAAATCATCTCTCCACATCCCCTAGGCCTTCATACACCGTCACACGCCATCACTGGGTGAAAGTTGAGGAGTGTCAGAAGCAAACTACGTGAATTTAAAGGAAGTTGAGCAAGGGATAAACGAGAATCCGTTTAGGCCTAGCTTTTCTCCCGACCGACGAATCGAAAATCACCAACATCTTCGAAATATCTCTTCATATAAACTACAAATATATCAAATAACAATGCTAATAATTATGTAGATTGGGTCCTACTACAATAATATTATCGATATCAATCAACGTTACTCTACATATTAGGCAATTAGGTGGACAAAAATATCATCGCATTTCCGCTGTAAAATTTGAAGCGACATCGGCTATATACTACCTCATAGCCGTATATATATTCTTCAAATGCAACAAATAACAACTTTAGCAAATAGACTAGGGTCCTGTCACACTATATATGTCTATGTTTATCCATGTCACTTTAAATTTTCGGTGGAAAACGCAATATACCGATCCTGTTAGAAGACCATATTTAGGCTAGGGAGTCGGTACACAGGAGTCATTGAGTGACGTCACAGAGGCCCAAACAAGTGACTGTCGTGGTTCCAATACTACCGCTATGCGCCTACCTCCTTATGTTACTATACCGTGGACAGCACCCCACACACAAGACATCACACAACAAATTCAAGCACTCAACACCCAAACTAACAACAAAATACAAGAACAACAAAAACTAAATTGGAATAACTTCCTACAAACACTTGATCACAAAACAAACCCCAAAAAACTATACAAAACACTAAACAGCATCACACTTTCCAACAGCAACACAACACAATCACATGCTGCAATCACAACAACAGACTCTACTCCTTCATGTAAACAACAAGCAAACACTCTCATCAATCACTTTTCACATGTCAGCCACCTAAAACCTCACAAAGACGACCGACGTGTCATCCGACGTAAGAGACAATTCCCCACAGACCCTGACTATACACCCTTCACCAATCACCAGACAAAGCATATCATCAACAATCTCAAGCACTCACCCGCCTGTGGCCTAGACAACATAAGCAACATACACCTCAGACACCTGGGACCACAAGGCATACAAGCACTCACTAACATATCAAACTACAGCTATTCACACAACACAATACCAGACATTTGGAAGCATGGTATCATCATCACTTTCCCCAAACCCAACAAAGACCCCACGCTACCCTCCTCGCACCGCCCCATCACACTCCTTTGCTCCCCCTCCAAAGTCATGGAACGCCTAGTATTACAACTAATTACACCTGACCTACCCCTAGCTCCAACACAACATGGCTTTAGGCCACTGCACTCCACAAACACTCTTCTCACAGACCTTACACAAAGAGCTTTCGACGGCATCAATTCAGCTAGACCACCACACAGATCACTATTAGCCACACTCGACATTAGTAAAGCCTTCGATGCCATCCCCCGCCACAACCTAACAAACAAAATCTACAACACAAACATGCACAACAACACAAAACGGTGGCTGGCCAACTTCCTAGCAGGCAGATGTGCACACGTATCTTTTGCCGGTCAGTCATCTAAAATCAGAAACTTTCCAAACGGAGTCCCACAAGGATCCGTCCTATCGCCCGCACTCTTCAATCTGTACATGCACGATATAACTACACCCAATACGCCCCAAATAAACTTAGCCTCCTATGCAGATGACATAACACTCACATGCACACACCATGACCCAAAAAGAGCAACAGATCTCCTTCAACCCTATCTCAACACACTACATGGCTGGTGCACTACAAACAGACTTAATCTAGCCCCAGCCAAATCCACCGCAACCCTGCTCACAAGTTGGACAGGAGAACACGAATACATCCCTCAACTCACCATAAACAACACACCCCTAACACATACACACACACCCAAAATCCTAGGAGTAACATATGATACTCATATGACATTCAAACAGCACACCACAAACATTAAAAAGAAACTGACACCCAGACTTAACGCCCTCAGGTCACTTGCTCACACAAAATTTGGACACAACAAAGAAACTACCACCACAGTATATAAACAATACATAAGATCAGTGATGGAATACGCAAGCCCAGCCTGGGCTTCTAACCTAGCTGAAACACATCATAAGACCTTACAGACTATTCAAAACAAAGCCCTGAAGATCATTACAGGCTGCACAGCTACTGCACCCACAGATCACCTACATCAAGAAACCAAAATCCTCAAAGTCAAAGACCATCTGGACATGAGAGGCACTCAATTCCTGGCAGCAGCCTCCACGAACCAAGACCACCCACTAAACTACATGGCAACACACCCACAGACACCAAGAAATATCAAAACAACACCCAGCACACGGTATCACACACAATTATTGTCCTCTCTCCCTCCCTGCCCACCCCGAACCAACATCCAGAAGCACATCCATACTCATATCTCTCACCGATCCATCCACTCACTCACAGACAACACACAGCTGCATGCACGACCTCCCGAAATCCATCCTTCCGAATCCTCCCTTCCTCGCGAGGACAGAGTCCACCTGGCCAGGCTGAGATGCGGACACCATCCAGCTCTCCTGAGCTATCAGAAGAGACTGGATGACTCCGTTGTCGACGCCTGCCCGGGATGTAACACAGCACCCCATACCATTAAACACATCATAGAAGACTGCATTTCACACAACCACTTACGCCAACAACACAATCTACACTCAATGAGAGCTCTGTGGGAAAGCCCGATCGTGGCCATGGCCTTTCTCAGGGACTCGGGGCTGTTCGGCCAGGCAGCTTAGGGAACAACAACAACAACAACAACAACTATACCGTGGATAGATCCCCCATCAAGCCCTAGTCTCCGGCACCGAAGCCCCCCAACCGCGCCAAGGAGAGTAGTAACAGGGGGATATCTTCCACATAAGCATCCCTTTCTCTTGAAACACACAAATATACAATTCATCCTCTCAAAATATATATATATATATATATATATATATTTTTTTTTTTTTTCCCCCCTCTGACCTTTCTTGGAAAGACCATATTACCATTCTTACTAAAACATCTACCCAGAAGTAAGGAGTGCTCAACCGTCTCCATGGGTTCTTAACTCCCGCAATGTAACTCTTCAATGTAGCATCTGTCAATGTTGGGTACACCATGGGAGTAAGCGCTGTAGTAGAATAAAGGGACCCCTGCCGAAGGATAAGTCAGAAATAGAGAAATTTGAGTGCGTAGTGTGCAAAGGCGAGCTTGTGTTAAGTGATGATCCTGTGGCTGTGAATTTTGGAAATGCGTCATTGGAGCTGGTGAACAAGTTTTGTTACCTAGGAGATACCATCTCTGCCGGTGGTGGGGCCGAGGCTGCGACTGTTGCTAGAATTAGGTGTGGCTGGGGGAAGTTCAGAGAACTGCTGCCAATCCTGACCATGAAAAGAATGCCTCTCCCCCTGAAGGGAAAGGTGTATGCCTCATGTGTTAGAAGTGCAATGACGTATGCCTCAGAAACATGGGCCGTTAAAGTAGAGGATGTCAACAGAATGGAACGTAATGAGATGAGAATGGTGAGCTGGATGTGTGGGGCCAGGCTACAGGATAGAATAACAAATGTTGAGCTGAGGAGACGTTTAGGTATAAAGAGTATTAGCGAGGTGATGCGTACAAGTAGACTGGGATGGTATGGACATGTGGAGAGAATGGATGAACAAAATTGGGTGAAAAAATGCAGGTCTGTGATTGTGGAGGGAGCTGCACCAAGGGGTGGACCAAGGAAGACCTGGGATTGGACTATACATGCCGATCTCAAATCCAAGAATTTGACAAGTGAAGCAGCCTTTAACAGGGTTGCCTGGAACGCCGCCATTAGGACAAGAGACTGAAACTGCACATGTGTGGAACACTCAGTCTTAAAATGTTATGTATGTATGTATGTAGAGCTTCTTGCTCTGGACATGCACACTGTGCACCACTGTACTAAGTACTGTTCACATGTGTGGGGAGGTTCTATCCATACCTCACTGTAACAATCTCAAAATTTAGAATGTGACTGCACAAAACAATTTTTTTTTAGAACTTTACAAAAAAATTATGTGACGATTTACAATTTAAACAACACACTTAAACTTTGTTAAATGCAATATAGCTCCCCAAAATGTTATATTGAGGCTACTCCGGGACGGGCCAGGATTCAAACCCGGGTCCCCGAGGTGAAAACTAACACTTGAACAATACTGTAGAAGTATACTCAGTATGTGCCTGAGTATATACATATACATGTATTCCCCTTCCCCAGTGTTTTCACCTCAATTTCTCTTATGTCCATCTATCGCTAAGTTCAGCCGTAGGCCCCCCCCCCCCCAAAAACAAAAAAGAAGAGTCCTATCACACCTCCATCTTCAACTTGCTTTTACTCGACTTGTAAGCCAAAAACATTCCTTAGCACTCCTAACCCGCTGAGGTGCACGGTTGCCACTTTTATTAATGTTTGTATTCATGTGCACTTAGGAAAATTTAATGAAGTTAGTCCTCTAAACATTGTTTCCTTAACCCTCCAGCCCCGGCTATGTATTCCATATATATTCCCCGAAATCCGGGGATTTTGGCCGAAAAACGTCTACGCCTAGGCTACCGCATCTTTGTTATTTTGCTTGCTTCCGCATTCCCGCGCATCCCCAAGCGTAGATGTGTTTCGTACCTGTAGAATGGCGTTAAGTAGAGCTCTCCAAGTCAACTGGTTCAGTTGTGATGATGATTTCATTGGAGATAACTTTATGGCAAAAACAGCCACTTTACACTACTTTTCGATACTTAACAATAACATACAGGCACACACGAACAAGCGACGCACTCCTTCTTGTGGTCGGAGATGCGCGGCGACGGTCCAGTCGGCTGTTGTTTACATGCGTCGGACGGACGCCTCGCACACCAAGCTTACAGGCTTTAAGCTCATGAGTGCCTCAGAGCCCTTCCGGGTAGCTCGGGGGGTGTTTTTTATGGGTGCCTCAGAGTGCTTCCGGGTCTGATGGGTTAAACCACCATTGACAGTTGATACCAAAGTACTCAAACTCAAAGATCACCTGGGCATGAGGCACTCAATTCCTGGCTGCATCCTCCACAAACCAACACCATACACTACACTACAAGGCAGCACACCCAAAGACACCAAGCAATATCAAAACAACACCCAGCACACGATATCACACACAAATACTGTCATCTATCCCTCCCTGCCCACCCCAAACCAGCTTCCAGAAGCACATACTCATATCACTCGCCGTTCCATCCAATCACTCAAAGACAACACGCAGCTATGTACACGACCTCCCGAAATCCATCCTTCCGAGTCCTCCCTTCCTCGTGAGGATAGAGTCCACCTGGCCAGACTGAGATGTGGGCACCATATCAGCTCTTCTGAGCTATCAGAAGACACTGGATGACTCAGTCGGGAATGCCTGTCCAGGATGTAACACAGCACCCCATACTATTAAACACATCATAGAAGACTGCATTCCACACAATCACTTACACCAACAACATAATCTACACTCATTGAGAGCCCTGTGGGAAAGCCCGATCTCAGCCATGGTCTTCCTTAGGGACTCGGGGCTGTTTGGCCAAGCAGCCTAGGGAACAGCAACAGCAACAGCAACAACAACAACAACAACAACAACCACCACCACCACCATTGACAGAAAACTGAAGAGGTTTGAGGTAACTAAATTAAAATTTTCAAGGTGCATGTGGGGTATTTCAAGGTTTAAAATATGCAACAAACCATGCAAATCACATTCTGTACCTCAGAGGGTTAAACAAAGCTTAACGCCTTGAGTATGGTATTGTAATTTTCACAAACACAGCTAAATAAAGAAGGTCAAGTTAAAATTAGTAAGAGAGATATCAATTTTGATCATGACTGCAGTTAGCTAAAATAGTGGCCATACCAAAAGTATATTTTGCTCACATACATATTGTTTGCGCTTACCAAATGCTGATAAGTTCAAAACTTCAAATAAATTATTTAAGAATGTCTATACGATAAATTTATCAAGCCTGGCATATGCCATAACCTAGTCATTATGAAGAGCCTTTGAATTGCAACCTCTAGCCTACTGTTAACATGGGAGGGCGGGAGCAAATGGGTACCTGTAGTATATATCCACCCCAATGTACAGTTCCTCACAAATGGTGGAAATATTAAACTTGATTCCTTAGGGTTTTTTAATTATGAAAAGTTGGGGGATCACAATTTCTAGAATCTTATGACGACAACTATACCAGTAGATAAATTCTATTTTTGACATGCATGGTGCTGTACAGCCTCTCTCCAGCTCTTGAATTTGGCCTTGACATCCTGCATATTATCTGCAATAAGAACTAGGTCATATGCAATAGCAATTCCCAATTGAGCCCAGTTTTAATATCGCTAGGTAACACCTCCAGAACTATCACAAAGAGGAGTGGGCTAAATAAAGAGCTCTGGTGGACTCCACTAACAGTAAATTCTTCACTCAGCATCTTACTCTTGCTGACGTTCGTGATTCCTTGTACACCTATATTATCACAGGTAAGAGCCACCGATCTATGCTACATTTTCTAATTGCACACTGCATGACATCCCTGGGCACCCTTTCAAAGGCCTTTTCCAAGTCTATAAATAAGATACAGATCCCTATCTTTATATAAATACAATAACTTTACATAAATAAACCTGTTGATTCCCATAAATCCTTTGCAAACTGGATAAGATCATCTAATGAATTTTTATGATAGCCATAAGCAATTGAAAAATGGCATTATTATATTGAAGGAGTCAACCTTTAATCCAGCAGTATTATCATTATATTCCAACATTCACCTGGCATTTAATGAAACTAAAAAAGGGATACTTAAGGAAGAATGGGGTAAAACCTATCTCCATCAATCCTGACTCCCACAAATCTTTCCTAAAATTAATAAGGTTAGCAATAGTAGCCTAATCTTATCTACATTAAGCCTTTACATCCCACTTATCCTTCTTAAAATTTGTAACATTTTCTAGCAAGGCAAGGACACCTCGTCTGAGCCATTACAATGTACAGTATGTAAAGGAAAACGACACTAAACCGTTGTTGTTGTTGCTGTTCCCCAGGCTGTCTGGCCAAACAGCCCCAAGGTCCCAAGCAAGGTTGGCCAAGGCCATAACCGAGCGGCCCCACAAAACCCTCCCTGCTTACCACTAATAAAGCCCAGGTGACCAAGCCACTCCAAGGCGGGGAGCTGAGGAGGGTGTGGAAACACCCGGGAAACCAATGCCCCACCCAAGGCCCTGTTCCCCTCAGCAATTATGAAGGGAAAGTTGCACAGTATCAATGAATGTAGGGTAAGACGGGGTAATTTCGCCGCGGCGCTAATAATTTGCATTCAAACGCCGATATCTCCGAAACTATTGCATGGATTTGGCTGCAGTTTGGCTTAGGTTGTAGAGCAGTTTTGGTTTAGGTTGTGGAGCAAGTTTGGCTTAGGTTGTAGATCTAGTTTGGGTTAGGTTTTGTTGCAGTTTCGCAGGGCCTAGAGCCGAGGCTAGCGGCGCGTCTGACGGTATGGTCGGGTGTGTGTGGGGGTGTTTGTGGGTGGTTTGTATGTGTGTTTGTTTGTTTGTATGTTTGCGTGTAACACAGTGTTGGCAGTAGCCGTCAGCTGCTGCCTGGTACTTTGTACTAGCAACCTAAACGCCTCACCCACACGAGACACGTCCACACCCGCACTAAATACTTCCACACTCGTAGGCCTAATAAATACGTCCACAACCGCACTAGACACGTCCACACCCGCACTACATGTCCACAACTCCACACCCGCACTAGACACAGTGGCGCCTAGGCTTACACGTGTGACACACCTGCATCTCTGCCCGCCCTGTTCAGTTGTTTGTGTGTGCGAGCGACGTGTTTCTATTGGCATGTTTAGTGCCAGTTTGGGTTTGTGAATGTTTTCATTGCTTTTACCTGCGCGCTAGTGTTTTGTCTGGCCATAAATCATATAATATTATCTAGTTTACTAGCTAGAAGATGCGTAAAATAGGCCGCGGCGAAATTACCCCGCCCGGCGGGGTAATTTCGCCGCTAGACTAACTTTTTTCAAAAATTCGCCAGCATGACCAAAACATTATATATTTTTTTGTTTTTTGGGGGCATCTATAGCAGAAAGGCTGAATGTAGAGATAAAAAATTAAAAAATTCCATTTGTGGCAGTTTCTATTCGTCAAAATACGCGATTTTCGGCGAAATTACCCTGCCTTACCCTATTCCCACAATGTTCCCAAACTGAATAAGTTTGTATTATATACTGTAGTAATCTATGAACATTAACCCTTTATCCACCACAATCTTACGTAAACTGAATAAAATCCCAGATCCTTCCTAAACTATGGGGGAAAAAAAAAAAAAAAAAAAAAAATTATATGATAACCAGAATAATGAGTAAGGGAGTCATCGTATTTACCCCCGGAGCTGTGTTGGTGAGGAGAACCATATATGGCGGAATGACTTGATTTCTCGACCTCTGAATAAATCTTCATGTGTGTCTACAGTAGGCAAGTGAATAATGAAAATATTTACTGTTAGAAACTTGAGTGACCTTCATTACAACACAGTATATCAGCATTATACACAATTATCATTATTCTATTTTTCTATTTCTTTTCCAACTTTACCACCAGACATAAGTTTATAGCCTGTATATTCGATCACTCAACACGACTAAGTCAGGTCTTCTTTTAGAGCACAAATATGACGAGACAAACAAGTGTTGCAACCGGCTCCTCCCAATCTACCAAGATTGGAAGCTAAAGCGTCACATTATTCCTTTGCCCCTCAACTTTCTCTTCGTAATTGCTGAGGGGCACAAGGCCCTGGGTGTGGCTTTGGTTTCCCGGGCGTTTACGCACCCTCTCAGCTCCCCGCCATGGAGTGGCTTCGGTCACCCAGGCTTTATTGTGGTCGGCAGGGAGGGTTCTATGGGGGCGCTTGTTTATGGCCTTGGCCTTACTCGGGGCCTTGGGGCTGTTCGGCCAGGCAGCTTGGGGAACAACAACAACAACCGGCTCCTTCATAGTCATATCTTCATATCTTCGATCACTCAACACGATTAAGTCAGGTCTTCTTTTAGAGCACAAATATGACGAGACAAACAAGTGTTGCAACCGGCTCGTCCACAGTCGTATCTTCATAGACCTACAGCACCAGGTTGTCTACTCTTGGCCCACTGCAGCTTCGAAACCTCAAAACGCATCGCCCCTGCAAACCTTGACAATTCTCTTTCAGTCAGGAAAATATGTACAGTACTGTATACAAATACTCTCATGCCATTTATTGAGCTTCTCACTCACGAGTAATGGCTGCTCCCCATAGCATATACATACTGAATATAGCAATATTAAAACAGCAATATTAATTACCAATATTAGTGATTATGTATTGAAACCAGCAAGGTAATTTTGTTTGTTTTGTCAGTGTATGAACGTTGAGGGAGTAGCAAGGAGAGGTAGAACAAGAAAGATGTGGGATCAGGTGGTACAAACCGATTTCGCAGCCAAAGGAATGCCTAAAAGGGACGCCAAAGACCGGGCTGCCTGGAATGCCGCCATTAGGTGAACAAAAAGACTGACCTACTCATGTGTAGATCAGTCTTTAATGTACTGTATGCATGTATGGTAGGCTTTGTGGCAATATACTGGAACTAAATACTGTACAGCACAAATTCCATCTCAATATTATGTTCTCATTGGCACATCAGGATTTGAACCCAGAACTTTAAGATTATCAGTCCAATTGCAAAAAGTACTCCACATCTAGGCTACTGTTATTATGGCTGAATGTTTTAAACTCAATGTCAAAGACATATGCAATTGTCATACTGTTTAACCAACTGTGTGTTATACCATTATAACTAAAATAACAACCAGCCTTTATTTATTTATTTTTTAATTATTGGTCTGGCATGAACCCTTCCAGGCTACTTGTCCAGAAAGGCTCCCATTGCCCACACCACAATGCTCCTTCCACTACTCTACATCAAAAGATTTTCTTAAATGCATTTTCCACTTTCTTTTCCCACAGAATAGGTGGACGTCCACTTCCAACTGCTCCTCTCACCTGACTTCAATACACCTTTCTTGGCATTTTGTCCTCATCCATTCCTTGAACATAATTTATATACTCAACCACTCCACATTCGATGGCCAGAGCTTGCTCTTCTATTCTAACATCCATACACTTTCATATTACCATACTTTACAATACATTTAGCCTGTTCACACTAGCTACCATTCTAAAAAATAACTCCTCTCTATTGCTCTCAGTTTGGTTTTTCCTTATCACTTTCATATGCGAGTGTTGGAAGTAGCACCATTTTTGTGACTTTTCACTTTTTTAATGACCACTCTTCCCCTCAGAATACACTAGTTCTCCGATCACCTTCTCCCTTGCAGTTGTCACTCTTATTCCACTGTCCATTTTACCATATTTGCACAGTACAGCTCTAAAATACCTGAACTTTCAACCTTATTGAGCTCCTAGTTACTCAATCTAATTATAAACAAATGTGTGTATGCTTTCTTGATTATATAATTTTCTCTTAAAAACTAGTTCCATGTGTTCTCTCAAATACCATCACCTTACAATTCCCTACATT
This sequence comes from Paralithodes platypus, assembly GCA_032716605.1. NCBI lineage: Eukaryota > Metazoa > Arthropoda > Malacostraca > Decapoda > Lithodidae > Paralithodes > Paralithodes platypus. The sequence continues at coordinate 34,192,182 of CM064542.1, read as the reverse complement.
AATCTTTCATTTTCCTTTATCATACATCCTGTCATAGTTGCACATTTTCCACCATAGGACAGAATTGTCTGTTGTCTGCATATAGGCATGTTAAAAGCTTTCCTTTCTTTCTCTCCAATTCCTAGCTCCTATACCCATTGAACTGAACCCGCCCTACATTCTCTGATCACACCATCCTTGTGATAACCTATCCGCCTAACTCCGAAGTAAATCTTAAAACTATCACTCACCTTATTGCCTACTTTCACATTTGCAAATTAATTCTTATAAAGTGATTTTACTGCCATGAGCAACTACTGTACATTAATCTATGAAAGAAATGGTAGCAATCATACAGGCCTACCGCGTATATACCAGCACCCTGGGGTAGAAGACCACTAGGTATTTTCACCCTAGGAAATTGGTTTTAGTGATAAATTCGCCATTCAAGACCAGGCATACTCTATAACTCACCATAAACTGGAAGATTGAAACATGCAAACCCATAATATGGTAAGATGATCTAGGTTAACTAGATTTACCTCATACTTTCTCCAATATGCATCTATTTGTTAGTTGTTGTTGTTGTTGCTGTTCCCCAGGCTGTCTGGCCGAACAGCCCCAAGGTCCCGAGCAAGGCCAAGGCCACAAACGAGCGCCCCCACAAAATCCTCCCCGCCCACCACCAACAAAGCCCGGGTGACCAAAGCCACTCCAAGGCAGGGAGCTGAGGAGGGTGCGTAAACGCCCGGGAAACCAAAGCCCCACCCAAGGCCCCGTGCCCCTCAGCAATTATGAAGGGAAAGCTGAGGGGCAAGGGAAAAATGTGACACTTTGGCTCCCAATCTGCCAACTTCTAGGTTGGCAGTAGGGAGGTCAATCCACGGAAAAGACGCCGCCACTTGAGATCTAGAAGATATATAAGTAAAAGGAACAGTCAGAGTAAGCTATGGGTATGGCAGAGATCGCTCAGTTCTCACTCGGATAGACCAGCCCATCACCACATGACTAGAACCCAATCCTCTCAGCATCAGCTAGGAAAGGCCCTAGAAACCCGCCTTTGGCGGGGGGATAGCTCCCCTATTTCAACTCCTTTCGGGGTTGGGCACCCGCCCTCTATTTGTTAGTAATTTATACATACAAGTTTAACCCTAGTCTAGCGGGGGGTTTTGGGCTATTTTGGGCATATTCAGGCCCTCCTGAATGATCAATCAAGTATCTGCATGAAAAGAAATGTATTCAGCAAAAAACTAGGCACTACAAGCTTCAAAATGAGACCAGAACGAGCTACGTAGCAATCGTCGTTTTCATGCAGTGGTACCACTAACATGGGAGTTTAGCGTATAGCGGCATATTTTTTCCAGCTACGCTCACTACTGGCTACACTGCCGGCCTCTCGAGAACAGAGGGAGCGTGAGTCAGTGGGCGGCGGTAAGCCCTGTGTCGGACGTGTGGCCTGCTGCGCTCCCGGCCATTTGCACTCTATTTTAACCCTTTAAAAGCCTTAATAAAGCTCCTAACTTGCTGCTTTTTAGATACAGACTTAAGTCGGGCCCCGCTCTTTAAGTGTTAAAAACCGTTTTGTCCACAGAGAATGTGGTTACAGTCTCACGTCCTAAATGGCAGCTTTCTAGGCGGCCCTGTCAAGGGCTGCCTCTGTTGTCAAGTTCTTTATTTTGAGATCGGACCGGAGTACCCGAGCTCACGTCATTCTAGGTCCACCCCTACGTGCAGCTCTCCCCTAATTTCACAGTCCGGCATTTCTTCACCCAGTTATAATCATCCATTCTCTCCACATGTCCAAACCAACCAAGTCAGCTCGTGCGAATCACTTCACTGACACTCCTAATGCCCATACACCTTCTCAATTCATCGCTCGATACCCTGTCCCTAAGATTAACCCCACACATCCATCTCACCATTTTCTTCTCATTCCGTTCCATTCTATTGATATCCTCCGCTTTAACTGGCCACGTCTCCGAGGCATGGGTCATCGCGCTCCTAACACACGAGGTATACACCTTCCCTTTAAGGTGGGGTGGGAGCCCTCTCATGCTCAGGAGTGGCAACAGCTCTCTAAACTTTCCCCAGCCACTTCTGACTCTAGCAATGGAGCTAGCTTCAGCGCCACCTCCGGCGGAAACCGTATCGCCCAGGTAGCAGAACTTATTCACACACTCCAGCGTTACACTGTCGAAATCAACACTGACAGGCGGGTCATTTAATACAAGATAATAGTAATTTATCTATTTATTCAATCTATCAATGTGATGCCTTGCGATGGCCATGGCAGAAACAGCCTCCAGGCTCCCAGACATGGCCCCACAGCCCCACTCCAAAGTGATATTTCCACCGAGTGGATTAGGTCCTTGGGACCCTTACCACTGAAAGAGCAGACCCAGAGCAGTCCCTCACCCGGATGGCAGTTCCACTACTGTTTTGCTATTTTCTTTACCCCGGCCCTGGCTGGAAGCATACCAAGCACAGGAATTTTCTGAAGATAGAAACCAGTGGTCCACTGCTAAAGAAGCTGATTGTCCACCAAAGTGGGGGCGGTGGGGTCGCCGCATCCGTACGCCATAATAAGAAATTGAAAAAGTCAAGTTAGTGTAGGGTGTGTAGCGCTTGTGGTTATCCGCATTAAAGTAAGAGTGCGTGTATCTTAAGATCAAGCTAGAATTGCTCTTTTTCTAACAGAGGCATATACAAAATCAGCAAAGGAAGTCAGGTGGTGTAACAGAATGGCTAGCAATCCTTATGCAGTACCGGTACTCCACCTAAAGTTATCTCTGGGAATACTTCCCTGAATAAGTGGTGCCTACAACCTCCTGCCTAACCTATAGTCTATATAATTAACCTAATAACAAGTACAAGTGATAATAACACAAAAATCTGTACATCCATCTACAGTATCTATCTATATACTCGAGGCACATATCCCATTTTTGTATTATTATTATTATTATTATTACAGTATATTTTGAGCTGGGGGTGGCCGATCGAGACAGAGCACGAACAAGGATAACACAACACAGCGGCTAGGATATCTACCGAACGTCAACACATCCATCTACACAAAAAGGTTAATAACAGGTCCAAAACAGTTCTTATACAGTAGATGCTTAATGTATTCCATTTTATGTCATATATGAAGATGGTGGTATAATGTCGGCTGAAGGTAGGCAAAAAGGAGACTTTGGGAAAGTGGCTGGTATTAATTAAGTAATAGAATAAATAGATAAAGACTCCCCCAGATGATCAGAATTAAGACCGTAGGCTATGAAAACTCGGCTGCGAATATTTTAAGTGCGGTACAGTATACACTCGATATATGCGGTTAATTCGTACCGTGTACTTTAATTGCCATTTATATCAAAACCGTGTTTTAGAAATAACAGGCCTTATTGATGCTTAATGTATTCTATGTTTTGTCATAAATAATGATGGTGTTATAATGTGTTGTTGTTGTTGTTGTTCCCCAGGCTGTCTGGCCGAACAGCCTCAAGGTCTTGAGCAAGGCCAAGGCCATAAATGAGCGCCCCCACAAAACCCTCCCTGCTTACCACTAACAAAGCCCGGGTGACCGAAGCCACTCCAAGGCAGGGAGCAGAGGAGGGTGCGGAAACGCCCGGGAAACCAAAGCCCCACCCAAGGCCCTGTGCCCCTCAGCAATTATGAAGGAAATGTTGAGCGGCAAGGGAAAAATGTGACGTTTTGGCTCCCAATCTGCCAACTTCTAGGTTGGCAGTAGGGAGGTCAATCCACGGAAAAGACGCCGTCACTTGAGATCTAGAAGATATATAAGTAAAAGGAACAGTCAGAGTAAGCTATGGGTATGGCAGAGATCGCTCAGCTCTCACTCTGATAGACCAGCCCATCACCACGGTGTAATAATGTAATATAAGTCGGCTGAAGGTAGACAAAAAGGGGACTTAGGGAAAGTGGCTGGTATTAATTAATTCCCATAAGGCTTGTTATTTCTAAAACACGGTTATGATACAAACGGCACGTACAGTACACGGTACGAATTAACATATCGAGACCTGTTTGTACTTAAAAAAATTTGAAAAGTTTACAAAGAATATAATCACCATTTGAGGAGGAACACTTTATTGACAAAGAAAACTTTATCAGGTCACTTGTTCAGTGACCTGAACATTACTGCAAATTGTTGTCAATAAATCTCCTCAAATGGTGTTTATATAGGTTTGTTGTCAATGTATTTTAAAATTCTAGTAGTCCACAAGAACATAATAAATATTGGGCCAAACATACATAAGACTACCGTACATAAGTAAACCAAACCCATCCTACTGGAATGTAAAGATAGAAAGTGTACGTACCTTGGATTTAGTGACATGGTCGGCAGGCAAGGCTTCCGGCACTGTCTGTAACGTGGTGCGTACGCTGGCGGACATGATGGGAGGTGGTGGTGAGTGTGGTGGTTGTGGTGGGGCAGCTCAGTGGGCAGCCTCCGAGCGAGAGTGGGCTTGGTGAGGGCGGCCGCTACCATCCAGGGGCCATCACACGCCACAGAGATTGACCCGTTCACTGCCTCACTCCCGTACTGAGACCTCCACCCATAATCTGCCAAGAGGTATACTATTAGTACAGAAAGTCAATATCATCCAACTAAAATGACTAGGCCTATAACATACAGTAAATAGCATTATTTTCACAAATTTAAGCTGTGTCTTGTCACCTTTAACAATACCAAATTACTACACTGTTCGTACTACCTATCACTTCACTTCCCTGCTGCAAAGCCATATTCACATACTGTACTTCTAATCATAATTGAAGGCTCTATTATCTAATGGGAAAAAAAAAATGTACATGGTGATTATGAATTTTTGTACCACCCTGCTCAATAGCTGGGCTTGGGTGGGTGCCCTGATGTATCAGGGACTTCAGTGAACTGTTTACACAGAATGGTAGACCGCACCATCCACCACAGCACTGGCGTCTGCCAAATAGCACACTGGCTGGCCCGAGACTCAAACTCTTGACCTCACGGTTTGCAGGCGAGTGCTCTACCAACTGCGCTACGGCCTGTGCCATATCTTAAAAGTATGTTTTATTGCTTATCTTGAAGGGTTATGCTTGAAACATTTAAAATTAGAATAACTTGGTCAATCCTAAAAAAAAACATTACCGGTATAACTATTAATTAAATTATAGATCATATTTTCAAAAACATAATTAAAACTAATATTGACCTACAATGAATGAACACTTTATATATACTGTACCATAAATGAAGTATAGTAGTTACATTAAAGAAACAGCTCTTGTAGAACTATTGAATTTCAATCACAATACACACACATCCATACATACCCTGAGCTATGTAATGTAATGTCTTATAAAAACTGCCTTCATCTATCTATCTAATGCAAAACGCCATGATCCTCGAAGGGGTGGACATAAATGAATCGCTCCCATGCCCCTCTGTCCCGTCAGCCGAGGCCCCTCCCTTCAACCAACACCGCTTTCACTCATATACCTCTCAACTCCATCTTTCCACCTCATTCTCAGTCTGCCTCAAACTCTTTGTCCTTCCACCCTACTCTCGTACACTCTCTTGGTCATTCTCTTGCTTTCCATATGTTCCACATGGTCGAACCATCTCAAGGCGTTCCTTTTCACACTTTCCAGCACATCCACACCACACCACTCTCGTACTTCTTCATTCACCTTACTCTTTCCCAACATTTACCATCAGGTTCCGTTTCTCACACGCGGTTCCAAACATATTTACCAGATCCTGTAACTACCAGTCAATATCACTCATCAGAACTGTATCGTCAGCAAACAGCACTACAGGCAACTTCCACTCATTCCCTTCTCTTAGCAGGGGTACACCAAAATCCACTGCTCTTCCCTGTATTTTTTTCATTACTCAATCCATATAAATATTGAAAAACCATGGAGACATAACACACCCTTGCTTTAACCCAACATTCATAATACTGTGGTAGGTACTGGTATTGTATAAAGTACAGGTAATAACATTATCTGGCATAACAGCTTTGAATACAGAAAAGTATCAGTATTATAATAGAATATCAAACATGGCAATAGTATTCAGTTCAATATACCGATAATGACTCTGGTTTTAGTCTTTCAGTTACCGGGTATATAGTAGAACATGAAAAAAACAATATACAGTACTGTACATTCATGTACGTACAGGTATAGTATTGTATATACTCAGGCACAATCCCCACTTTTCCTATATATATTATATATATATATATATATATATATATATATATATATATATATATATATACCTGTATATATACTGTATATATATATATACTGTATATGGTATATATATATATATATAATTATACTGTATACCGTATACATACAAAACATTTATTCCTAAAAGTTTCAGCATTTTCTAAAACATTTACTCGTGCACTGTTGAGATGAGGAGCCCTGACATTTAAGCACAAACATCTGTCCCCTGTAAATGCTTGATGCATTGAGAGGGGTGTGACATAAGAAGCTACTTTACATGCTAGGATTACAAAAAAATAGTAGGATAGGTAACAGACAAAAATACACTATATCTACTGATAACTAATCCATTGTAGCATTGTCCATGCAGATGTGCAGGTTGTAATATGAAATAATTGGGGTCATTGTATGCAGGATCTACACAAACACACACACTACAGTACAATACTTATTAGCTACCTCAGTGTGGAATAGCCTACCGTATATACTGTATTGAGAATTACTGAGAAGAGCAAAAATATATCTAGGCTAACATGAAATATTGTTTAAGTTAATGTACAAGGGGCAAATAAGATATACAAGTACAGTAAACCCCCGCCCTTTCGGACTAATCGGGGGAGACTCCTGTCCGAAAGTGTCAAAAGTCCGAACTTCACACTTCAGCCAAGTCCGAATGGCTGAAATAATGTCCGAATACACATTCACCTAACCAGACAAGTCCGAAACTCGGCTCTTTGGTCTAAATGAGACTTAATTTTTCTCAGCCTTTCGGACAAATCCGAAAGGCTGAACCATGAGTCCGAAGTTAAATGTAGTCCGAAAAGATTCCGAAAGGCTGAACCATGAGTCCGAATTGAAATGCTCGTCCGAAAGTCTTGGAATTCCGAAAGGGCGGGGCTTTACTGTACTGTACTTCAGTAGTTGGCTTACGGGCCTACAGAAGTTCCTTAGGTCTTGGATAATACTACCGTATTTGATGAACCAATATAAGCAGGCTGGTGAACTGAGATACTATACAAAACCAATCTTTAAACCAAGTCCTTTACAGTATTGTGCTACATTAACTGCTGAAATGCAACTCCATCTAAGCCATTACAATGTAATAGAAATTACTTACAACTATGGTTGTATATACGGTATGTTTATTTATATTCATTCAAATCTTATTACCAATTTATTCCAGTCTGACACCTAGAATACAAGATTACCGGTACATTAATTTAATGATAGCATGACTCAGCCTACTGTAGGTGTACCGGTACCCAATGACAGAGTCTCTGTTCTGAAGGACAAACTTGGCACACTCCGAGCATAGAGTCGCCATAAGGTAAGAGTAGATTATATTCTTGGTTGGATACCTTTCCTGACACCAGCTTGCAAGCTGGGAGGCGATAGCACAGTGGATAGCATGGTGTACTGCAGATCTAATGGACCTCAGATCGAATCCACGCCAAACGTCAGGGTTTTTTCCGAGGGGATCTGATCGTTCCTGCTGTTCTACAATAATCCTGGCTACATCGACATGTCAAGAAAATACCCCCATATCGTCACCAATTCATAGCATAGAAGATGCGCGACCATATTCAAAGATGCTTTGAACAGCCATACTGTATAGCTGCTCTCTCCAATCAAGTGACGTGTATAAATAAGGCGATGTCATCTAGTGTGGAAGCACCCAACATCTCGAAGCTTCAATTGATAATCTCAGGGTCTCACAAGAGTTACAGACTACTGAAAAGCCTACAGTCCTGAGGTTAAGGCATAGGGGAGAGACAGAGAAAAAAAAACAGGAAATGGGTTTTATTCAAGGTTTTCAATTTTAGTCTGTTAGGACACGCAAGAGTTATATATACTGTACTGTATTTACAGTATATGGAAACTGGGGTACAGTAATAGCAAATATGATAAGAGTATGGACAAAGTACCGTACCGGTATCATATAATGGATGCTCAAAATGACTAAACCAGGTATACAGGATTTATAATGAAAAGAGACTGTGCAACCTGTGTGACATAAGCCTATGCCTCAGAATGTTTGTAAAAATGTACGGTACTACCGATACCGTAGTCATTGGGCTACTAAAGATAAATTTTTGTTAAATAAACAATAAACAAGGGTGAAAGCACAGGCTGTGTGCTGTTGAGCACTCGCCTGCAAATCGTGAGGTCGACGGTTCGAGTTTCGGGCCAGCCAATGTGTGTTATTGGCAGACGCCAGTGCTATTGGTGGACGGCGTGGTCTAGCAATCTGTTGGCTTGGGCATGTGTCAAGGATCGATGATTGCAATTGATACGGAGGGAACTATGCAAAGAGGGAACCTACAAAGACAGGGGATCTGACACTTAAAACTGATCTAAAATGAAAAAAAATAAAAATAAATAAAGTGAGGCAAACTATAAGTGAGGCAGCCTTTACTGTAGAATGCCACCAATAGGACATGAGACAAACAGTATTTCTTATGGATCAGGATCACTCAGTTCTCCAAGTGTACGTATGTGTTAGACAGTGGATAGGTTGGCTTACACCAAAAGGCAACCTAGCGTATCATTAACCATAGGAAGCTCCCGGTAACTCTTTCGCCTGCGTTGATTAGGCAACAAAAAACCCTTATCAAACAGTTTCCTACTGCTAACTTACCGGTACTCCATACTATTTACATTCATCCACCATCTCCCGCCTTGGTGTCTTTTTGGACAATCCCATTAGTTTGCCTATTATAAGACGGCTCACCTCATTCAAGTATTGATCGTTCACTGGTCAATCAGTATTGAGCCTGGAATATATAAGAGGGGAAGGATGTAGTATCCGGGTGTATTGCCTGCTTTGTTTACAATACTCGAAAGCTCGCGGTGATGTTCCTGTATATTTTGACTGCTTTTTGTTCTGTTGGCAATATATATGATGACGACAGTAAGCCGACCTATAGCTAAGCAATTTTTCTACCAAAAAATATACAAATTTAGGTTGAAGGACCATCTATATTTTTTTTTCAGATTTAAGGGGATCTAGAGAGCCCTCTATGTTTTAAACTAGGGGACAAAATAGTGTTTGAAAATGGCAAAAAGCATCAATACTATACTAATGAAATAAACACCATATATAAACCCCCCCAAATATTGGTTCAGCTGCAGTATAAAGTTATTCCCTCATTTACCCTCCTGACACATTCTCAGTCTCCTCCGAGTCACTCCCTCTACTGTTGCTTCCTGTATATAGGTGACCAAATATACCGGTACATTATGTCTGCCAAAAAAAAAAAAATTCACCCTAAACCAAACACTTGTGGAAACATGATCAACCATATGATTGTAGGCATTTTAGTATTGAGGAAGCTAGGGGAGTGGGGGGTGTTATTATTTATTGAGCATGACTTTGATATTAAAAAAAAAAAAAATCCATAGCAGCTGTAAATTTAAAAAAATTATATCTACAAAAAAAAAAAAAAAAATCACTATTATAGACATTACCACCTAAATTACAGGAAGATTTACTGTTTTTCATCATTCTTAATCCAGTTTTTAAAAATGAAGGAAGGGGTAATCTTCGCTACAAATTGACACTAAGAAAATCTAGACTGTAGCTTTAGTCGTCTTCTTATGGCAACGAGTTGAACGAACTGTAGGTGTATTCGACCCTCTATGCACTCACTCCAAAACGCCCAAGGAGGGCAGACAACCTCTTTCAATTAAAGAGCATAGCTCATGCAATATCCCTTCCATTTTATCACTGTCTAAAACATGTTAAAGAATGATTGATAATGCAGTTATCTTGGTTTACCATAAATATTAATCTAAAATAGTAAACAAAGCCATGTAAGATATTTTAAGCTTAGACAGTTGATGGCAGACCCTGTTGCCTCTTTCTCGTGGTTGTGGTAGACCGCGGATTTCGAATCTGTTTTGATATTGTCTTGATATAGCTTGCCCTAATACATTTCATACGTGATGAAGTAATGTGAAGGCAGTATTTGATATTTATATGACATAAGTGTACAATTTGTCTATCCTTAAGTATTTATCAATGCAATTATTCATAGATTGGAATCATTAATCATAAATAAATACGTATTAGCAGCTCTATCCATATGGCAACACCAGTCGTACCAACTAATCTACTGTTTACATTAACGGTACACTGGTAGGCTACTTTAGCACAACAGCGTACGTCCAACGTATTAAAATATTCCATCTTGATTTTCACTTTCATAGTGCATTATTCGATAGCTTGCCCTAATGTATACATTTCATTTGAGCTTATGCTGCTCATACAATTTATCATACCCCTCGTATAAATATATGTCCATCCGTATTACTGCTTTCACAGCCTGAAGTACTTAACAGAGATACTGTACTGAGAATCAAAATGCTAGCCATTGACCTGACTACTGAAACTCTTTGACCGATTGTGTTATTCTAAGGGTACCCCAATGCCTCTATATACGTCAGAACAGTTCGGAAATGACTCTCGCCGCCACCGTCCACAACACTAATTTATTTATATTTAAATTTATAAAAAAACACGGACTACTATTATTGCACATAAGAGGTATACTGTACACTAACATTTATGATAATGAGGATAGCTGACCATGGCTGACCACATGCGCTATGCCCTTTAAGGCATTAGCCACACTAAATCTGTGTGTGAGAGTCTCCCCTCCCAACAAACGCCACTCAAGATATGAAAGAAAACAAAAATATGCTTGAAATATTGTGCACATCCATGGAAGATAGCTGTTCTTTAAGGGTTAACACTCACCACTCCACTGAATGGACAGTACAATACTGGTACCGGTAGTTTATTTTTGTTCTCTGTGAGTGAGGGAGACAAAAGGCAGAACTGCCTGTGGCGAGTGCCTACCCCAGAGTTGAAAGATCGATAGGGTCAAAATCAAGGGACGTTCGAGCCAAAATACCTGGACACACAGAGTTTGAAACGATTTAAGGGGGGTGACCTGCTTTTTTATTTTTCTCCTTTTCTCTCTTTCTCTGGCTTGTATCCATTCGGCCCCATTCAGCCAACTATTTTAAGACGTTTATCCCCATCTAGGTGTCGATTTCTTCCTGGCGAGCGATAGCGAGCCAGCATTATATGAAGAGATCCGGCTTCGCCGGAGAAATGTTTCTATCGAAAAATGTACAAATTTAGCCTGCTGTCAAAAATATTTTAAAAATACAGTATGCTGGCTCGCTACCGCTCACCAGTAAAAAATTGACACCTGGATAGGGATAAACGTCTTAAAACAGTAGGCTGAATGGGGCCAAATGGATACAAGCCAGAGAAAGATAGAAAAGGACAGAACAAAAACAGGTCACCCCCCTTAAGTCATAGGAAGAGGGAAAGACGATTCTGGGAGAGTTCCAGAGCTCGGCTGTTGAATTGAAGAAAGATTGAGAATAACGTTTCACTCTAGGACTGGAGAGTTGCATAGAGTAGGGATGGGATTGTGTTGCGAGATGGGTGACTGAGTTTAACCAGTTTATTAGTCCACTTCAAAACTGACTTATCCTAAAGGGGATGATGAAAGTGTATGTACTGTACAACTAGCCACATAAATTTGTATCGACTCAGTGATTGTAAATATTAAGTAAAAATAGTATGCTTGACTAACAAAACTAATTTTCTATAAAACCATTAATTGATCATATCAATTAACTACTGTACAAGAAATACACTGTTCATCATACAGTACCGGTACTAGGTTTCCTTTCATACATAAAATAACAAGAGTGGATACAAATTCATGTGGTTAACTGTACCGTAAAGTGGGGTAACTTCGTACTGCGGTGATAACTTCGGACATCGGCGATAATAAGTAATTAGACATTGTCATTATATAATGGAAATGCTTTTTATTGTTTTGTTTTTTGTGGGTCCATTTTTTTTTTTTAGAGAAATGGCAAAGGAAGAGCATGTAAAAGTCCTAGGAAACTGACATGAGTATATGTACACTAAAAAAATATTATATATATGACGAAAATATGTAAATTTTTCGCTACCCTGCCAAACTTCTATCACCCTGAAGAATTTGTTTGTATGAATGATGTTGTGACTGATATAATTATGTAGTAACATTACCAGAGACAACATCCACCAAAGGAAATTTGTACACTTGTATAATGCTCTAGCTAGAACACTATCATTTAACCGATTGTGTTAAAAAAAAAACGTGCTAACTTCGGACATGGAACAAAACAATCGTTTGTTATTATTTGCCCTATGAAAATTATTCATAATACTTGTCCCATCATTAACATGGTGGTAAAATATCAAATAATCATTCTCAGAGTCCAAAAACGCATAAAAATATGATATGCTAACCGATTTATGTATTTCGGATAATTCTGGATATATAATAAATATAAATTAGGAGAGGCATATATCTTGTCCATTTTTTTTTTATCTGCTGAAAGAAACACCAACAAATACGTTATACCTATAAAAATGCTCAAATTCATAAAAGTGTATATGCAGTGATATAGTATATACCGGTATACCTATATATTTTCACTAGGCCTAGTTAATTTTCGAGTTATTGATTAGACAGCATTGGTTATTTTTCCTGCTCAATATTTTCTAAGAGTGAGCTCAATGCCTAACTAGAACAGATCCAAACAGAATATATGTTAAACATCGTTTATAACCCCCTCCTATACTGATTATACAGGCCTAAAAGTATTGACTGCATTTTCCACTAAAACATCGGACAGGAATAAGCAGCAATAATAAAATATTCATATGGTAAAGGATATAGAAGCAGTGGAGAAAGTGCAGAGGAGAGCTAGGAGAGCTAGCAAGCTGGTACCAACGTTGAAGAACGCGGGCTATGAGCAGAGGTTGAGGACACTGGGGCTTCCGACACTGGCATATAGGAGAAAGAGAGGGGATATGATAGAGACTTTTAACCCTTCCTACCCGGGCTGCCTTAGGTAAGGACAGCACGAAAGAAGGGCCGCTACCCGGTATGCCTTATCTAAGGCATGAGCTTAATAGCCTAATTAAGCTTGGTCCGAACGCCGTGCGTACGACCTATGTCAACAAACCCAAGCGTTCGTCACCGCACCTCCGAAAACAAGAAGGAGAAGACTCCTCAATGTTATTGTTCTGACGTCATGACGAAATTAGTGTCTAAAAAAGCCCCCATATTGGCAACATCTCTGCAATATTGGCTCCACTGAAATCGTCATCACAACTGAACCAGTTGACTTACAGAGCTCTACTAAATGCCAAAATACAGATTGAAAACCGCACTACGATTATAGATGAGTGGGAAAGTTCTAGCAGTGAAAATAAACATAAATACGGTAGCCTAGGCCTAGACGTTTTTCGGCCATATCGCCCGGGTAGGGGCGACCGTCATTAGCTAAGACAGCCCGGGGAGGAAGGGTTAAGATAGTGTCAGGAAAGTACAATGAGGATGTGTGTGAAGGTATCTTCTTGATGTGGGAGGGAACAAGAACGAGAGGACACTCTAAGAAAATTTACAAAGAAAGAAATAGGCTTGAGAAGGCAAAGACCTCATTTTGTGATAGAGTGGTAAATGAGTGGAACGCACTGCCCCAGTATGTAGTCGATTCCGAATCAATAAGGGAGTTTGAAAGTAATCTTGATAAAGCATGGGGAAGACAAGATTTGAAGTTTTATTATAAAACAAAAATACAGAATAGTAAATATGTTGCGTCTGCTACCGCCGCCGCCAACACCGTGAACGACCGCAGCAGTGCAAGTACTGGTACTGAGCTGGATACACAGGCCTAGTTTGCCTTTTTCCAGAGGATCTACTGTAAGAAACTGTAAGAAATATAAAATACTGTAGTAGGAGCCGAAAAATTAATGAAATAAGGCCGCGAACGTACGTCCGAAGTTCTCCTCCGTTTGTCCGGAGTTATCCCAGCTTTATTGGCAATCATTTTCCATAAGAAATCACCGTATGTCCGAAGTTATCCATACATGTCCGAAGTAATTAACTTTTCAAGCAAACTTCGGACATCATTTAGGATAAGGATAGCTCTCTTATTATGGGGGATAATTTTAGGAGGCTTCCTGGATTACGGCGCACTATCACCATGCATCACTTGACCTAGTTAAATCTCTATAATGTGTTTACACTCAGGAGAAATTGTTAAAAAACCTCGAAAAATGTCCGAAGTTAACCCATTTTACGGTACCTGTTAATGCATTATGGTGGATTATACAGATTTAGTAAGGCTTTGTGAATGCAGTAGTGAGGAGTGCATGTGGAATGTTATTGTTCTGTTGGAATGGCTGTGGCACGGCTATGTGTGTGTGTGTAGTCTGTAACCAGAGTAATCTGCCATGAAAGTATGGTGAGTGGGGACTAGCAGTAATAAGACATCTCCCTGATGTTTCTATACTATGGGAAAAATATTGTGACGTCATACCGTACCTCTTGATATCACCTCTTGATATCACCTCTCAAGAGATCTCTAGACCCACCCGAGAGAGGTGGCAGACTACCTGGACGCCGCAGGATTCACATAAAGGGCATCTTGGAGCTGCTAGTCTGCTACTACAACAACTTAATTTCCATGCTCACCTCCCTATTCCTAGTCACTGCTTTCAGCATACTGTACTTACAACCATTCTCCACTGTTACACCCTCTCTTGCACATAAATTATTCAAACTCCCCTCCTTATTCATCACACTGCATAGGTACGGTATATACTTAAATGAGCAGACATTCTCCATTGCCTGGCCATTCAACTTTACTTCACACTTTATGACTGCATTCCTCTCAAAGACCATAACTATACTATTTTAATAAGACAATAACCTTTAGCTTCCATTTCTTGCACGCAATACCAAACATATTCACAAAACACTGCAACTCTCACTCAGCATCACTCAATAGAACTATCATTAGCAAACAGCAGCAAAATAGTTACTGATAGCCTAGTTAAATATACAAAAGATTGTCAAAAGAAATGATAGGGGAAGTTATATTTCGACAATAGGTTTATTAATCAAAATCAACTTCACTTGTGAGGGGGTTTGTTTATCTATCTCACAAATTAGATCACCACCTATGAAAATTGACGAGTCTACCCTAATGCTATTGGGTACTTATTACCGAAACTACCACTAATTATTTCTCAATATTTGAAGGCTAATATAGAATAAGGATGTTGCAAAGATCATATTAATATTTGTTTCAACCTCCGGAAAAACATTTTATGTGCACTATATAAAGCACTGTAAAAACAAAACAAATCTCCCTATTGACGGTTGTGAAAATCGTATTAAGCCCTTTACTGTCAAAATAGATGCAGATTTCAATAAATCATTGGGGGGGGGGGTGAGGGGGGGGGGGGCAAAGCCCCCCCTTAACCCATCCTGTATCCAAAGGCAAAAAAATATGTATATTTACTCAGAAAATTACTTACATCTGAGTATTTTAAGATCGTTGGATAATGGGAGAAATAATATTTTCCGGGGATTGTAACTAATTTCAACTACAGTACTGTATAATGATGAAAACTATCTAAAACCGAAAAGAAAATCCATGGGAAAATTAGTGGTAGTTTCGGTTATATTTTCCTGCTATTGTTTTGCCATACATGGTCATTGAGCTCTAACTCTTTCAGATTACAGTTCTTATGAGCTTACCAGTTTAAACATAAGAGTATTCTTTATCCCAGCAATGGCAATAGCTCAGTGAATGGTATATACATGGTGAAAAAGGAATTTAGAATGCAACTTTCATGTAAGAGTGGCCCTAGATTCTCTCATTCAACCTATCCTAAAGAAGGGTGACCGCTCTCAGCCCTACAACTATCGTCCAATTTCTCTCAGTTCTTGCATCTCTCAAGTGTTTTAATCTATTCTAAATTAATAATTTCTTAAGCATTTGTATTCCCATAATCTACTTTCAGATCGCCAGTATGGCTTCCTTAGGGGCCACTCTACTGGTTATCTCCTTTTTTATATCATGCTGTACACATACTATCTCTTGGTCATTCTCATTTCGGGACTTCATTGAGACTACAGTATATGAAGCCCTCCAAATCATAAGGGACCCAAACGACATTTCTTTACTTTCAAGAAATCGAGGTCAAATTTTGACAATATTCCATGTGTAACTTTTTAACCCGGTGAGGTGCCCTCTTCATATTTGGACTGAAGGTAGCTGAAACACTACTCTTTCATTTCATCATGTGGAAATTAGGGGTTCCACGTCTAGTTTTTGAGTAACAGCGCCCAAACCAAAATTATCCCCATTTTTGAAAGCCAAAAATGGCTAAAATCTAACATTACCAACACTTTGATCACAAATTTCATGTTTTAAAGATAATAATGCACTGATACTCAGTAGTGTACGTCATTATGCATCATTTCCATACTCCAGGTCAGTAGTTGATCGACAGGTATGTACAAGGATATGAGTAAGTGAACGCAATTAGCTGGACATTGTTTTGTCCCCTTATGATTTGTAGATTTGTTCTCAGGCTCTCAAGTTACCTTCACTTCCAGGACTCTCACCCTTACAGTTTTTGTCGTATGGGAACCAAACCAAAACCATTGTACTGTATAGAGGAAGATTTAGGTTTTCCCATCATGTGCTTGGCCCAAAAATTCAACATTATGCAACATTCAACATTATGATTCGGAGGGCTTCATATATATTGTGCTAGATGAGGGTGTTAAACCGGAGTAATTTTGTTTAAAGACTTGAACGAATATGAGAAGGAATACAAGAAAATTAACATGAAATAGCATGGTTTTGGCCATTTTATCACTTCCAAGGACATAAATTAACCTATAAACCACAATTATATATTTACATAGACAAACATAAACAAATCTACTGTATCTATCTATTGCCAGAAGTAATGATCCCCGAAAGGGGTGGCCACGAATAAATTGCCCCAAGCACCTCCTGTCCTGTCAGCTGACAACCCTCCTCCCAACCAACACCACTTTCTCTCGAATACCGGTACCGTACCTCTCAACTCCATCTTTCCACCTCACTCTCAGTCTGCCTCTCCCTCTCTGTCCCTTCACCTCACTCTTGTTATTTAGTTATTCTCTCGCTTCCCATGTTCCTCATGGCCAACCATCTCAAGGAGTCAAGGTGTTCCTTTTCCCACTTTCCAGCACATCCACACCGGACCACACCACACCGCTCTCTTACATCCTCATTCGTCTGTCTATCCCTCCATGTAACTCCACATGCACTTCTCAAGTAACACATTTCCACCTCTCACTCTTGATTTGTGCCTCTCCAAAAAAATTATTGCTTCACTCCTGTACGTCAATGTTGGGATTACCACACTTTCTGGCCGTTCCATTGCTGCGGTTGTGGGTGGCCATCGCTCACTTGCTCAACCTATCAACTCTGGTGTTATTCAGGGTTCTTCCCTGTCTCCAGTTCTCTTTCTAATATTCAATAATGAACTTATCAACTGTAGCCTGACTCTAGTCCTATCCACTCAAATACTGATTTCTCCATCTTGAGTCTGCCACCCCCAGCTATGGGGTACCGGTATGTGCCTGATTATATAGCCTACATACATACATCTACCCATCACAATTTTGCACACGACTATCCCTTAAACTTTAAAAATACATAAATCAACCCTTCATCTTTTCTCAATAGTTATGAGTTTCTTTTTCTTCTGACCTTTCTTGGAAAGATCATATTACCACACTTGCTAAAACAGCTTCCCAGAAGTCTTGGTGTGCTCAACCATCTCTGTGGGTTATTCATCCCTGCACAGCTTCTTGCTCTGTAAAGGGGCACAGTGTGCCCCTGTATTAAGCATTGTTCTCAAGTGTGGGGAGGTTCCACCTATCCCTCACTTCTCGAAAGGGTAGAGTCAAAAGCATTTCATCTCCTCTTACTAATTCCCTACAATCTCTGTGTACACGCCGCAATGTTGGATTTATTTCACTCTTCTATCGCTATCACAACAATTAGTGTTCTTCAGAGCTCACTCAGTGCAATAATTTAAGGGTTAAGACAACCTATAACCCACATGTAAATGTATGGGTCCTATATCAAAACATCTCTCACTACAACGGTGACATAAAATGCAGATTATGTCCATTTATCTATCTTGCCTTTTTGTTTGATGTCTCTTCCCAATGGGGGACAGGAAAACGTCGTCTGCTGCTCTTTCTAATACCGGTACACCAAATAGTAATCAGTTTCCATCCAGTGAGTCGAAATATATAGAGTGAAGTCATCAAAATATCACTCATTTCTATATTACAGTAATTAATGTTACAGAAATATTACTCAAATTCTATTCAGTACATTGCTTAATATACAAAGTACAGTACTGTATATATGATGAATAAAACAGAATATATAAGGCCTGCAGACATATGGCAAGGATTCGAAACTTTAGGAATCCTTGCCCAATGTCTCTGTAGGCCTAATATATTCTGTTTTATTCATCATATATACTTTGTAAATTGGGCCGGTCGCCGTGATCCCCGAAGGAGTGGCCACGAACGAATCGCCGCCATGCACCTCTGTCCCCAGTCAGTTGACACCCCTCCTCCCATCTAGCACTGGTTTCACGCATATACCAGTACCGTACTTCGTAACTCCATCCTTCCACCTCACTCTCTCGCTTCCCATACGTTCCACATGGCTGAACCATCTCAGTGTTATAGAGGATGACAAAATACTAAAAACACTGTGGAAAAGTGAAAACAAAATAGTTCTCCAATGATCCAAGGTGGCCACCTATTTTGCTTCCACCCATATTTAACCCACATAGTCAAATGAAAAATCATTTAACTTGCGGAGGTAAAGACATACCGTACCGTACTGTAGGCTATACAGTACTCTATTGCAGTGACTAATACTGTAAGACAAAGCTATAGAAAATAGAGAATTATATCCCATACGTGACCTAAAATACATATTGTCCACCTGACCTAACCAGGGGGCTGCCACCCCCAGACCCCCACTGATCTTAAAAAATTATGTAAAAGATGTCAAATTAGTAGACTGCACTGCAAGAAAAACACCTCCAAGATCGTGCATCATAACAATAGAAAACAGAGGTTTCTAGGGCAAGCTTGTCTGAAAGATTGTCAATGTCCACAAATAATATATCATAAATTCAGCATTTCCGTTCTGAATTTTACTATCTATAGATTCCTAGTCATATATCTTTAATATGGGACAGCTTTTAAGAGCGTAAAGCGGAAGCCAGATTCGCCGGAATAGTAAACAATTACAGCAATACAAGGTAAGGATGGTGTAACGGAGTTAGCGGGTGTACTGTACGGTCGCTTTGTTACTTAAGTCGCACACTAGCAGTTACGTTTGTATTAAATTTGATTTTTTTTTTACGAAATTATTCCACGTACAGTACAGCTGTTATTTGCCCCTGCTGGTACCGTAATATATATGATGATGACAATATATATGGATGGAGTCATGAAAGAAATACTGTAAAAGGAAGAGCAGTGGATGTTGGTGTGATAAGGGAAGGAAGCGATTGGAAGTTACCTATACTGCTGTTTGTTGATGATAGTTCTGATGAGCGATAGTGAATTTGAGTTGCAGGGGCTGATATATGAACAGTGTGTGAAAAATGGAATTTGAAGGTAAATGTGGGGAAAAGCAAGGTTATGGTCTTTGATAGGGGTGCAGCCAAAGAGTGTGAGGTGAGGCTGAACGGTCAGGCTATGTAGAATGTCAGCTTATTTAAGTGAACGGTCAGGCTATGTAGAATGTCAGCTCATTTAAGTATTTGGGCAGTGTGTTGAGTAAAGATGGGAGTAGGCTATGGATGAAGAAGTGCAGGAGAGGGTGCAACAGGGGAAGAGGGTTGTAGGAACGCTGAAAGCAGTAACAAGAAATAGGGTTGTCAGCATGGAAGTAAAGAAGCCTTGCATGACAGTGTGGTTGGTAATCCCGACATTGACTTACAGGAGCGAAGCATGGACATTGGTGAAGAGACTCAAACCAAGAGTGAGAGGGGTGGAAATGAGTTACTCGAGAAGTGTGCGCGCGCTTGGACATTGGTGAAGAGACTCAAACCAAGAGTGAGAGGGGTGGAAATGAGTTACTCGAGAAGTGTGCGCGCGCTGAGTTATCCTACATGGAGGGATAGACAGACGAATGAGGAAATACGAGAGAGGTGTGGTGTGGATGCAGATGTGCTGGAAACTGTGAAAAAGAACACCTTGAGATGGTTCAGCCATGTGGAATGCATGGGATGAGAGAGAATGACTAAAAGAGTGTACAAGAGTGAGAGGTAGACGGTAGACCGAATGAGAGATGGAAAGATGGAGTCAAGAAGTACAGTAGTTACAGTATAGCCTATGCGTGAAAGCGGTGTTGAATGGGAGGAGGGACGTCAACTGACTGGGGACAGAGGTGCATAGGCTGCAGCGTTTCGTTCGTGGCCATCCCATCACGGCATCCGGCAATAGACAGATATAGAATAACCAATACTAGCCTAGGCCTATACGGTACGGTAATAAGTTATACAAATTATAATTAGCCTACACCCAACTTACCCAAGTAACAACAAAAGTTGGGTTAGGCTAGGGCCGCTAGGCCTACGGTACATCAGTTTGACGGGAAAAAAACAGGTAAGAGTTATGTTAGCGGGCTGCGGGCATATCATCCGCTTTATTTACATACCCGTAACCCGGTAGTCGCACGCGCAGCACGCTCGCAGTTACATTAGCGTCTAATTTGATTGCTGTTATTTGACCCTGCTGGTAATATATACCGCATATGATGACAATAAATCATGGGGGGTGAGCCGGTGAGGGGGCAAAGCCTCCCTCAAGTTCCTCAACCCATTATTGTTATCTCATGGGCAGTAACAAAACAATTTACCCAACACCCGGCAGTGAGATACAATAATGGATTGAGGGGGGCTTTGCCCCCCTCACCCTCCATGACTTATTGTTATCATATATATTAGCAGCAGGTGCAAATAACAGCGGTCAAATTAGATGCGAATGTAACTGCAAGCGTGCGACTCTGTAAACAAAGCGGACTGTATGCCCGCTAACACAACTCTTACCATAAAACGTAGGAATAGCCTAGGCCTATTAGCCTATCATTTAAGACATTTGCCATGACAAAATTATCATAGGCAGAAGGCTACCTTGCATAGGCTAGAGTAGGTCAATCAAAATTAAAACAAGCAATAGCCTAGGCTAGGCTAGCCTAAACTGCCATAAAACATGTAAGGCTGAAGCAAAATTAGGCCTAGTCTAGGCTATTTGAAATAATTCCAAAAAACTAAAACTAAATCCTCCACCAATTTAGAAAATCTGTCATATGGTGTAATGGCCCACATTAAATAGGGCCTATGATCTATATTTCCGGTATGCCTTGACAGACTTATCAGGGTAGGGGCACTATTTAAAGCTGGCTGTTGTTGTGGTACCAGTCAAGGGAAATGGCACATCCTTAGATAAACAACCTTATCTCTCACACCATCACAATAAACACCCAAGGTACACATAGAGCATATAATGTTAGCTTTCTTCCTCGCCCTATCACCCAGATCTACCCAAGAATTGCCGGTGAAATGGTAGCTACATCGCCTACTTCTACCGATCTACGTAAACTTGACAAATCGTAGCCGTCATTTTCCCAGACCCACACTTCTGTCTACTCTTCAGTCCTTTCCTCACCGGTAGGCTTGTCTTTCACTTCTGTCCACTATCTCACTGGGGAAACTGGTCACAATACGCCCCTAGACCCTCACACAACGTCAAAATATTGGTTTAAATCGCTTAGGTTTAGGCTAGGTGGCAGGCACTATGAAGGAGGTTGCAAATATAATTGGAACATTCCCTTTCTTACTAGTGTCAGGAGAGGGCTTAGGGAGGGCTACAGGAGGACAGTAATACAGTTATACATACGAGATGGGCACAGATCAGTCACCTTGCTCCCAGTCGTCGGAATTCTTGAAAAAATAAGCCCCAAAATCCACGCCTATCCCCGCCTTCTCATGGGGGGAGGGGGACACACCTGATTTCGTCTCGGATTAAATATTCATCCAACCTCTCATCCAGGTCGCACCAGAACTAACACCAGGGCAGATACGTCTCTCACCCTTCACTCGGATGTCATAATGAGCGTGTCAATAGCTTACTCGTGTGGTAAAATGAGTTAGAATGCGGGAGTGCGGGAGACACACATATCACAGCTCAAGATGGCCGACTCATTCGATTCCTGAACGGTGACCTCAGTGCGCGCGCGCTGATTGGTCGCCCTCCAGCCCTCTCAACACTCTCCTGAAAAATATACACAGCCTTTTAAATCAACTCCTAGTACTTTTAAAAGCTCTGGTAGGTCATTTTCCGGGGAGTCTATCTTTAAAGCACCCCGGTATTTAATGCATGGTGGAGTTTTCAATCATTGTTGGTTATGGGTGTGAGATCCCTCATCCACCGTATTATTGGAACCCTAGCTGGGGCTCAGGTGGCTCGCTGTTCTACCTCTCTCACACCTCTCCGCTCTCTTGCACTCATATCTTTAGTCTGGCAACCTTCATATCCTGCATTTGTTGGGTGGGGTTTTTCATAGAGACATGCATAGCCAGCGTGCAGGCGTACATAAGACGGGAAATGTGATGTGATGCTGCACCTGTCAGATGTGACGTCACCACCCAGGCGCCGGACTCCCTCACCTGATCCACCCGTCCACTGTTGCACATACTTATTCAGGTATTATTACCTGTCAAACGTGTGATGCACAGTAGGGAAAGATATTACAAACTATGATACTTCACTCTCACCTTCTAACCCTGGTGAACAGAAAAAGGCGTAGTCTAAAGGGCGATGTCCAAACATGGATAAGCGATATCTTCCCTCAGGCGATATCCACCGTCCTATTCTAGCCTCCTATATTGTATATGGATGAGAGTTATCGGGGAACCAATT
Source organism: Paralithodes platypus (assembly GCA_032716605.1). Classification (NCBI taxonomy): domain Eukaryota; kingdom Metazoa; phylum Arthropoda; class Malacostraca; order Decapoda; family Lithodidae; genus Paralithodes; species Paralithodes platypus. The sequence goes on along the minus strand of CM064542.1, from coordinate 34,169,056 downwards.
AGGAGCTATGCACACTACCATAACTTATTTAATAGGAGGTAATGGCTCTCCTAAATCCAACACACTATCCATAACAGACTCCAAGTAGCAACTTTATCTTACAGATGACTTATAAGTCTATGGATACATTCTCTTCCATCTTAAGTGAAGGCATTGTGGTGGTGGTAGCAATGATATGGTCAGATGAAGTGAATCAACGCGGAGTTGAACGGACCCTCTGAAAGTGATAGTGTCAAGGTGCCACTTCTTCACTTTTCGCGCCCCCTGAACGCTCTCAAATCGCTTATCTAGCAACTATGCAGGTTTTCAATATGCCAGATGATGAAACTCTTACATGCGATGCTTAGGTAGGATATGTGTGAATGTTAACCCCATTAATATATACTTCAACTGGCAACTCGCTCTACCTGCTTCATTCACCTTATGCGCACGATGTCGTTTGTGGGATTTTATTATTATTTTGTTATTGTTATTTTTCACCAGCCTCCATTAAATACCAAATTGTATCCACACCGAAGACTTCGTTGAGATACGTAAACCAACTCCTTCAAGACACCCATCCCCCAAAAATCCATTAGAATGTTGAACTACCGTGCCAAACAAACGGGCGAGTTAAGAGGTTGCCCCTTACACATATAGGAGAGGAAGAGAGAGGTTGACCTATGACCCATCCCCAAGGCCACAATCTTGACCTCTATGTACACACACACAGTGACACATACAAACACACTGTGACACACACACACACACACACAGACAGACCAGAAGATGGGTATGCGTGTAATTAGTAATCATAGGAAATCGATCTGATTGTATAAATTAAACCAAATATATATCGTTGAAGTAATTACATTAGAAACAATAGCGATTAAAGTAGCAGTTGCTTACAGTGCCGGGATGTATACTAACCCTTTCAGTAAACTATGACACATTCTTTATTGGCTATTATTAGACGATATTGTTCGGATAATTAAGTTTTTGTCTACTTAATTCCTAGAGGTCCTTCTTAAACTCAATAACATCGACTAATGATAGCCAGAATACAATGACAAAGGGTATCACGTTATAATGTAGTAATTCTACCAAGGACATCACAGTATTAAAAGGGTTTAATATTACCCACAATAACCTACCGAAATATATTTGTTAAAACATATTGTTCCATATCTACTCATGGACACTAGCCTATATACATTCGCATATACAAATATATATAATTTGTAAAACAAATTATCTTTTATAATTCATCAGATTTACTACATTTGTCGTCATTATGCTGAACAGGCTTAACTGCAGTACATTAATTCTCGCGCCAAATGTTGAATGAGATTACTATAATCCTTGCCATTGTACTGAACAGGTAGCCTATATTATGAGCATCACTGTAATACACATGCACATTATGTGTGTGCGTGTGAGAGAGAGAGAGTTACAAGGAATAGTTAGTATCTCAGAGACCTTGCGGTCCATTCCGAGGAGATACTCGAAGTGGAAGGAGAGAGACTGTTTAGTGCACTACACTCTTTACAGAGTGTGAACAATACTATCTACTCTCTTTTTGAACTGCTCTACTGAAGAACTGTTTACAACTTCGGGAGGAAAGTTTGTTCCAGGTAGAACAGATCTTATATGTGAAAAAGTTTCCACAATTACTAGTGTTGAACCTTTTCAATTTTAATGTCCAGCCATGATTGCGTGTTGTATTCATGAGAGAGAGAGAGAGAGAGAGAGAGAGAGAGAGAGAGAGAGAGAGAGAGACACCCCTCTCTCACTGTGGTGGCTACTATAATAATCACCTTGTACAGTCGGCCTAATAAGTGATGTCTCGGCACCAATTATGTTTCGATCAATGAATGGTATCCGAAATATGTACACATGATATCTTCTTTTTGAGTGAGGTATGCCAACATTTTCCTACACTTACCCACCCTATTCAACATCTGATAGACATTAATGTAACACAGAGCGAGCCAAACGTAAAGACAGCCGAGACATGACTTATTAGGCCGACCGTACCTTACCTCCACCTCCACACCTCCACCTACTGTCACCAACATCTGTCATTCACAGGTGGGGCTCCGAGAGATAGTAATAATTATATACATTACACAAACCTATGATAACCAGGTAATTGGAAATGTGAACGCGCCTATTACGGTAGTTGGCTTAACCGGATTCCAAAAAGTCTTTCTTAAGGGGAGATGGGTCGTTTTTCTGGCCCTCTTCTCCCTCATGTTTAACCCCATTAGCTTTCAGATTTTATGACGTTCGGCCCATTAGTTTGGCGATTTTAAGACCTTTTGCCCCTTTTCTGTGTCAATGTTAAGACTTCTAGTGTAATTTAGGTGTCGATATTTTCCTGGCGAGCGATAGCGAGCCTGTAATTTAGGAGGAACCGGCCTACGGCCGGGAAATTTTTCTACCGAAAAATGTACAAATATATCTTGAAGGGGGATCCTGAGGTTGTTATTTACTTTGATGGAAGTCTAGGGAGGAAACTAAAAAAGCATAATGCATGAATTATAAAATATATACCAAAAAATTAACCATCCTCCCTTAACTTGGCATATTCATAATTAAATATAAAGACGCCATCATATTAAATTGGTTAAGCTTACTGTATATACGGTACGATTTAACACACTTAAGAGGAGATGGGCCGGTTTTCTGGATAACTTTTTCCCTCGTGTTTAGCCCCATTACTTTTTAGTTTTTAACACATTTGGCTCATTAGTTTGACGATTTTAACATCTTTTGCCCCATTCCGTTGCTAAATTTAAGACCTTTCGTGCCATTTAGGTGTAGATTTTTTCCTGGCGAGCGATAGCGAGCCTGTATTTGTTGTGGAACCGCCCTTCGGCCGTGATATTTTTCTACCGAAAAATTTACAAATTAATCTAGAAGGGGGATCTAATGAATTTGTTTAAAGTTTGATGGAGGTCTAGGGAGGAAACTAGAAAAATAATTAATAAATTCAAAAAATCGACCTAAAGGTAAATCATCCCCCCTTAATGACAATAATGTCGGAGGAAGCGAGTGAGTCACGTGATAGCCAGTGAGTCACGTGATTGTTTGTTTACGTCCGAGGCGGCGGTGGTCACGCACGTCGGAGGAGGAGGAGGAGGAGCCGGAGTTGTCAATATTTACCTTCTTTGTTTGGTTACATTGAACACACGATTTGATTATATCAGTGTAGGCCTTTTTTGGTTGCCTAGATGGCTTGTAATTACCCTTTTTGTTACATTAAGGGGAGGTTTTTAGTTTGTTTCCTACTCCTCCAGCAATCTTAAAATTTCACCCCCTTGACCCCCTTTCAAGTTAAATTTGTACATTTTTCGGTAGAAAAATGTCCCGGCCAAAGGCCGGTTCCTCTTAAATTACAGGCTCGCTATCGCTCGCCAGGAAAAAATCGACACCTAAATGGGACGAAAGGTCTTAAAAGTGACATAAATGGGGTGAAACTTCTTAAAATCGCCAAACTAATGGGGCGAACGTCTTTAAACTTCAAAAGCAATGGGGCTAAACATAAGGGAGAAAGGGGTAAAGAACAAAATCCCTCAAGTGGAAATCTCCCCTTAAACACACGATTTTGTCAAAGTTGGCCTTTTATGGTTGCCTAGCTGGTTTGTCACAGAACTTAACAACTTCCAGATAATGCATTCACAATATTAAGGGGATAGTGGTTGTATTTTTGATCTATTTGTTCAGTTATTCATATTATTTTGAGTTTCCTCGCTAGACCTCCATCAAACTTAACAAAACACCCCCTAGACCCCCCTTCAAGATAAATTTGTACATTTATCGGTAGAAAAATGTTCCGGCCGAAGGCTGGTTCCTCTTAAAATTACAGCCTCGCTATCGCTCACTTGGAAAAAATCGACACCAAAATGACACGAAAGGTCTTAAAATTGACAACGAAATGGGGCGAATGGTCTTAAAATCATCAATTTAATGGGCCGAACGTCTCAAAACTCAAAACTAATGGGACTAAACACGAGGGAGAAAGTGGTCCAGCAAATCGGGCCCATCTCCCCTTATGGCAAACATGATAAGTAATTTCAAGTATTTAAAAGTAAGAATGATTTGATTTATATACCTATTACTGTCAAATATAAGATATCCTCAAGTCACATATACTCATCAACACTGGCAGAAATTATGGGTTTAAGGGGGATGGGCCATTTTTGTAGTCCTCCTTCTCCCTCATGCTTAGCCCCATTAATTTTCAGATTTTAAGACGTTTGACCCATTAGTTGTCGATTTTAAGATTTTTCGCCCGTTTTCTTTGTCACTAATGAGACTTTTCGTGTAATTTAGGTGTCGATTTTTTTCCTGGCGAGCGAAAGCGAGCCTGTAATTTAGGAGGAAGGCCGGGAAATTTTTGTACCTAAAAAATGTACAAATTTATCTTGAAGGAGGGTCTTGGGCGGAGTTTTTTTTAAGCTTGATGGAGGTCTAGGGAGGGGAAACGAAAACAATACATAAATGAGCTAATAAATACGGCCCTCCTCCCTTACCCATTACATTTGACAGTGTAGCTATATAATCAGGTATGGTGATATAGCTTGGTCTCTTTATACACTACAATCACTCCAAAACTCACGTGATGAGACCATAGCACGCCTGTCTTCCGATCTATCATCTATTTCTGATTGGGGCACATAAAATCTTGTTACTTCCAATGCTTCCAAAACCCAATTTCTCCATCTATCTTCCCGTCACAATCTTCCTCTACCTTCAACAACACACATTGGTGATGGGCTGGTCTATCAGAATGAGAGTTGAGCGTTCTCTGCCATACCCATAGCTTACTCTGACTGTTCCTTTTACTTATATATTTTCTAGATCTCAAGTGACGGCGTCTTTTCCGTGGATTGACCTCCCTACTGCCAACCCTGGCAGATTGGGAGCCAAAGCGTCACATATTTCCTTTGCCCCTCAACTTTCCCTTTATAATTGCTGAGGGGCACAGGGCCTTGGGTGGGGCTTTTGTTTCCCGGGCGTTTCCGCACCCTCCTCAGCTCCCCGCCTTTGAGTGGCTTCGGTCACCTGGGCATTATTAGTGGTAAGCTGGGAGGGTTCTGTGGGGGCGCTCGGTTATGGTCTTGGCCTTGCTCGGGACCTTGGGGCTGCTCGGCCAGACAGCCTGAGGAACAGCAACAACAACAACAACAACAACAACAACACACACATCAACCCTTCGTTATCTCTTAATATTCTTGGTGTTTCCTATTCTTCTGATCTTTATGGATAGTCCATATCACCACTGTTGCAAAATCTCGTACTCCTTATGTTTCTGCCTGGAATTAAGCCAAACCTGTTCTTCGATTTTCCAAAAATTCTGTCATCAATAACTAATATAATGAACTTTTTAACTCTAGCTCTTCCCATGCTTTCTGGCATCTAGCTAAAATCCTCTCCAACAAATATATTTCCTCGTCATTCCCTCCACTTTTACACTCCGATGTCACTACCGTCACTTCTTCCTCTGACAAAGCTAAACTCTTCTTTTAAGCTTTGGCTAAATATTCTACCTTGGATGATTCCAGTGCTATTCCTCCCTCTCCAACTTATACCTACTTATGCCTAATGTCTTAATATCTTCTAAGGATGTACTTTCTGCTCTCTCTGATCTTAACCCCTTGAAGCGCTGACGCGTTTTAACAGTTTATTTTGACTATCATTAGACGATTTTATGCAGCTTAGGAAGGATTTGTGGGTATTAAAAGGGTAAATACTATCTCAATCAACCCTTTGACTTCTATATACCGTTACTAATCTGAATAAAATCCTCTAATAGTAGCCATAAAACAGAACAGAAACGCGTATTGGAGCTTGAGAGGGTTAATACTAAGAAGGTGTATAGACTAGATGGTGTACTTGTAATTTGGCTCTGTCACTCTTTCAATTAAGGGGGTGACCTGCTTTTTTTTTATGTCTGTCCTTTTATCTCTTTCTCTGGCTTGTATCCATTCGGCCTCATTCAGCCAACTATTTTAAGACGTTTATCCCCATCTAGGTGTCGATTTCTTCCTGGCGAGCGATAGCGAGCCAGCATTATATGAAGAAATCCGGCTTCGCCGGAGAAATTTTTCTATCGAAAAATGTACAAATTTAGCCTGCTGTCTAACAAAAAATAAAAATATGCTGGCTCGCTACCGCTCACCAGTAAAAAATTTACACCTGGATGGGGATAAACGTCTTAACACAGTAGGCTGAATGGGGCCAAATGGATACAAGCCAGAGAAAGATAGAAAAGGACAGAACAAAAAGCAGGTCACCCCAATTAAGGGGAAACACTTGTTACAGGGAGCTTTGCCGTTCGTCTCCTTCTTACACATAGTTAAAGAATATAAGATAAACCAAATAAAAGGAAGTAAAAACAAAAACACGATAATCAAAATCACCCTATAGAATTATTTGATATAATTATGTGCTTGCCATTTAAGGGGGGTGACCTGTTTTTGTTCTGTCCTTTTCTATCTTTCCCTGGCTTGTATCCATTTGGCCCCATTCAGCCTACTGTTTTAAGACGTTTATCCCCATCCAGGTGTCAAAATAAACTATCAACACGCGTCATAATCTTCAAGGGGCTAAAGTATATCTGTCCACCACTGTACAGCACATTATCTTGGTTAATAGTCTTATTTTATATATATATATATATATATATATATATATATATATATATATATTACACACTCAATTCACAAGCTGCCTCATATACATAGACACCTACACAGATTCACACTTGCTAATTAATTAGGAGTGGTAGAGATGTAATTAATGACAGTGTGGTGGCAATGTATGGGATTATTTACATTTATATTAAGGGGAGATCTCCACTTCAGGGATTTTTTTTCTTGACCCCCTTCTCCCTCATGTTTAGCCCCATTGCTTTTGATATTATAAAACGTGTGCCCCATTAGTTTAGCGATTTTAAGAACTTTCACCCCATATTAAGACCTTTTGTGCTATTCAGGTGTCGATTTTATCCTGGCGAGCGATAGGGAGCCTGTAATTTAAGAGGAACCGGCCTTCGGCCGGGACATTTTTCTACCGAAAAATGTACAAATTTATCTTGAAAGGGCCTCAAGGTGGTGTAATTTTAAGCTTGATGGAGGTCTAGGGAACAAAGTAAATACCTGCCCTTAACCTAACATTATGTAGGTATTTTTGGCATTAATATATGTAAGTTAGGTGCTTCTTTATAAAATGCTCAAGCCCCATTATACAAATAGTACATATATTACTTTTCTTATTATTATCATTATTAATACTATTAGTAGTAGCAGTAATAATTAATTTGTTTATAGTTATATTATTATTATTATTACTATATTATCATCATTATCATTATTATTAAGATAGAGAGATGAGTGAAGAACAGAAGACAGAAGCTTTGATGAATAGGAATGAATGGAAAATGACTGTGAATAGACAAGTGAAAACGTGGTCATAGGGAGTGGGGGTCGGGCGCCAGTTGGGCTAGATAATAGTCCGTCAGGCGCCTGGTCCCGGGAACCGGTGTATATAACTATGAAGGGCCATGTGTGGAAGTGATGTGGGTGGGCATTGAATTGGTGAACTTCGCTGCGTGTCTGCCTGCTGAGACCGGAATCTCTCTGGGAGATCTGGGACCTGGGAACCATTTTGTTGGGGAACCCAAATGGGCCTGGGTCTCTGGGTTTTCTCCTGGGCGACCTAGATGTGTGTACATTTTATGTTTCATATTTGATTTTGTTGTTTCGGTTCGAACTCTGTCTCGAGTCTGTCACCCCCAGCTATGGGGTATATGGCTAAGTATATACATACATACATATTGTACATAATATCATTATTGTTAGGAAGTTGGCCAAGACGTTCAAACCGCCTCAGAGGGGGCTAGCGAGGCACGTGCTTCTTGGCCCAAAATATTGCCTGCGCGCCAATAAGTTTGGGTATGCATTCAAAAGTAAGCTTACTTGCTCAGTTGCGCAACCCAGAACACGCCCACGCAGCCCAATAGTTTACTTGGACACCCAAAAACACACCAGCATGTCCAAAAATATCCCTACATACCGAACAGTTCTCTTGTGCACCAAACATTCCAGTCAATTGGCTGCACGGTCCAAAGTTTGCCTATGCACCCAAAAGTTCATCTGCGCACCCAAAAGTTTGCTTGTGCACCTGATTATTTGTCTGCACATCCTAAAGTTTGTGCACCCAAAAGTTCAGTTGCATGGCTGCATTGCTCAAGGTTTGCCAGTGCAGCCCAAGTGTTTGCCTACACCAAATGTTTGCCCAAGCTCCCAATAGTATAAATGCACACCCAAACGTTTGCGTGTGCACCCAAACGTTCAGTTGTGTGGCTGCACAGCCCAAGGTATGCCTATGCAGGCCAAAAGATCGCCCATGCACCCAAAAGTTCGTTCGTGTGCCCAAAAGTTTGCTCGCGGAGTTGCAAGGCCCAAAGCACGCCTCCACAACCGAAAAGTTCACTTCCACACCCAAACGATCGCTTGTGCACCCAAAAGTTCGCTTGCACACTCAAAAGTTCAGTTGTGTGGCTGCACGGCCCAAAGTTTGCCCATGCGGCTCAACATTTTGCCGAAAACTGAAACTGAAACTATTTTTTTTTATTTTGCCAATCAAACATACAATATATGACAATTTTACAATAAAAAATATCATGGCTGCGCCTTTTGAGAACAATCTCTCTTAAAGGCACCTTGAATGCAACTCGATGGTTATTTTACATACAGTAAAATTATTAGTACGGTACCTACATATTGACCAAAACCAGAAAAGTATCATAATTGTTTTCGCCATAAAGGTGATTGTAGTTTAGGATTGTGGCAGTTTGATTGTCAAATGTTCGCTTACGTCCCCAAAAGTTTGCCCAAGCACCCACATTTTTGGGCTATAATTTTGCCTGCATGCCTAAACAATTGTTTGTGTGGCTTAAAGTTTACCTGCATGTACCAAAAGTTTACCTGCACACCTAAAAGTTTACCTGCATGTACCAAAAGTTTACCTGCACACCTAAAAGTTTATCTGCATGTACCAAAAGTTTACCTGCACACCTAAAAGTTTACCTGCATGTACCAAAAGTTTACCTGCACACCTAAAAGTTTACCTGCATGTACCAAAAGTTTACCTGCACACCTAAAAGTTTACCTGCATGTACCAAAAGTTTACTTACAGACCCAATAGTTCGGCTGCACGGTAAAAAGTTTGCTTGGACAGTGCAAAAGTTCCCCTGCTCATCCAAAAGCACGCCTGTGCACCACCCAAAAGTTTGCTTGTGCACTCAACACGTTTAGTCGCATATCTGTACGGCCCAAAGTTTGCTCAGACTGCCCAAAAGTTTGCCCGTGCATCCAAAAGTACGCCTATGCAACCAAAAGTTTGCCCGTGCATCCAAAAGTACGCCTATGCAACCAAAAGTTTGCCCGTGCATCCAAAAGTACGCCTATGCAACCAAAAGTTTGCCAAAGTGCCTTAACATTGATTAGGAATGTCTTGCCCATAACTTTAAACCACATGTAAAACTTGCTATGAATAGTAGCTCAGTTATTGTGAAAAGTAGCCCTAATTGAGGATTGGGGAAGACTGAGCACCTAATATTTGGTTTTACTTAAACCTAAAAAGATCTATACACCTACAGTACTCTGGTCAAAAGTGATGTAAATTTAGATGAAGTATATTAATTTAATGTGAAATTAATGGTGGCAGTGGTGCAATTAGTTTTTGGTGTTGGTGTGGAGGGAGGACAAGGGTGCCTACCATGTAGAGGAGTCTATGGTACCTACAGTAGAACCTTGAAAATGATAAGTCTTGTGCAATAACATACGATTACTGTATATTGTGTGTTTTATAGCCAAGCTATTCTTGGTTCCTTCGATGTACCAGGTAATAGCTGTTTTAGAGGGGTCTATCCCTAGTGAAGGAGGGGGGGGGGGTGGAGAGGTTCCAAACCCTTAACAATCGGTAGGGATTGGCTTTATTACAGGCTAAATGCACCTCTAATATATAGTTTTTTGAAACAACGGCTCAATTATTTGGATACAGCAAATAGAAGAAAACAATGAAAGTGGCCCCCAGTAGGGGGGCAGGAAGACCTAGCTCCTTGAAAATAATAGGAATCGAGTTTATCATAGGCCTAATGCATATGTACAATATTGCTACGGTGATTGGTTTGACATCAATGATATGGTCTGCAAAAAGTGTTTTGGGTCGATCCACCCCTCACGGGGGGATGGGGGGTTCCAAACTCATAAATATCAGTAGGGATCAGCTTTACCATACGCTTAATGCATAGGGTGTGGACATGGTAGAGGTGTATTTGTTAGCTATTGTGTGGGTGTGGTAGAGGTGTAATTGTTAGATAATTATAAATAGTGTGGGTGTGGTAGAAATGTAATCGTTATTGCTTTGAAAGCCAGTTTGGTTATGGAGATCCACAAAGTCTAAGAAATATAGAAAATAACCCGTAGTGGGGGGGGGGGGGGGGGGACCTAGGAATCGAGTTTACCATACCGTGTTTATAATCGGCTGATGTGCGGCGGCGGCTGATTGTCTGTAAAACCATATAGGGGAAAACAAAGATGGTGGCTCACTTGTGTGGTCATTTTTGCATGCACATGGCCAACAACAGCGATAATAACAGAAACTTGCCCAAACCAGGTGGGGGGAAATGAGGCAAATGACATTGCCCAAACCGGATTGGGAAAAAACCCTGCTGTGTTTGGCAAGAAAAGGAAGGCCTCGGAGTGCCTGATCCATACCGACAACAAAAGTTCCAAGAAATAATCATTACACGCCAGAAATACCTCCGAAAACCGGATAAACTCTTCCATATGACATCAATTCCATTGCATCCTCCCTTGTGGGGGATGCAATCTCCTAGGTTCGTTTATTGACGATTTCAGTATATCATCACCCATTCCTTCACTTTTTGGTCGATATTTTCATTTATTTATTATTTTTCTATTTTTCAAGCTTAAAAAACTAAACAAAAAACCCTAAACTCCCCTTCAAAATAAATGTGTAAATTTTTCAGTATACAAATGTCCCGGCTGAAGGCCGGTTCCTCCTAAAATTACAGCCTCGCTATCGCTCGCCAGGAAAAAAATCGACACCTAAATGGCACGAAAGGTCCTAATATTGATAAAGAAATGGGGTGAAAGGTATTAGAATCGCCAAACTAATAGGCCGAACGTCTTTAAATTATTATGTTCTCCCCACTAACCAACTTTACTCCTAAGCTCGATTAATGAAATTAACAAACACATGTGGCAGTCCGGGGATTCGAACCCAGGACGCTCACACCGAAAATCAACACACTTATGCATTGCACCACGAAGACAGTTAAAGAATGTTGCACAAGCCTACGATTTATTATGCAGTTTCGAATCCTGCATACCAATCTTAGCATGTACAATCATTTCAACTGCGCTATCGGAGGCTATGCATATATGTGAATGGAAATAGTAATTAATGGGGCACTTAACCCTAAGGAAGGCCTCTCTAAACCTCTCTAAAAACCAATGGGGCTAAACACGAGAGAGAAAGGGGCCACAAAATCAGGCCCATCTCCCCTTAATTATATATTTGGGGTGTTATTAGACGATTTTAACAAGCTTAAAGAGTAGCCAATCTGTGTATGTGAAAATATTAGTAAAGATCGAGCTTACCTCTTTAATAGCTAGAGATCTTTCCTAAGCTGTAAATTAGCAAGACTAGAACGGGACAAATGCCACATTACTGTAATGGTTAATGGAGCCTCTCAAATGTCGAAGGTACAGGCGTGGTAGAGGTGTTATTGATTAAGGTGTTGGTGGTCCTATTTCAGCTCCCTCCCTGCACCTTTAACTGGCTTATTGATTGATTTACATCCAATCACCTCTACGGGCACTTGCTTATTTATTGATTTATTTGTATATATACCTTATGAGTATATGAGTCAGATACAAGGGTAGATAGAGGGAGAGATGGTGTAGTTGTGAATAGGAATGAATGGAGAATGCTTGTGAGTAGATAGTACAAAGTAGTACAAAGGAGTACAAAGGAAATCAAGCAACAACAGGTCTAGTGACCCTTCTAGGCTGCTTGTCCTCCAAAACACTGAGGATCAAGTGTCCAAACAGTGGTTTAGAGTGGGTAAGGGAACATTGGAAAGGGAACTACTGCCCTAGAACTAATGTCCGTGGCAGGATTAGGAAGTTAGTAGGGGACAGATGGGTTAGTAACTGAGGGGGGGATAAAATAAAGTTATTCATTTACAAACGCAGTCAGTCGCGGGTTTGATGAGAGATATTTGTCTAAGCGGAGTTTAAATGAATCAACGGTGCTGCAGTCTATAGCGTCACGGGGAAGCCCATTCCACAAGTTGACAACTCGATTGAAGAAGAAATTCTTAGATTCGTGCGAGTTAAAAGATTTACCAATAATTTTGCAACCGTTTCCCCGCGTGTAATTAGATTGGTCGATAGTGAAATACTTACTACAGTTCATATTGTCGATGCCTTTGATGATTTTGAACACTTGAATTAAGTCACCTCTTAATCTGCGCTGGGTTAAAGGAAATAGATTTAATTCTCTAAGACGCTCTTCGTATGGTTTGTTCTTTAGGCTAGGTATCATTTTGGTAACTCTACGTTGAACTCGTTCTAGCTTGTTTATATCTTTTTGGTAATAAGGGCACCAGGATTGAACGCAGTATTCCAGAAGAGGGCGGACTAAGGAATTGTAAAGGGTTAGGATAACTTCTTTGGATTTATGCTCAAATGACCTGCCTATAAAGCCAATTATTTTGTTTGCCTTCTTAACAACTTCTGAACATTGTTGACTCGGTTTTAGGTTACTCGATATTGTTACTCCCAGATCGGTTTCTCTGTTTACATTCTTAAGCTGAGTGCCATTCATCGAATAGTTTGCTTTCTCATTTAGGTATCCGACATGTAGTACTTTACATTTATCCGCATTGAAACTCATTTGCCAAATTTGGGCCCAACATGACAATTTATCTAGATTGTGTTGCATATCGTCAACTTGTTCTTTTGAGAGTACGCTATTTGCAATTTTTGTATCTTCAGCAAATTTTGAGATTGTACAGGTGAGACCCTCATCTATGTCGTTGATGTAAATTAAAAAGATAATTGGTCCTAGTACCGATCCCTGGGGTACCCCGCTACTTACATTGGTCCATTTAGATGCCTTACCGTTTATGACTACTCTTTGCTTTCTGTCGCTGAGCCAATTTTCTATCCATTTCAACACACCGTCTTGTATTCCATGCGCTTTTAGTTTTAGCAATAAACGTTTGTGGGGAACTTTGTCAAAGGCCTTTTGAAAATCAAGGTATATAATATCTACAGCTTTACTCTCATCGTAGAGGTTGAGGATATCGTGGAAACCTCTTAGACTTCCTAAGAGGTTTGTTAAACAGGAACGTTTTTTACGAAAGCCGTGTTGAGTATCTTTAAGTAAGTTATTTGCCTCGAAGTGATTTACGAGTCTGTCTCTTATGACCGTTTCTAGCATTTTACATATAATTGAGGTTAAGCTATATAGTTACTGGACGATAGTTACTGGGTAGGGATTTGCTGCCTTTTTTTAATATCGGTGTTACGTTGGCTAGCTTCCACTGATCAGGCATAGTCCCAGACTGCAAGGATTCATTGAATAGCAATGTCAGTGGTTTGGAGAGCTCATCCTTAGCTTCCTTTAGAACTCTAGGCGAGATTGTATCAGGTCCAGGCGTTTTATTTACCTTGAGTTTATCTAAACAATTCAATACTTCTCTCTCTGTAACGGTGATATTGCTTAGAACATCTGAATTATCAATCTGAATCGGCGATGGTGTAGGGATATCACTGAGGTCTTCGGTTGTAAAAACTGATGCAAAGAAGGTATTGAGGGCATTACTCATTTGTACTTCGTCTTTGGTGTATTCTCCATTTTCATCGACTAACGGTCCAACAGTTGAAGTAACTACTTTTTTCTTTCTGATATAACTATAGAATTCTTTCGGGTTTGTTTTACTTTGATTCGCAACAGTAACTCCAGGGTCTTTTTACTTTGCTTAATTAACTTTTTGGCTTTGAGTCGTAGCTCTACAAATTTCACCCGCAATAGATGAGTGATAACACGCTCGCTGGGAGAGGGTGTCGGGTGCCAGTTGGACTAGAGTCACTAGATGATAGTCCGTCAGGTGCCTGGCCCGGGGAGCTGGTGTATATGAACTTATGAAGTTTCCTGCCTGGATGTGAGGTGGGCAGGCATTGTGGTATGGTTCTGCTACGTGTCTGCCTGCTGAGACTGGAACCACTCCGGGAGGTTGGGACCGGGGGAGTGCTGGAGGCCCTTAGTGATCCTTGGTCTCTGGGTCTTCTCCTAGGCGACCTAGATGTGTGTAAATTTTATATTTTGATTTTTATGTTGTGTTGTGATATCCCTGTTCGGGCTCTGTCTCCAGTCGGCCACCCTCAGCTATGGAGTACATACATACATACATACATATATATATATATCCTTAGTTATCCACACACCCCTCATGACTCATTGCACCAAATTACGATATTCCTATTTTTTTAACCTGACGAGTTTGTTCTTGTTCGCTTGAGTTAATATTGAGTTATATATTGGTCGATATAATACTATGTATTTATTTATTATTCTTTAGTTTCTTCCCTAAACCTCCATCAAGCTTAAACAAACATTCCCCTTCCTTAAAGGGGTAGGAAGGATCAGCAAGAAACCTAGGAAGGAGAACCGAGATGACAAGGAAATAATAGGTATAATAGACGCCAACCAAAAGCGATCCCTCTAACATTCGGATCACCATTTATGCACCAGCCCACAAAATCATTGGCTTCACCTTAGATGCTATACATTTTCCACAACAAAGTCTCTTCACATCAACATCTGGGATAAAGATCTTCCAGTTTTGTCATTTAAGGGAGCCCACCTCGCCTTTTTTTTCTCTTTCTCTCCCTCTCTCTTTGGCTTGTATCCATTCGGCCCCATTCAACCTACTGTTTTAAGACGTTTACCCCCATTCAAGTGTCAATATTTTCCTGGCGAGCGGTAGCGAGCCAGCATATATATATTTTTGTTTTGACAGCAAGCTAAATTTGTACATTTTTCGATAGAAAAATGTCTCCGGCGAAGCCGGATTTCTCCATACAATGCTGCTCGCTATCGCTCGCCAGGAAGAAATCGACACCAGAATGGGGATAAACGTCTTAAAACAGTTGGCTGAATGGGGCCGAATGGATAAAAGCCAGGTAAAGAGAGAAAAGGAGAGAAAGATAAAACAAAAAAAGCCTTAAAAGTGTATAAAGACCTTCATTTGCTCTTCCTAACAAACTTCCTCCATTGCATTCCTTTCATTTGCTATATATCTGTATATTTCAGCTATTTCCTTGTCATACTTTGAAACACACATTATCCCCCGTTCAGTATCAATGCCGTCCCCTCTTCATTTAATGGTGGCTACTACTATAGACGATTGTATTCAGTTTAATGGTGGCTACTACTATAGACGATTGTATTCAGTTTAATGGTGGCTACTACTATAGACGATTGTATTCAGTTTAATGGTGGCTACTACTATAGACGATTGTATTCAGTTTAATGGTGGCTACTACTATAGACGATTGTATTCAGTTTAATGGTGGCTACTACTATAGACGATTGTATTCAGTTTAATGGTGGCTACTACTATAGACGATTGTATTCAGTTTAATGGTGGCTACTACTATAGACGATTGTATTCATTTAATGGTGGCTACTACTATAGACGATTGTATTTAATGGTGGCTACTACTATAGACGATTGTATTTAATGGTGGCTACTACTACAGACGATTGTATTTAATGGTGGCTACTACTATAGACGATTGTATTTAATGGTGGCTACTACTACAGACGATTGTATTTAATGGTGGCTACTACTATAGACGATTGTATTTAATGGTGGCTACTACTATAGACGATTGTATTTAATGGTGGCTACTACTATAGACGATTGTATTCAGTTTAAGAAGAACCTCCAGCAATTAACAGGCTTCGAACTTTCTTAATTAACCCCTTTTACAACCTCAAATCCTTCTTAAGGGGAGATTTTTAGTTTGGTCCCTGGCTATCCTTCAAGCTTAAGATTACACCCCCTTGAGCCCCTTTCAAGATAAATTTGTACATTTTTCGGTAGAAAAATGTCCCGGCTGAAAGCCGGTTCCTCTTAAATTACAGGCTCGCTATCGCTCGCCAGGATAAAATCGACACCTAAATGGCACGAAAGGTCTTAAAATTGACAGAAATGGGTTGAAAGTTCTTAAAATCGTCAAAATAATGGGGAAAACGTCTTAAAATTAGAAAAACAATGGGGCTAAACATGAGGGAGAAAGGAGTCAAGAAAAAATCCCTCAAGTGGAAATCTCCCCTTAATTCTCAAGAGTTAATAAAGGAAATGTAGACGACTGATTATATTAAGGGGATATTTGTATAGATTTGTTCATTTGTTAATTTTTTTCATTTGTTAATTTTGTTCATTTGTTCATTTTGTTCATTTGTTAATTTGTTCATTTTGTTAATTTGTTCATTTTGTTAATTTGTTCATTTTGTTAATTTGTTCATTTTGTTCATTTTGTTCATTTGTTCATTTGTTAATTTTGTTCATTTGTTCATTTGTTCATTTTGTTCATTTGTTATTTTTGTTTATTTGTTCATTTGTTCTCATGTAAGCAGATGACGTGGTATTATTTGCTGAGTGCGAGTATGATCTATGCCAGTTGGTGGAGATGTTTCTGGAAGTATACAGTATATGTGAAAGACGAGGACTGAAAGTAAATGTGAATCAATGCCAAAAGTGATGGTAGTAGAATGAGACACTGTTTGTAATGTTATGGTTAATGGAGAACAACTTAAGGGGAGATCTCCACTTGAGGGATTTTTTTCTTGACCCCTTTCTCCCTCATGTTTAGCCCCATTGCTTTTGATATTATAAAATGTTTGCCCCATTAGTTTAGCGATTTTAAGAACTTTCACCCCATATTAAGACCTTTCGTGCCATTCAGGTGTCAATTTTATCCTGGCGAGCGATAGCGAGCCTGTAATTTAAGAGGAACCGGCCTTCGGCCGGGAAATTTTTCGGTAGAAAAATGTACAAATTTATCTTGAAAGGGACTCAAGGGGGTGTAATTTTAAGCTTGATGGAGGTCTAGGGAACAAACTACAAACCTCCCTTTAAGACGCATTTTATCAGTTTCTTCTGGCTACTATTAGACGGTTATATACAGATTAGGAAGGACATAGGACAGTCAGAGGATTGATTGGGCCAGTGTTTACCCTTTTAACTCCCGCAGATCCTTCATAAACTTAATACAATCGTTTAATGATAGCCAGAATATTATGGCCAAAATGCGCGCCACAATCCTAATTAACCCTGCTATAACAATAACGGCAAGGATCGTCAAAAGTTAAGGGGAGATGGCCCATATTTCTGCCCCCCCCCCCCCCCTCTCCCTCGTGTCTAGCCCCATTAGTGTTCAGACTTTCAGACGTTAGGCCCATTAGTTTGGCGCGATTTTAAGACCTTTCGCCCCCCTTTCTTAATCTATATTAAGACCTTTCGTGCTATTTAGGTGTAAAAAAAAATCCTGGCAAACGATAGTGAGCCTGTCATTTTGGAAGATTCGACCGGGACACCGAAAAATGTACAAATTAATCTAGAAGGGGGATCTAATGGATGTTTTCTTAAGTTTGATGGAGGTCTAGGGATGACAACAAATAAAAAGAAGAATAAAATTATATATAAATGATCAAATAAATACCACCCCATCTCCCCTTAATTAAGGCGCGGTGGAGGTGTTATTGGTTAAGGGCAGATTTTCACTTGAGGGATTTTTTTCTTGACCCCTTTCTCCCTCATGGTTAGCCCCATTGCTTTTGATATTATAAGACGTTCGCCCCATTAGTTTGGCGATTTTAAGAACTTTCACCCCATTTCTGTCAATTTTAAGACTTTTCGTGCCATTTAAGTGTCGATTTTTTCCTGGCGAGCGATAGCGAGCCTGTAATTTAAGAGCAACCGGCCTCCGGCCGGGAATTTTTTCCACCGAAAAATGTACAAATTTATCTTGAAAGGGGGTCAAGGGGGAGTAATATTAAGCTTAATAGAAGTCTAGGGAATCAACTAAAAACCTCCCCTTAAGGTGTTGGTGTCCTATTTCTGCTCCCTCCCTGCACCTTTAACTGGCTTATTGATTGATTTAGGTCTACCCACCGCTCCTCCCTCCCTCCCTCCCTCCCTCCCTCCCGACATGCACTCCTTTATGGTGATTGATGTAGTTGGCCATAGTATATCATATATCCTTAAGGGAGGTCATCTGCCTTTTTTTCTTCTCTTTCTCTCTTTTTCTCTCTTTCCTTGGCTTGTATCCATTCGGCCCCATTCAGCCAACTGTTTTAAGACGTTTATCTCCATCCAGGTCTCAATTTTTCAGCATTGTATGGAGAAATCCGGCTTCGGCGGAGACATTTTTCTATCGAAAAATGTACAAATTTAGCTTGCTGTCAAAACAAAAAATATATATATATGCTGGCTCGCTACCGCTCGCCAGGAAAATATTGACACCTGGATGGGAGTAAACGCCTTTAAACAGTAGGCTGAATGGGGCCGAAGGGATACACGCCAAAGAGAGAGGGAGAGAAAGAGGAAAAAGGCGAAGTGTTATTGATTAAGGTGTTGGTGGTCCTATTTCAGCTCCCTCCCTGCACCTTTAACTGGCTTATTGATTGATTTAGGTCTGTGATTGATTTAGGTCTGCGATTGATTTAGGTCTGTGATTGATTCAGGTCTGTGATTGATTTAGGTCTGTGATTGATTTAGGTCTGTGATTGATTTAGGTCTGTGATTGATTGCGGTCTGTGATTGATTTAGGTCTGTGATTGATTTAGGTCTGTGATTGATTTAGGTCTGTGATTGATTTAGGTCTGTGATTGATTTAGGTCTGTGATTGATTTAGGTCTGTGATTGATTTAGGTCTGTGATTGATTTAGGTCTGTGATTGATTTAGGTCTGTGATTGATTTAGGTCTGTGATTGATTTAGGTCTGGGATTGATTTAGGTCTGGGATTGATTTAGGTCTGTGATTGATTTAGTTTTCCATTTATCCTTAACCCCTTCAGTACCGGCAACGTCTTTTATGCTGTATTCTAGCTATATTTAGACGACTTTGTTAAGCTTAAGGGGAGATTTCCACTTGAGGGATTTTTTTCTTGACCCCTTTCTCCCTCATGGTTAGCCCCATTGCTTTTGATATTTTAAGACGTTCTCCCCATTACTTTGGCGATTTTAAGAACTTTCGACCCATTTCTGTCAATTTTAAGACTTTTCGTGCCATTTAGGTATCGATTTTTTCCTGGCGAGCGATAGCGAGCCTGTAATTTAAGAGGAATCGGCCTTCGGCCGGTACATTTTTCTACCAAAAAATTTACAAATTTATCTTGAAAGGGGGTCTAGGGGCTGTAATGTTAAGCTTGATGGAAGTCTAGCGAACTAACTAAAAACCTCCCCTTAAGCAGGACGTCTACCAATGATAAGGCTACAGACTATCTCAATTAATCCTTTTAGGTCAGGGGCCGGGGGAATGCTGGTGGGACCTTGGTGACCCTGGTCTCTGGGTCTTCTCCTGGATGACCTAGATGTGTGTGAAGTTGTGCTTTGTTTGTGTGTGTTCGTTGTTTTCTCTTGTGTTTTTTTGTGTTGTCCCTATTCTTGCTCTGTCTTGAGTCGCCCCCCCCAAAAAAAACAACAACAACAACACAAAAACAAAAAATAATAATAATAATAAAATGAAATAAAATAAAATAAAATAGGACAAATGGGGATTGGGCCTGAGTAAATAGATAGATAGATAGATAGATAGATAGATAGATAGATAGCTACAACATATCCTTCCTAAGCTTGATAAAATCTTTTAAATGTAGCTGAAATCTCATAAAAAAAATGTCGCCGGTATAGAAGGGGTTAACCCGTTCAAGACCCGATTACGCATTTAGTTTCTGTTTTCTGGCTTTTATTAGACGATTTTATTCAGATTAGGAATGGTATATAGAAGTCAGAGGGCTAAGTGAGGTAGTCTTTACCCTTAGAATTCCCACCGATCCTTCCTAAACTGTATAGAATCGTCTAATGATGACCAGAATAAGCTGTCAAAAGGCGTCGTAATCTTCAAAGGGTTAATTATTCCTTTCAGTACCAGTGCCGTCCATTTAACTTTACGCTGGCTACTATTAGACGAGTTTATTTAGTTTAAAATGGGCCTCCAGCAATCAACAGGCTTCGAACTGTCTCCCATAATCATTTTTACTACCACAGATCCTTCTTAAGCTTCACAAAATCGTCTAAATATCACTAGAATAAAATGAAAAAAAATACATCACCGGTACAGAAGAGGTTAATTGAGATAGTCATTTCCCCTATACTTCCCACCGATCCTTCCGAATCTGTATAAAATCGCCTAATGATGGCCAGAATAAACTGTCAAAAGGCGTCATAATCGTCAAAGGGTTAAATTATTCACAGGCATCCTTCAATCCTGGCACTAAAATATTAATACTGGTGGAAAAGCCAAGGCGAACACTTTAAGGGGAGGTTTTTAGTTAGTTCCCTAGACCTCCATCAAGCTTAAAATGTCACCCTCTAGGCCCCCTTTCAAGATAAATGTGTAAATTTTTCGGTAGAAAAATTTCCCGGCCAAAGGCCGGTTCCTCTTAAATTACAGGCTCGCTATCGCTCGCCAGGAAAACATCGACACCTAAATTGCATGAAAGGTCTTAAAATTGACAGAAATGGGGCGAAAGTTCTTAATTATGGTGCGAATGTCTTAAAATATCAAAAGCAATGGGGCTAAACATGAGGGAGAAAGGGGTCCAGACAAAAATCCCTCAAGTGGATATCTCCCCTTAAGGGAGGATGGTTGGTTTTATTCTGGGCACCCTTCTCCCTCCTGATTAGCCCCATTAGTTTTTAGATTTTGAGACGTTCGGCCCATTAGTTTGGCGATTTTTAGACCTTTCATCACATTTCTTTGTCAATGTTCAGACTTTTCGTGCCATTTAGGTGTCATTTTCCTGGCGAGCGATAGCGAGCCTGTAATTTAGGAGGAACCGGCCTTTGGCTGGGACATTGAACTATTGAACATTGTACAAGTTTATCTAGAAGGGGAATCTTGGCGATGTTGTACTAAAAAACTGTTCGTCCATGCTGACTCCCTGCCTAGGCAAACTCTTTTTTTCCTCTAACGTCTTTCCTTCTTGCTGGAAGTTTACTCTCACTCAACTTGTCCCAAAGAAGGGAGACCGCGCTCAACCAATGCCTTCTCTATGTATAGAGAAGGCATTGGCTCAACCCTCCAACTATCGTCCAATTGCTCTTATTTCATGCATCTCTAAAGTTTTTGAAACTATTCTTCATTCGAAATTTCTTAAGTATTCATCTTCTCATAATCTACTCTCAGATCACCAGTATGGTTTCCCTAAGGGTCGTTCTACTGGTGATCTTCTTTCTTATCTTACTAACTCTTGGGCATCCTCCTTTCGGGACTTCGGTGAGACCTTCTCTATTGTGCTAGACATATCGAAAGTCTTCGATAGAGTCTGGTGCAAATCTTTAATGTCCAAACTACCCTCCTTCGGTTTCTATCCCTCTATATGTGCCTGTGTCTTTAATTTCCTTTCCGGCCGTTTCATATCTGCGGTTGTGGACGGCCATCGCTCACTTCCTCATCCTATAAAGTCCGGTGTTCCTCAGGGCTCTAACCTATCTCCTATTCTCTTTCTAATTTTTATAAATGATCTTCTCAACTGTACCTCCAGTCCCATCCATTCATACGCAGACGACTCTACCTTACACTACTCAATTAGTTTTCCAGAACGCCCCAGCCAGCAATCCCTCAAAAATAAACTTAATGAAGCCATAGAACACTTATCTTCTGATCTAACTACTATTTCCAATTGGGGCAGAGAAAACCTTGTTGCTTCCAAAACCCAATTTCTCCATCTTACTACCCATCTGGAACTCCCAGAGAACTATCCCCTATTCTTCAGCAATACAAAAATCAATCCTTCATCACTAACTCAAGTAAATTGTGATTCTATATTCCTCTTATGAATTGCATATGTTTTATTGTATGTTTTTTTTTCCATTTATTGTGTGTGGACCTACATCTAATTGTGCATAAATAAAAATGTTCTGTACCTATGGTATAACTTGCCTTATATTTTATCGTAGTTATACACATGCAGTATATAGAATATTTAGTTCTCCCTGTTAATAGGACTCACCAATAACCAAAATTGCTCTAGCATATTACTCCCCTTTAGTAAGGTCCGGTCAGGTGAAGGCATTGAGGGATCAAGGTATAGAGTACACTCTATACCTTGCGAGGGATAAGCCTTTACAACGGCACCTCGTATCTACTTTTCGAAGAGTGTTGAGAGGGGAGAAGGGGCGTTCGCGAGCGAGGAAGCAGTTGGAGTGGCTTTGGTGGGTGTGTTAGTCTGTATACATCGTCGAGGTGTCCACCGACTGGGTGCGAGCATGTGAAACATGCTAGGACGTACTACCACACCCACTAAATATGTCCGCCTTGGCTGGGATCGAACCAAGGTCAAGCAGATTCACACGTGAGCGTGCTCTTCACTCGACCGTCGCTGCTCTAATAGAAATAACTACTAAACTAAATCATCCTGGAATGGGTTAAGGAACGATGGTAGAGGTGTTATTGATTAAGGTGTCGGTGGTGGTCGTATTTAAGGTGGGTGCCTGCGCCTTTAACTTCTTCCCACCACCACCACCACCACCACCACCACCTGTGACAAACATCACCACCACCACCAGGCCTGCGTCCACCGATCTTATCATCTCTTCTCCGGGCACGCCGCTCCCTCCCCAACATTTAAGGCAATCAATAAACGTCTAGCATGGCATAGCATGCATGAGAGAGAGCCACAGGAAACAGTCGAGGTCTGCCAGAAACCTTATCAAACGATTAGCTCATCCATTTTAACTTCTAGATCTCAACCAGTGACAAATTAATCATAGCCAATACAATCACTACTAAAAAATAAATAGCCATCCTCGTTTACCTAGTTGAACTTAAACGTATTAGTTGCTTTGGTCCTGGTTGAGGTTTAATGGTTGAGTCTTCCAAAAGCCTCAACTATTATGCCTTACTTGGTCTTATGGTCCATCTAATTCTCTCTCTCTCTCTCTCTCTCTCTCTCTCTGTCGCACATACAATCTATTTCCTCCCTCTCTCTCCAGACACACACACACACACACACACACTCTCTCTCTCTCACTTGGACACCATTTATTTTTCTCTCTCTCTCTCTCCACCCACACACACACACACACACACACACTATCTCTCTCTCTCTTCACTTCTAATATGTATACTTTTTTTTCCACACCCACCAAAACTTTCTCTCTTCACTTCTGACAGGCATACGTTTTTTTTTTTTTTTTTTTTTTCCAATATCTCATCACAAATGTTCTCCAATTGAACAAACCCCTTTAAGGGGAGATGGTCTGGTTTTTTCTGGACATTTTTCTCCCTCATGCTTAGCCCCTTTAGTGTTTATATTTTAAGACGTTTAGTCCATTAGTTTGGGGATTTTAAGACCTTTTGCCCCCTTTCTTTGTCAATATTAAGGCTTTTCGTGTCATTTAGGTGTCGATTTTTATCTGGCGAGCGATAGCGAACCTGTAATATAGGAGGAACCGGCCTTCGGCCTAGACATTTTTCTACCGAAAAATTTACAAATATATCTTGAAGGGGGATCCTGGATTTTTTTTTTAGTGTGATGGAGGTCTAGGGAGAAAACTAGAAAAATATTAAATCAATGAAAAAAACGACCATAAAAACAACCCATCTCCCCTTCACCCCCTCAGTCTGCTCACTTTATTAACCCTTCCAGCATTATAAGGCATATAGTAGACAGTTTTATATAGCTTAAGAATGACCGCTAGCAATTAAAGGGGTAAAGGATATCATATTTAACCCTGATAACCATTTATTTGCGTGTTTCCTTATCTTTCTAGATTTTATTTTAGTTTCCTCCATAGACCTCCATCAAGCTTAGAAAAACACCCCCTAGACCCCCTTTCAAGATAAATTTGTAAATTTTTCGGTAGAAAATTTTCCCAGCCGAAGGCCGGTTCCTCTTAAAAATACAGGCTCGCTATCGCTAGCCAGGAAAAGATCGACACCTAAATGGCACGAAAGGTCTTAATATTGACAAAGAAATGGGGCGTAAAGTCATGATCTCGCTAAACTAGGGCCGAATGTCTTAAAATGTAAAACACAAATGGGGCTATAGACGAGGGAGAAGGGGACTAGAAAAGCCAGCTCATCCCCCCTTAAATCAGATAGGAAATATACTGTTAGAAATATACAGTAATTATTAGTCCTAAGATCAACTAGGAAATATACTGTTAAGAAATATACAGTAATTATTGAGATAGGAAATATTCTGTTAGAAATATACAGTAATTATTGAGATAGGAAATATTCTGTTAGAAATATACAGTAATTATTGAGATAGGAAATATTCTGTTAGAAATATACAGTAATTATTGAGATAGGAAATATTCTGTTAGAAATATACAGTAATTATTGAGATAGGAAATATTCTGTTAGAAATATACAGTAATTATTGAGATAGGAAATATTCTGTTAGAAATATACAGTAATTATTGAGATAGGAAATATTCTGTTAGAAATATACAGTAATTATTGAGATAGGAAATATTCTGTTAGAAATATACAGTAATTATTGAGATAGGAAATATTCTGTTAGAAATATACAGTAATTATTGAGATAGGAAATATTATGTTAGAAATATACAGTAATTATTGAGATAGGAAATATTCTGTTAGAAATATACAGTAATTATTGAGATAGGAAATATTATGTTAGAAATATACAGTAATTATTGAGATAGGAAATATTCTGTTAGAAATATACAGTAATTATTCAGATAGGAAATATTCTGTTAGAAATATACAGTAATTATTCAGATAGGAAATATTCTGTTAGAAATATTCAGTAATTATTCAGATAGGAAATATTCTGTTAGAAATATACAGTAATTATTCAGATAGGAAATATTCTGTTAGAAATATTCAGTAATTATTGATAGGAAATATTCTGTTAGAAATATACAATAATTATTCAGATAGGAAATATTCTGTTAGAAATATACAGTAATTATTCAGATAGGAAATATACTGTTAGAAATATACAGCAATAATTAGTCCTAAGATCAGGTAGGAAATATACAGTTAGAAATATACACTAATATTTACGATCACGGGACTGGCAACACTATTGCCAACTGTAAATGTAATTTCCAAGGCCATAAACCAACCTAACTGTCGATTTTGTGAAGTTATTGACCGACTCATCATCGTAATGTAATGGTAAACTACAGCTAAAGAAAATAAATATATGTATATACTGTATATATGAAACAAAATACTCTAAACTTTAACTTACGGTCTTCTACAAAAGTTTACGGTTAATTGTTTATAAATTACTAAACTTACAAATATTATTATGTTTTATAGTAAAGGGATGGTTATAAACAGGATCCCCGAGTGTGGGCCGCGTTTATTTTTGTTTGCAGAATTCAGTATTTTTATAAAAGCCTTTGATCGATAATTCACCTGAGCCCGGTATACATCCGCCCAGTGACGTCACTATATTTTGGGGGGATGTGGGTAGTTGAAAAAAGGCAATTGGACACTATTATAACACTTTAAGAGCGATAACACTTATATTATATCGTATCCTGGCTATCATAAGACTATTTTATTCAGCTTAAAAAGGATGTAGGGTAAAAGGGGTCTGTCTCGTATGGGTCAGTAAACCTTCTGCAGAGTTCCATTGTTCTTATGTTCTTATGTGCAGAGGTCAAAGGGATAATTCTTACATATTTGATTTCAAAAGTCATTCTTGTGTTTTAAATTCTTCTGGTGTTGCACAAGATGAACTTAAGACGACACCATCTTATTGAAGGTGTTAACAGAGACAATATAAAGAGCAAGCATTGCAAAGCAATAATCACCTCCGTCGCCGGAACCCACGTCTCAGGCCTCTAAAAGCCATCCTTCCCTGTTTTACACACAAGACTGGTATTCCTAATATAAGTTCAAATTACTCTGATCAGTCAAATTATTATTTTTTTAATTGAGTGGTCGAAATTTGGAGAGCGCCTGTTTTGCGATGCAGGAGTAATTTGAACCGCAATGTTGCATCTCTCTCGCTATTCTACCGCTATTACAATAATCAGTGTTCCTCAAAGCTCTCTTAGTGTATAACACCTCCTCTACGTAGAGTACGTAGCACCCAACTTGCAACACAATCCCACCCATACTCTGTGCAACTCTCCAATCCAAGAGTGAAACGATATTCCCATTCTTACTTCTGTTCAACAGCTGAGCTCTGGAATTCTCTCCCTGAATCCATCTTCCCTTCATCCTATGACTTAAATTGCTTCAAACTCAGTGTGTCCCGGCATTTTGGCTTGAATATTCCTTGATTTTGGCCCTGTCACTCTTTCAAATTTGGGGGAGGCATTCGTCACAGGCAGTTCTGCCTTTGTGTCCCTAATCCACATACAAAAAAAACTAATCACAGTCACCCATATACTCACACCTACTCACAGTCTCCCACATATACCCACACAGTCACCCACATACGTTTACACAGTTAGCCACATATACCCACACCTTCTCACACAGTCAGCCACATACACCCACACCTACTCACACAGTCACCCACATACACCCACACCTACACGGTCACCCACACCTAACCACAGTCACCCACACCTACTCAAACAGTAACTCACACCTACACAGTCACCCACATACACCCACACCTACTCACACAGTCACTCACACCTACACGGCCACCCACACCTAACCACACAGTCACCCACACCTACTCACACAGTCACTCACATACACACACACCTACCCACAGTCACCCACACCTACTCACACAGTCACTCACACCTACTCACACAGTCACCCACGCCTACACGGTCACCAACATACACCCACACCTACTCATACAGTCACCCACGCCTACACGGTCACCCACACCTACTCACACATACACAGTCACCCACACCTACTCACACAGTCACCCACACCTACTCACACAGTCACCCACGCCTACACGGTCACCCACATACACCCACACCTACTCACACAGTCACTCACACCTACACGGTCACCCACACCTACTCACAGTCACTCACACATACACAGTCACCCACACCTACTCACACAATCACCCACGCCTGCACGGTCACCCACATACACCCACACCTACTCACACAGTCACTCACACCTACACGGTCACCCACACCTACTCACAGTCACTCACACACACCTA
The DNA here is from genome assembly GCA_032716605.1 of Paralithodes platypus. NCBI lineage: Eukaryota > Metazoa > Arthropoda > Malacostraca > Decapoda > Lithodidae > Paralithodes > Paralithodes platypus. Next base: position 34,141,594 of record CM064542.1, on the reverse strand, counting down.
CTCACACAGTCACCCACGCCTACACGGTCACCCACATACACCCACACCTACTCACACAGTCACTCACACCTACACGGTCACCCACACCTACTCACAGTCACTCACACATACACAGTCACCCACACCTACTCACACAGTCACCCACGCCTACACGGTCACCCACATACACCCACACCTACTCACACAGTCACTCACACCTACACGGTCACCCACACCTACTCACAGTCACTCACACATACACAGTCACCCACACCTGCTCACACCAGGGATCGGTACTCTACCCCAGGGATCGGTACTAGGACCAATTCTCTTTCTAATTTACATCAACGACATAGATGAGGGTCTCACCTGTACAATCTCAAAATTTGCTGACGATACAAAAATTGCAAATAGCGTACTCTCAAAAGATCAAGTTGACGATATGCAACACAATCTAGATAAATTGTCACATTGGGCCCAAATTTGGCAAATGAGTTTCAATGCGGATAAATGTAAAGTACTACATATCGGATACCTAAATGAGAAAGCAAACTATTCGATGAATGGCACTCAGCTTAAGAATGTAAACAGAGAAACCGATCTGGGAGTAACAATATCGAGTAACCTAAAACCGAGTCAACAATGTTCAGAGGTTGTTAAGAAGGCAAACAAAATAATTGGCTTTATAGGCAGGTCATTTGAGCATAAATCCAAAGAAGTTATCCTAACCCTTTACAATTCCTTAGTCCGCCCACTTCTGGAATACTGCGTTCAATGCTGGTGCCCTTATTACCAAAAAAGACATAAACAAGCTAGAACGAGTTCAACGTAGAGTTACCAAAATGATACCTAGCCTAAAGAACAAACCATACGAAGAGCGTCTTAGAGAATTAAATCTATTTCCTTAACCCAGCGCAGATTAAGAGGTGACTTAATTCAAGTGTTCAAAATCATCAAAGGCATCGACAATATGAACTGTAGTAAGTACTTCACTATCGACCAATCTAATTACACGCGGGGAAACGGTTGCAAAATTATTGGTAAATCTTTTAACTCACACGAATCTAAGAATTTCTTCTTCAATCGAGTTGTCAACTTGTGGAATGGGCTTCCCCGAGACGTTATAGACTGCAGCACCGTTGATTCATTTAAACTCCGCCTAGACAAATATCTCGCATCAAACCCGCGACTGACTGCGTTTGTAAATGAATAACTTTATTTTATCCTCCCCTCAGTTACTAACCCATATGTCCCCTACTAACTTCCTAGTCCTGCCACGTTAGTGGCAGGGTAGTAGTTCCCTTTCCAATGTTCCCTTACCCACTCTAAACCACTGTTTGGACACTTGATCCTCAGTGTTTTGGAGGACAAGCAGCCTAGAAGGGTCACTAGATCTGTTGTTGCTTGATTTCCATTGTACTCTTTTGTACTTTGTACACAGTCACCCACGCCTACACGGTCACCCACACCTACTCACACAGTCACTCACGCCTACACGGTCACCCACACCTACTCACACAGTCACCCACACCTACTCACAGTCACCCACACCTACTCACACAGTCACTCACACATACACAGTCACCCACATACATCCACATCTACTCACAGTCACCCACACCTAACCACACAGTCACCCACACCTACTCACACATACACAGTCACCCACACCTACTCACAGTCACCCACACCTACTCACACAGTCACCCACACCTACTCACACAGTCACCCACACCTACTCACACAGTCACTCACACCTACTCACAGTCACGCACACATACAGTCACCCACATACACCCACACCTACTCACAGTCACCCACACCTAACCACACAGTCACCCACACCTACTCACACAGTAACTCACACATACAGTCACCCACGCCTACTAAGTCACCCACACCTACCCACACAGTCACTCACATACACCCACACCTACCCACAGTCACCCACACCTACCCACAGTCACCCACACCTACCCACACAGTCACCCACATACACCCACAGTCACCCACATACACCCACACCTACTCACAAAACCACTCTTGGGTATTCTGGCCCGCTAATTGATCGAACAACTGGGAGAAAGAGTGGGAACAAGAATCCTTAATTGAAACATATCTGTAGGTGTTGATGTACCGATGTTAGCATAGTTAAAGGTGTTGAATTAAGAGATGTTAGCATATAAACGATGTTAGCATGTTTATAGGTGTTGTATTAAGAGATGTTAGCATATCAGAGACGTTAGCATAGTTAAAGGTATTGAATTAAGAGATGTTAGCATATAAGAGATGTTAGCATGTTCATAGGTGTTGAATTAAGAGATGTTAGTATGTTTATAGGTGTTGAATTAAGAGATGTTAGCATATTTTTAGGTGTTTAATTAAGAGATGTTAGCATATAAGAGATGTTAGCATATAAGAGATGTTAGCATATAAGAGATGTTAGCATGTTTGGTGTTTAATTAAGAGATGTTAGCATATTTTTAGGTGTTTAATTAAGAGATGTTAGCATATAAGAGATGTTAGCATGTTTATAGGTGTTGGATTAAGAGATGTTAGCATATAAGAGATGTTAGCATATTTATAGGTGTTGAATTAAGAAATGTTAGCATATAAGAGTCATGTTTATAGGTGTTGATTTAAGAGATGTTAGAATATTTATAGATGTTGATCTAGCGATATAGGCCTATGCGATGCATATATGGGGATATTGTAGGCACCAATCGAGCAGGGCAATACGTAGGGGAGGCCTAAATGCATTGATAAAAAGTTGCTGGAGCTCCTGCTTCATTTGCCTGGCTTCCCTTACTGATTTTGTTTGTGCCTCACCTACACAGAGTGATCCAGCTAGCTCTCCCAAACACCTCCTCCTCCTCTCTACTTCACTACACTAAGCAAGTACACCACACTTCTTTCTGCCAAAACCATATAATGTACGATATGATGACGAACAACCGCCCAGCCTCAGAGTCCCCTGGGGGGGGGGGGGATAAACCCTCACACCTGCCCGATTTTCCCCAAACGATCCCTCAAAATTAACTGGACAACGGCATGTCACTTTTATAATCGACTTCTGCAGTACTCGCGGCCTTCCACTAATTTTCCCTCTATCGAACACCATCTCTCCTACAAATCTGATCTTATTTTCCTCACTGAAACCCAGATGTCTGAAGCAACTGCCAGCAGTTCCTTCTCTGTATCCTCCTACTTTCTCTATCCTAGTTTCAAAGCCAAAGGCGGATGTTGTATATTAGTACACAACGAACTCACTTGCTCTTGTGTTCCCGATTTTGACTCCTCTGAATTCTAAACTTTATGATTTTGATAACAGTTTTGACCCGAGCATACATTTATCTATTATCTCTCTCTCTCTCTCTCTCTCTCTCTCTCTCTCTCTCTCTTTTGTGTATCCAATTTATTTTCTCCTCGTGTATCTCTTCATAATTTTTACACCTCACTTTCATATTTAATGCTCAAACGCCTTTATATTTTCAGACAGTTCCTTACACATCCTTTACGTGCCCCTCACTTTCCTACATCTCACTTACAGCAAGTGGTTCATTGTCATACACCTCACTAGTATACATAACATGGTGTTCATACCGTAATATAATGAATACTTTATACAGTATACATAATGTTCATACCGTAATATAATGAATACTTTATACAGTATACATAATGTTCATACCGTAATATAATGAATACCTTATTCAGTATACATAATGTTCATACCGTAATATAATTAACACCTTATTCAGCATCCTACCCTAATTATTTCGACCTATAAAATCCCAAGTCCTCAGTGGGGCTGAACGAAATGGACTATTGCGCATCACTAACTCTTTTAATAAAATGGTGTCAGTTTTTTTATATTTATTTTGTTCTTCCTTAACACTAGACAATTTTATACTGCTTAGGATGGACGTCCAGGAATGAAAGTGGTAACATCTATCTCAATTAAAGTGGTAACATCTATCTCAATTAAAGTGGTAACATCTATCTCAATTAAAGTGGTAACATCTATCTCAATTAAAGTGGTAACATCTATCTCAATTAAAGTGGTAACATCTATCTCAATTAAAGTGGTAACACCCATCTCAATGAAAGTGGTAACATCTAGAGGTATTAATATTCTTGATTTAGTTTTCAGTAACAATGAACATATGATAAATAATGTAGAGATTGGTGACCACCTAGGAAATAGCGATCATAAATCTATTTATTTTAATATACAATGGACAGGGAATGCTAAAGAGAATACGACACTTATCCCAGATTTCAGAAAAGCCGATTATGGTGGGCTAAGAAGAGACTTAAGGGTGGACCCTATTGTTAAGCGATTAAGTCAGGATATGCCAGAGTTAAACTTGCCACCTACATATAACCAGTTTATTGCTTCACTCCACAATGCTCAAAATAAATATATCCCTAAAAGAAGATTTAGATCGACGCAGAACCAACCAAAATGGATGACTAATAAGCTAATAGATCTTATAGGAAAAAAGAAAGGAATATATCGAAAAATAAAGAAAGGTGAAAATCATTTACATATATACTATCAGACTCTATCAAGACAGGTCAAAAAGGAAATCAGGAAAGCAAAAAGAAATTATGAAATAAGGATAGCCAGCGACTCAAAAAATAACCCTAAAGCTTTTTACCAACTATATAAATCTAAAGTTAGAGATGTAATAGGCCCCCTAAAAACTTCAATAGGAGAAATAACAGAAAATGATTTAGAAATGTGCAGTACATTAAATAGTCAGTTTCTTTCCGTTTTCACTAATGAAAATTTGGCACAGATTCCAGAAGTCAATATGGTATATAGTGATAGTATAGAAAATATGTTAAGTACAGTTAGTATAAGTAGAAATGATGTGCTTAAGGAAATTGACAGACTGAAACCTCAAAAATCGCCTGGTCCTGACGAGGTATATGCTAGAGTATTAAAAGAATGCAGAGATGAGTTAAGTAGTCCATTAGCATTTATATTTAACAAGTCATTAGAAACAGGTTTAGTTCCAGAAGCTTGGAAGCTTGCAAATGTAGTTCCGATCTTCAAAAAAGGTGATAAATCGATAGCATCCAATTACCGTCCCATTAGTCTCACATCAATCATAGGAAAGTTGCTAGAGTCTATTATTGCTAGGAAAATTAGAAGCCACTTAGTAAAATTTAACTTAATAAATTCTTCTCAGCATGGATTCACTCAGGGACGTTCGTGCCTTACTAATTTGCTTAGCTTTTTCTCAGAGGTATATGAAGCAGTAGATAGTGACAAGTCATATGATATTATATATTTAGATTTCAGTAAAGCTTTCGACAGAGTCCCTCATGAGAGATTGATGAGAAAGGTTGAGGCACATGGAATAGGAGGGTCGTTGTTGGGATGGATTAGGTCATGGCTAATTGGTAGGAAACAGAGAGTCAGCATAAATGGTACCAAGTCAGAGTGGGGAGCAGTCAAAAGTGGTGTCCCCCAGGGATCGGTATTAGGTCCCCTGTTGTTTCTTATATACATAAATGACCTAGATTTAGGTATAACTAGTAGGATAAGTAAATTCGCAGACGATACTAAAATGGGGAGATCAATTGATTCAGATAGCGATATAGAGTGCCTCCAAAGGGATCTAGATACCTTACATGAATGGTCAGTAAATTGGCAGATGAAGTTTAACATTGACAAATGCAAGGTATTAAAGATAGGGAAGATGCAAACAAATGTTAAATATAAACTAGCTAATTTAGAATTAGAAAATTCAGACTGCGAGAAAGATCTAGGTGTGTTTGTTAGCAATGATTTGAAGCCTAGAAAACAGTGTATAAGCGTTCGTAATAAGGCAAACAGGATTCTCGGGTTCATCTCTAGGAGTGTGAGTAACAGAACTGCTGATGTTATCTTAAAACTTTACTTGTCATTAGTGAGACCCCATATGGATTATGCTGTCCAATTTTGGTGTCCTTATTACAGAATGGACATAGATTCATTGGAGAGAATTCAGCGTAGAATGACAAAAATGATCCATAATATTATAAATTTTCCGTATGAAGAAAGGTTGAAGAAATTAGGTTTACATTCGTTAGAGAGACGCAGAGTTAGAGGGGATATGATAGAGGTGTTCAAGTGGGTTAGTGGGATTAACAAAGGGGACATGACAAATGTACTAAAGCTCAGTGATAGCGAAAGAACTCGTACCAATGGTTTCAAATTAGATAAATTTAGTTTCAGAAAAGATATAGGCAAATATTGGTTTGGTAACAGAGTTGTAGATGGGTGGAATAGGCTACCAAGTGATATAGTGGGATCAAGAACGATAGGGAGCTTTAAGAAAAAATTGGATAAGCATATGGACGAGAAGGGTTGGGTGTGAAGGGGGATCAGCCGGGTTGGGCCAATCAGCGCTCTGCAGACCCCGTAATCCTGCGTTAATCTCTAACCGGTTTGGTAAGATGATCCTCAGGGTATTAGAGTGTTGAGCCTATAATTGGGCTTTGTAATTGGGGTTGTGTGGGACAGGGATCTGCCTTGCTTAGGCCAATCGGCTTTCTGCAGACTCCCATTTTCTTATGTTCTTATGTTATCTATCTCAATGAAAGTGGTAACATCTATCTCAATGAAAGTGGTAACATCTATCTCAATGAAAGTGGTAACATCTATCTCAATTAATGTGGTAACATCTATCTCAATTAAAGTGGTAACATCTATCTCAATTCATCATTCAAGTCCCACAAATCTTTCCTGTACTGAATAAATCGTCTAAAAGTAGCCAGGATAATATGAAGACTGTACCATGGCAAAGGGTATGGCAAACGTAAGTCTATAGGCCTTCTTTTGACTTCTGTACTGTACCATGGCAAAGGGTATGGCAAACGTAAGTCTATATAGGCCTTCTTTTGACTTCTGTACTGTACCATGGCAAAGGGTATGGCAAACGTAAGTCTATAGGCCTTCTTTTGACTTTTGTACTGTACCATGGCAAAGGGTATGGCAAACGTAAGTCTATATAGGCCTTCTTTTGACTTCTGTACTGTACCATGGCAAAGGGTATGGCAAACGTAAGTCTATATAGGCCTTCTTTTGACTTCTGTACTGTACCATGGCAAAGGGTATGGCAAACATAAGTCTATATAGACCTTCTTTTGACTTCTGTACTGTACCATGGCAAAGGGTATGGCAAACGTAAGTATATAGACCTTCTTTTGACTTCTGTACTGTACCATGGCAAAGGGTATGGCAAACGTAAGTCTATAAGACCTTCTTTTGACTTCTGTACTGTACCATGGCAAAGGGTATGGCAAACGTAAGTATATAGGCCTTCTTTTGACTTCTGTACTGTACCATGGCAAAGGGTATGGCAAACGTAAGTCTATAGGCCTTCTTTTGACTTCTGTACTGTACCATGGCAAAGGGTATGGCAAACGTAAGTCTATATAGGCCTTCTTTTGACTTCTGTACTGTACCATGGCAAAGGGTATGGCAAACGTAAGTCTATAGGCCTTCTTTTGACTTTTGTACTGTACCATGGCAAAGGGTATGGCAAACGTAAGTCTATATAGGCCTTCTTTTGACTTCTGTACTGTACCATGGCAAAGGGTATGGCAAACGTAAGTCTATATAGGCCTTCTTTTGACTTCTGTACTGTACCATGGCAAAGGGTATGGCAAACATAAGTCTATATAGACCTTCTTTTGACTTCTGTACTGTACCATGGCAAAGGGTATGGCAAACGTAAGTATATAGACCTTCTTTTGACTTCTGTACTGTACCATGGCAAAGGGTATGGCAAACGTAAGTCTATATAGACCTTCTTTTGACTTCTGTACTGTACCATGGCAAAGGGTATGGCAAACGTAAGTATATAGGCCTTCTTTTGACTTCTGTACTGTACCATGGCAAAGGGTATGGCAAACGTAAGTCTATAGGCCTTCTTTTGACTTCTGTACTGTACCATGGCAAAGGGTATGGCAAACGTAAGTCTATATAGGCCTTCTTTTCACTTCTGTACTGTACCATGGCAAAGGGTATGGCAAACGTAAGTCTATATAGACCTTCTTTTGACTTCTGTACTGTACCATGGCAAAGGGTATGGCAAACGTAAGTCTATAGGCCTTCTTTTGACTTCTGTACTGTACCATGGCAAAGGGTATGGCAAACGTAAGTCTATAGGCCTTCTTTTGACTTCTGTACTGTACCATGGCAAAGGGTATGGCAAACGTAAGTCTATATAGGCCTTCTTTTGACTTCTGTACTGTACCATGGCAAAGGGTATGGCAAATATAAGTATATAGACCTTCTTTTGACTTCTGTACTGTACCATGGCAAAGGGTATGGCAAACGTAAGTCTATATAGGCCTTCTTTTGACTTCTGTACTGTACCATGGCAAAGGGTATGGCAAACGTAAGTATATAGACCTTCTTTTGACTTCTGTACTGTACCATGGCAAAGGGTATGGCAAACGTAAGTCTATATAGGCCTTCTTTTGACTTCTTTACTGTACCATGGCAAAGGGTATGGCAAACGTAAGTATATAGACCTTCTTTTGACTTCTGTACTGAATATTCTATGTTCTTGTGTCCCCAATTTTGTTTTATTGGAGATGTGGGATGCGGTAAGATGTGGGATGCGGTAAGATAAATAACGGGAAGAATAAGAGAGTCAACCAGAATCTACCAAACATATCTACCAGAATAAGAGTCAACCAGAATCTACCAGACATATCTACCAGAATCTACAATCAATCCAGTACTACATCTACCTGTATACATACCAACAAACAACCTATTTACACTGGAAGTATATTACCTTAAACCTACATGAGAGTAGTATTAACCCCTTCTGCACCGGCGAAGTTTTTGTTATTGTATTCTAGCTGTATTTACTGTATTTAGACGACTTTGTGCTGATTGAGAAGGATGTGGGTTAGTAAAAGAGGCTAATTAAGATAGTTCCCATAATTATACAATCCCAAGTAAAACGTGTAATATTTATTTTCATGAACTTGTCCTTGTTAATATTTGAGGTGTTATTCAATTGTATTGCGGTGGACGTGTTGCTTATTCTGTTCAAGGTACAATTAGACGATTTTGTTCAGATAGGGTCAAACGTCTCGTAATAAAACAGGATAAAACTGCCTCTAGTAATCCTTTCTGTACATTTATGCCTTGATAAATTTCAATCTGGCTTACACCACTCTGTTAACCCTCTCCGACATATGACGCAATTTTGAGCCTATTAGGGATACTTTAAAGCCTTTATTACCATCAGGGTTTTTTACAAACCTTTATTTTAGTTACTTCAACCTCTGCAGTTGTCTTTGAGTTAGATGTGGGCAGAAAACTAATTTTGGAGAGGTAATTATAAGAGTGAGAGAACTCTATTTCTTATTGCTAATCTGGCAACCTCTGCGTCATATATGTCTGAAGGGGTTAAGGGGGGTGACCTGATTTTGTTCTTTCCTTTTCTATCTTTCTCTGGCTTGTATCCATTTGGCCCCATTCAGCCTACTGTTTTAAGACGTTTATCCCCATCCAGGTGTACATTTTTTACTGGTGAGCGGTAGCGAGCCAGCATATTTTTTATTTTTGTTTGACAGCAGGCTAAATTTGTAAATTTTTCGATAGAAAAATGTCTCCGGCGAAGCCGGATTTCTTCATATAATGCTGGCTCGCTATCGCTCGCCAGGAAGAAATCGACACCTAGATGGGGATAAACGTCTTAAAATAGTTGGCTGAATGGGGCCGAATGGATACAAGCCAGAGAAAGAGAGAAAAGGACAGAAATAACAAAAAGCAGGTCACCCCCCTTAAGGGAGGATGGTTGTATTTTCTGCCCCCCCCCCCCCCCCCCCCCTTCTTCTTTATGCTTAGCCCCATTAGTTTTCAGATTCTAAGACGTTCGGCCCATTAGTTTGGTTATATTTACCCCTTCTGTACCGGCGACGTCTTTTATCATTTTATTCCAGCTTTATTTAGACGATTTTGTGAAGTTAAGAAGGATCTGTGGTAGTAAAAGGGTTAAGGGGAGGTTTTTAGTGTGTTTCCTAGACTTCCATCAAGCTTGAAATTACACCCCTTTGACTCCCTTTCAAGATCAATTTTTACATTTTTCGGTAGAAAATGTCCCGGCCGAAGGCCGGTTCCTCTTAACTTACGGGCTCGCTATCGCTCGCCAGGAAAAAATCTACACCTAAATGGTACGAAAGGTATTAACAGTGATATAAATGGGGTGAAACTTCTTAAAATCGCCAAGCTAATGGGGCGAACGTTTTATAATATCAAAAGCAATGGGGCTAAACATGAGGGAGAAAGGGGTCAAGAAAAAAATCCCTCAAGTGGAGATCTCCCCTTAAGTGAGATAGTTTGGAAGCCTGTTAACTGCTGGAGGCCCTTTTGAAACTGAATAAAATCGTTTAATGATCGCCAGACTCAAGTAAGACATATATCGCCGGTACGGAATGGGTTCAAACTTTTCCCTCCAATTCTTTGTCAATATTTAGTCCTATCGTGCCATTAAGGTGTCCAATTTTGTTCTTCCAAACCCTCTATTTTGGCGATTTTAAGACCTTTTGCCCAATTTCTGTCAATTTTAAGACTTTTCGTGCCATTCAGGTGCCGATTAATTTTGAAGGCCGGGAAATTTGTCTACCGAAACCTGTACACATATATCTGGAAGGGGGGTTTTGGCGGTATTTCCTTCAGCTTATGAGGAGAATTTCCACCTGGAGGATTTTTTTTTCTGGACCCCTTTCTCCCTCATGTTTAGCTCCATTGCTTTTGAGATTTTAAGACGTTCGCCCCATTAGTTTGGCGATTTTAAGAACCCTCGCCCCATTTCTGTCAATTTTAAGACCATTCGTGCCATTTAGGTGTCATTTTTTTCCTGGCGAGCGATAGCGAGCCTGTAATTTAAGGGGAACCGGCCTTCGGCCGGGACATTTTCTACCGAAAAATTTACAAATTTATTTTGAAAGGGGGTCTAGGGGGAGTAATTTTAAGCTTGATGGAAGTCTAGGGAATCAACTAAAAACCTCCCCTTAATGGAGGTCTAGGGGGTGGGGAGGGGGGGGGGGGATTTAACCCCTAGACACAAACCTTCTCAGGGGGGGGGGGGGAGGTAGGTTATTTTGGTTTGACTATAAAGGTCACAAGGCCTCAATATAGCTGAACTGTATACCGGTTATAGTGCACGGCCGAGACTTGGTTATACTCTTCAAGATCTATATACCTTGGTTATACTGTAGTTCACGTGCATTGTATAGGCTTGTACAGTCCACCTAATAAGTCCATGTCTCCGCTGTCATTACGTTTGGCTCGCTCTGTGCGCCATTAATGTCTGTCCGATGTTGAATAGCGTGTGTACAGATAGGAACATGTTTGTATATTTCACTCAAATCGAATAAATATAGTTTTAGATATTGCTGATACCAATTATTAATCAACATATACTTGGTGCCGAGACATCACTTATTAGGCCGATTGTACAGTCGACCTAATAAGTGATGTCTCAGCACCAAGTATACAGTATTTTGTTCGAAAATTGGTATCAGTAATATCTAAACATGATTTCTTGATTTCGAGTGAGATACACAACCATGTTCCTATCTGTTATATAACTTTGTATTAGGAGAGAATAGAGACATGACAAAAGTAGGAGAGAATTAGGAGAGAGTAGGAGAGAATTAGGAGAGAGTAGGAGAGAATTAGGAGAGAATTAGGAGAGAATTAGGAGAGAATTAGGAGAGAATTAGGAGAGAATAGAGAAATGACAAACGTAGCGAAGAATGATAGAAGAGTGATAGTTTTGGCAATCACAGAATACGTGTTGGTAGAATGATAGCCGACGAGACAGGCCTAAAAGAGCATCGCTCGGGTGATAACAATGGGCGTCGGGTATTTTGGGGGCGTGATTGAAGGGTGGGGGGGTGGAGAAAGGGGGGGGAGGGAGGGGAAGAGTGGGGGGGGGAGGGGGTGGAAGGGTGGTTGGGGAGGGGGAAGAGTGGGTGAGGAGGGGGGGGGGGGGATAAGTGGGTGGGGAGAGGGGAAGAATGGGTGGGGAGGAAGAGGGGAAGGGTGGGTTGGGATAGGGAGGAAGGGGTTGTTGTTGTTGTTGGTGATCGAACAACTTGGTGAAAGAGAGAGAGAGAGAAAGAAAGAGTATTAATTAAGGGAAGATGGGTCGTTTTTCTGGTCCCCTTTCTCCCTCGTGTTTAGCCCCATTTGTTTTGAGATTATAAGACGTTCGGCCCATTAGTTTTAGCGATGTTAACACCTTTCGCCCCATTTCGTTGTTAATGTTAAGACCTTTCGTACTATTTAGGTGTCGATTTTTTCCTGGCGAGCGACAGCGAGCCTGCAATTTTAAGAGGAACCGGCCTTCGGCCGGGAAATTTTTCTACCGAAAAATGTACACATTTATCTTAAAGGGGTGTCTAAGGGGTGTTTTTCTAAGCTTGATGGAGGTCTAGCGAGGAAACTAAGAAATAAAGGAAGAAAATAATTAATAAACCAAAACAAATAAAAAACCTTCCATCTCCCCTTGACGTCTACGTAACACAGCGTTGAATGAGGGAACTAGGCCTGCAGTACGAGAGTCAGATGACAAACTTATCAATGTGTTTGCTTGATAGTACTTAGAATACTACTAACATCACCAGACTAGGGGAAGTTGGTAGTGTAAATAGGGAACTAAGCTTGACAATGTAAAATACTCTGAAGAAATATAGTACAACATATTTAACATGCCCCTCTCGAGGTTTAGAGCCTTCGCTTTCTGACGGTATGCGACAGGATAGTTAGTTACAATAGGACTTCAGAGGCTATCAACCCTTCTGGATTATTACGCCAGCACACTGTAAGTCAAGAATAGCGTCAGGACTGGAGTCCCTTATCGAGAACTCCAGCCCCTTGCGGCAGGATATGACCAGGTCTATTATACATTCGGCCACTGAGTAGATAATAGATATTGAAGCTATATTCCATCACTGAGTAGATCAAATATATTAAAGTTATATTTTTCCATCAGTGATTAGATAAAAGATATTGAAGCTATATTATTCCATCAGTGATTAGATAAAAGATATTGAAGCTATGTTATTCCATCAGTGATTAGATAAAAGATATTGAAGCTATGTTATTCCATCACTGAGTAGATAAAAGATATTGAAGCTATATTATTCCATCACTGAGTAGATAAAAGATATTGAAGCTATGTTATTCCATCACTGAGTAGATAAAAGATATTGAAGCTATGTTATTCCATCAGTGATTAGATAAAATATATTGAAGCTATGTTATTCCATCAGTGAGTAGATAAATGATATTGAAGCTAGTATAAATGGTGTATTAGTATAAACGGTGTACTAGTTGATGTGTCCGGGAACAGGTAATACAACATGCACGGCCAGTAGTGAGGAGGATGATAGTTAAGTCTGGTCCGGGCCTGGCAGTGCTCTCAAACATGTTAATGGAGTCTTGGCTCATGACGGCAATAATACTACCCCAGGATAAAGTGTGTTGTGTAATGCCTCCCTGCCTTAATGTTACATACACACACACACACATTATATATATATATATACATTATATCCGTACTATTCGTGGTTGGAGTCTCGGTCCCGGCTGAGAGTAAAAACATGCATATATACTGTATATACAGTATATATATATATATATATATATATATATATATATATATATATATATATATATATATATATATATATATATATATATATATATTTTTACTCTCGGCCGGGACCGAGACTCCAACCACGAATAGTACGGACGAGATCCCATTTTTAATCAACTACACCACGGAGTGGTAAAAGAGAGTTCATCTTTTCCTATTTTTATTAAGGAGATGGAGAACTCCTACTTGGAAAATTTATTTAATTTCATACACAAGTCGTAGGACTCAAAATCCAGAGTACCATGCAGGAATTTTTACAATTATTTCTACGCAACTCGGGTTGAATTGATTTCATGTAATTCTCGCCCAGCCAAGCACCAGAGTTGTTTATATTAAGTATATCTCCAACTATGATTTTTTCATCTCCTTAATAACAGTAGGAAAAGGCTAACTATTCTCTATCACGCCGTGATGAAGTTGATTAAAGCATCGAGTCAACACATTTAGTAGCTCACGTGTATTTGTGAGATATACCTAATATTTATAGCTCTCGCTTAGAGAGCACATGTGGTTGATGAATTAGGAATTTTTTCTCTATGTGTATGAAGGAGACAAAAGGCAAAGCTGCTTGTAACAAGTGTCTCCCCCAAAGTTAAAAGATTGAGAGTCATATTAAACATTATATATTTTGTTCTCGTACAGTATTGTAAAGAAGTCGTGTGCTTGTTTAGTGTAATGATATGAATAGGAGGAGGGGGGGTTTCTGAGACCTAGCTGGATTACTCTCTGTGTAGGTGAGACACACATAGAGACAGTAAGAGGAGCCAGACACATGAAAAAGGAGTTCCAGCAACTCCTTGTCACAAGCCTATGATGCCTCCCCATATGATTCCTACAGGTCCTTTCTAAGCTGAATAATAAGATCGCATACTTTAAGTCAAAATAATGATGTTCCTACTATCATCTCAATCTTTCATGTCCGTGTCCTAGATAAGCTCCTTTATTGTCGGGGGTAATTAAGCAGGTATCACACGAGAGCTTTTATACTCAACATTCAATGATAAAAAAAAAATCTGGTAACATTTATGGGATATTTTGCACTGGTATCGAAAACTAGACTGATGATAGGTGAAATTAGGTGACCCAACTATTCTAAATGTTGACCTCATAAGCTGCCAGACCAGTGTTGAGGGAAAAAGCGCTCGTGTGATACCGGCTTAAGGAGAGATGTGTTTTTATTTTTTTGGTCTATTAATTAATTTATTCCTTTATTTTTTAGTTCCCCCCCCCCTCCCCCCGCCCCCCACACACACACACACACCACCACCACCACGCCTCTGATTTTAGTTTCCTCCCTTGACCTACACCAAGGTTAAAATAACATCCCCAAGTTCCCCCTTCTACATAAATGTGTACATTTTTCGGTAGAATAATGTACACATTTATCTAGAAGTAAAGGGGGATCTTGGGGATAATATTTTAACCTTGGTGGAGGTCAACGGAGGAAACTAAAATTAATAAATTAATAAATAAATCGACTAACAAATACCCCACTCACCCCTTAATAATTGATGCCCCAAATTGGCGTCCACACACAAAGCTGGCCCCTCCCTCTTACCCCAGGATCTCTACATGTTATAGGCTCCCGACAATAGAGGTCTTTCTTCAGCTTAACCCCTTCTGTACCAACGACGTCTTTTATACTTTACTCTGGCTGCTATTAGACGATTTTATTCAGTTTAACCCCTTCCTTACCGGCGACGTCTTTTCAATTTTATTCTAGCCATATTTAGACGATTTTGTGCCTTTTAAGAAGGACCTTGTGGTGGTATAAAGGGTTAAGTGAGATAGTTCGAAGCCTGTTTATTGCTAGAGGCCCTTCCTAAGCTGAATACAATCATTTAATAGTTGCCAGAATGTAACGACAACGACGTCACCGGTACAGCAGGGGTTAATATCAACATACGGGCTTCGAACTATCTCATTTAACCATTCTTACTACCACAGATCCTTCTTAAACTGCACAAAATCGTCTGTATATAGGTAGAATATACGTAAAAAGACGTCTCCGGTACTGAAGGGGTTAGGGATGATGTATGGGTGGCAGAAGGTTCATGATGATAGTATTAACCTATTTGGCTCTTACAACTGATTATTAAAGTGCATAAAATCATATAATGTTAGCCAAAATAAAATTTAAAATCCTATAATCATATTGAAAAACATAAAACACGAATAGATGAATCAATAAATACAATTCCTTAGCATAACCACCAAAAACAAAAACATATATGTATACGTCCCCCCTCTACCCCCCAATCTCCACGACTATTTCCTCTTCAGCATTTCTCGTACACATTTCTTAAGGACATACCACAATAATATACAGATCAATACAATAGTTGGGTAGAACCGCCTGGCCCCATCAACGAAGTTTCCGAGCACACCCATATCGATTGTATTATACGTGTAGCGATAACAACTTGAAGAACTGCCAAAAACGCTGTTGCTGATATCGAAACTACACGAAGAATGAACTTATTAACTTTGACAGCTGGGATATAGCCTAGCCCAACTTATCTACATAACATTGTCTTGGTATGCTGTCTCAAATGCAGTCCATAGTTATTTTTTCTTTCTCATATATATATCCTGATAATAGAAAATAGCCTACTTACCTAATAATTGTCTTAAATTAATACTAGAATATATAAATAAGGGAGAAAATTAAACTAATACTATATAGTTACCCATAACGTGAGAGTTTTCTATCAATTGTCATTAAAGAAAATTAAAAAATATGAGTAACTAAATTATTTATTATAACCCAAGCTCTATCGTTCCCCATAGTGTTGGGGCTTGTACTGAAAGGTGAATAAAGAATAACGAATAAAGAATACAGTTAGAACATTATGTTAATTGAGTTTCTTTTAGTTTACTCATTTTAGTTCAGTAAATTGAGGGACAAAAAGGTATTGTTGATGATAATAACCAATAATTAAGGGTTTAGGGGAAAGTACTACTAAAAACTATTGAATATTCTAGGCCATATATAATAACTACTAACCTTTGTAATTCAAAACAGGAAAACAGGGCTAGAACAAATGAGCTGTACACTTTCAAACTGATTTCCTGGTTGACTCTTCTCAAATTATAGAAATGTCCGCACGATTCCTCTCGTTGATTTCTAGCCTATAGTCTATTCGCTGTGAGTAAGCGAGAAATCAAAAACTCTATCCTCTGTAACTCAAAAAGGGCTATGCCTTGACTGACTCTTCCCAAATGGTAGAAATACTAGCTCGATTACTCTAGTCGTTTGTGAGTTACAGAGGTTAGAGGTCATGAATTCTCGCCTACTTACAGCGAATAGACTATAGTTATAGTGAATAGTCTATAATAGTTGTTTGTCAAAGAACAATTTTATTCTAAACGTGGAATGGATAGGAAGGAATTTATGCAAATTATATGGAAATGTATTGCTTAGGCCAATTTATCGATTGAGACATAATATGAACTGTAATGCATAATTCTAACATTGTATATTTAATGACCAACTAAACGAGTGTCGAATTATAAACCAAATCAAACTTAACCAAATCTATCGTGGCAGTACTGTACTGGTCGAGTTGGCACTGGTTGGGATCTACTGGTTGAAAGGGTCTGCTATATGTTATTAATTATCATTAAGCCAGAAATCGTGAACCCAAACCTTAATAATGGGTAGAGTAAATGTGCTGTAAACTTCAACACCTATTCCCTGGTCGAATCTTCGAAAATAATACGGACAATATAGTAGCTCCAGTACTCTTGGTGTTTTTGAAGTGGAGAGTTTATTAGTCAACCTATTTAGCCTAATTATAATGAATAGACTATAGTTGAGCTGTTGTGTCACCTTTTGTACTATTAGCTTGTTTAATGTAGTGAAATGGATAGGAGAGAGGGTGTTTCTGAGAGCTAGCTGGATTACTCTCTGTGTAGGTGAGACACAAATAGAAACAGTAAGGGAAGCCAGACAAATGAAACAGGAGTTCCAGCAACTCCTTGTCACATGCCTATGAAGCCTCCCCTGGGAATTTACCCCTATGATTCCTACAAGTCCTTTCTAAGCTGAATAAGATCGCATACTGTAAGGGGCTATAGTGTCTGGATTTATGGTCTATCAATTAACCCCTTCTGTACCGGATACGTCTTTTGTTATTATTTCAGCTACATTTAGACGATTTTATTAAACTTAGGAAGGATACCTGGTAGCTAAAAGGATTAATTGAGATAGTCTGTCACCTTTTAATGGGTAGACGTCCTTCCTAAGCTGAATAAAATCGCCTAATAGTTGCCAGCATATAGTGATAAATACATCACCGGTACAGAAGGGGTTAATGTATTTATATGCTATTTAGTTTCCTCCCTAGACCTCCATTAAGCTTAGAAAAATACCCCCTAGACGCCCCCCCCCCCCCCCCTTCAAGAAAAAATTGTGCATTCTTCGGTAGAAAAATTCCTCTTAAAATTACAGGCTCGCTTTCGCTCGCCAGGAACAAATTGACACCTAAATGGCACGAAAGGTCTTAAAATTGACAACGAAATGGGGGGAAAGGTGTTAAAATCGCCAAACTAATGTAACGAACGTCTTAACATATCAAAACTATTATGCTAAACATGAAAGAGAAGGGGGTCCATAAAAAGCGCCTACCACCCCCTTAAGTCCAAATAATATTGATGTTCCTACTATCATCTCCATCTGTCATGTCCGTGTTCCTAGACAAGCTCCATTATTGTCGGTAGTAATTAACCTCTTCAGTACCGGTGACGTCTCTTTACTTTATTTCAGCTTTATTTAGACGATATTATGAAGCTTAGCAGGGATATATAGTAGCTAAAAGGAATACATTAAATATTATGAAGCTTAGCAGGGATATATAGTAGCTAAAAGGAATACATTAAATATTATGAAGCTTAGCGATATATAGTAGCTAAAAGGAATACATTAAATATTATGAAGCTTAGCAGGGATATATAGTAGCTAAAAGGAATACATTAAATATTATGAAGCTTAGCAGGGATATATAGTAGCTAAAAGGAATACATTAAATATTATGAAGCTTAGCAGGGATATATAGTAGCTAAAAGGAATACATTAAATATTATGAAGCTTAGCAGGGATATATAGTAGCTAAAAGGAATACATTAAATATTATGAAGCTTAGCAGGGATATATAGTAGCTAAAAGGAATACATTAAATATTATGAAGCTTAGCAGGGATATATAGTAGCTAAAAGGAATACATTAAATATTATGAAGCTTAGCAGGGATATATAGTAGCTAAAAGGAATACATTAAATATTATGAAGCTTAGCAGGGATATATAGTAGCTAAAAGGAATACATTAAATATTATGAAGCTTAGCAGGGATATATAGTAGCTAAAAGGAATACATTAAATATTATGAAGCTTAGCAGGGATATATAGTAGCTAAAAGGAATACATTAAATATTATGAAGCTTAGCAGGGATATATAGTAGCTAAAAGGAATACATTAAATAGTCTGTAGTAGTTTAATTGCTATACGTTCTACTCTAGCTAAATTAACCCTTTCAAGCTCCAATACGCATTTCCGTTTTGTTTCCTGGTAATTATTAGAAGATTTTATTCAGATTAGGAAGGGTATAATATGTAAGTCAGAGGGTTGATTGAGAAAGTCTTTACCCTTTAAATACCCAGATATCCTTCCTAAGCTGCATAAAATCGTCTAATGATAGCCAAAATATACTGCTAAAACGCGTCAGAGCTTCAAGGGGTTAAATCATCTAATAGTTGGCAGAATATAACGGAGAGGACTCGCCGGTACAGAAGGGGTTAAGCCGGTATCACACGAGAGCTTTTATACTCAACATTCGATGATCAAAATATTTCTGGCAACATTTCTGGGATATGTTGCACTGGTATTGGAAACTAGACTAATGATAGATGAATTTAGGTGACATAAATATATTAAATGTTTACCTCATAACCTGCCAGACCAGTGTTGAGGATAAATGTCGAGGGAAAAAGCGCTCGTGTGATACCGGCTTAAGGGGAGACGTGCCGTTTTTTTAGTCTATTAATTCATTTATTCCTGTATTTCTTAGTTTCCTCACTAGACCTCCATCAAAAGTTAGAAGAACACCCCCTAAAAAATTGGCACCAAACTACCACGAAAGGTCTTAAAATTAACAAGGAAATGGGGCGAAAGGTGTTAACATCGTCTAACTAATGGACCAAACGTCTTATAATCTAAAAAAAACAATAGGGCTAAACACGAGGGAGAAGGGGGGTCACAAAAACCCAGCCCATCCCCCCCCCCCCTTAACTTAAAGTGTTGTTGCGGTATTCCTCGCCGGGCATTATATACTATAGTCTATTCGCTGTAAGTAGGCCAAAAATCATGAACTCTATCCTCTGTAACTCACAAAGGGCTGGAGCAAATGGGCTGTAAATTTCCACATCCTATTCCTTGACTGACTCTTCCCAAATGGTAGACATATTAGCTCGATTACTCTAGTCGTTTTTGAGTTACAGAGGTTAGAATTCATGATTTTTCGCCTACTTACAGTGAATAGACTATACGCTATACCCTGTTCAGTATAGGTAGGCTAACACTGTTCACCACTAACCTCTATAGCAAAAATTGTAACGTCTAGAATAATAGAGTTAAGGGGAAATGAGGGTATTTATTGGCTTATTGTTTTATCTTTTATATAACTTTTTAGTTTCCTCCCTAGACCTCCATCAAGCTGTAAAAAGACCAACTGGAACTCCCTCCAAGATAAAAATGTAAATTTTTTGGTAGAAAAAAGTCCTGGCCGAAGGCCGGTTACTCTTAAAATTACAGGTTCGCTTTCGCTCACCAGGAAAAAATTGACACCTGAATGGCACGAAAGGTCTTAATATGGAAAAAAAAAAAAATGAGGGGTGAAGACATAAAATCGCCAAACTAATGAGTCAAACGTCTTAAGATCTAAAAAAGAATGGGATTAAACACGAGGGAGAAGGGGGCCAGGAAAAGCAGCCCATCTCCCCTAAATATTTCTACCATTTAGCAAGAGATAGCCAGGAAATAGGTGTGGAAATATACAGCCCATTTGCTCTGGCCCTTTTTGAGTTACGGAGGTCAAGGATCCCGATTTCTGGCCTACTTATGATGAATTTTATATTTTGTTCTGGCCCTCTTCTCCCTCATGTTTAGCCCCATTAGTTTTCAGATTTTAAGACGTTCAACCCATTAGTTTGTCGATTTAATTATTTTTCGCCCCATATATTTGTCAATATTAAGACCTTTCGTGCCATTAAGGTGTCTATTTTCTTCTGGCGAGCTTTAGTGAGCATGCAATTTAGGAGGAACAAACGGAGGAAACTGAAATTAATAAATTAATAAATAAATCGACTAACAAATACCCCCCCCCCCCCCCCCCCCCCCCCCCCCCCCCCCCCCCCCCCCCCCCCCCCCCCCCCCCCCCCCCCCCCCCCCCCCCCTTAATAATTGATGCCCCAAATTAGCGTCCAAACACAAAGCTGGCCCCTCCCTCTTACCACAGTACCTGTGCATGTTATAGGCTCCCGACAATAGAGGTCTTTCTTCAGCTTAACCCCTTCTGTACCAACGACGTCTTTTATACTTTACTCTGGCTGCTATTAGACGATTTTATTCAGTTTAACCCCTTTCTTACCGGCGACGTCTTTTTAATTTTTATTCTAGCTATATTTAGACGACTTTGTACCATTTAAGAAGGACCTTGTGGTGGTATAAAGGGTTAAGTGAGATAGTTCGAAGCCTGTTTATTGCTAGAGCTGAATACAATGAATACAAGCTGAATACAATCATCTAATAGTTGCCAGAATGTAACGACAACGACGTCACCGATACAGCAGGGGTTAAAAGGGGCCTCTATCAACTTACAGGCTTCGAACTATCTCATGTAACCATTCTTACTACCACAGATCCTTCTTAAACTGCACAAAATCGTCTGTATATAGCTAGAATATACGTAAAAAGACGTCTCCGGTACAGAAGGGGTTAGGGATGATGTATGGGTGGCAGAAGGTTCATGATGATAGTATTAACCTCTTTGGCTCTTATAACTGATTATTAAAGTGCATAAAATCATATAATGTTAGCCAACATAAAATTTAAAATCCTATAATCATATTGAAAAACATAAAACACGAATAGATGAATCAATAAATACAATTCCTTATCATAACCACCAAAAACAAAAACATATATGTATACGTCCCCCCTCTCCCCCCCAATCTCCACAACTATTTCCTCTTCAGCATTTCTCGTACACAATTCTTAAGGACATACCACAATAATATACAGATCAATACAATAGTTGGGTAGAACCGCCTGGCCCCATCCACGAAGTTTCCGAGCACACCCATATCGATTGTATTATACGTGTAGTGATAACAACTTGAAGAACTGCCAAAAACGCTGTTGCTGATATCGAAGGTACACGAAGAATGAACTTATGAACTTTGACAGCTGGGATATAGCCTAGCCCAACTTATCTACATAACATTTTCTTGGTATGCTGGCTCAAATGCAGTCCATAGCTATTTTTTCTTTCTCATATATATATCCTGATAATAGAAAATAGCCTACTTACCTAATAATTGTCTTAAATTAATACTAGAATATATAAATAAGGGAGAAAATTAAACTAATACTATATAGTTACCCATATCTTGATAGTTTTCTATCAATTGTCATTAAAGAAAATGAATAAATATGAGTAACTAAATTATTTATTATAATCCAAGCTCTATCGTTACCTGTGTTGAGGACTTGTACTGAAAGGTGAATAAAGAATAACGAATACAAAATACAGCTAGAACATTATGTTATTTGAGTTTCTTTTAGTTTAATAATATCAGTTCAGTTAGTTGAGGGACGCACAAAAAGGTATTGTTGATGATGATAATAATAGGCCTAACCAATAATTAAGGGTTTAGGGGAAAGTACTACTAAAGACTATTTAATATTGCTAGGCCATATATATTGACTACTAACCTGTCATTCAACAAAGGAAAAAAGGGCAGGAGCAAATGAGCTGTAATTTTTCCAACATATTTCCTGGCTGACTCGTCTCAAAATATCAATACGATTCTTCTCGTTCGATTTCTAGCCTAGTTATAGTGAACAGTCTATAATAGCTTTTTGTTAAAGAACAATTTTATTCTAAACGTGACATGGATAGAAGGAATTCATGAACATTAAATGGATTGTTTTGCATAGGCCAATTTATCAATAGGAGCGTTCAATCTGTAGACAAGCTTGCCAAATGTCACCAGATTCGCCAATTATCGCAATAAAATGTGAACAAGACGATGAAGGGTGTCAGTTTCTAAATTGTTTGTCGATTTTTCCTGAAGTTAATAGTCTTATGACAAGCGGTTTTAATCTTTTATATTCTTCATATATAATACAATAATCTCTTATATATTTTAGCTCACCACTTTATTGTATATCTAAAATAAGAGAGCAGGAATTGTTTTTGTTGTGAAATAAATCCATTACAAAATGGTAAATACTGGTTGCAAAAAATAAATAGTATATGATATACCTTCTTTTGTATGCTAATGATATATTTATAATAGTGGTATCTAACTTAAACAAAGTTTTTTATGATTAAATTGACATTTCATTCAGTTACTTATTTTTCTCTGCAGGACTTGAGAAGCAGCAATTTTTTTTTATAGAGGCTGTTGATTGGCTTATGGATGCGATTAGTAAATCAAGATATCTGAATTATTTCATATATACTTTTTAAATATTTTAATTACAAGCAATTTCAACAATTGATTCATGTTCTAGAGAGATATCCGAACACCGTGGTATAAAATATGTCACATGGAATACATTATTAACGAAAATATTATAAAGTGAACACTGACAAAATAAACACATATGCGAAAAATCACTAAACGAGAGAGGAGATTGCCTGCTGAGATGGCTCAGTTCTTGAGCCTATTAGCCAATCAGGGGCTGATATCCTAACTTACCAACACCGTAGTAACTTATCCCAGTGTTAAGGAAGCCACTGCACATGCTAAAAATGCAGAGGCTTGTGATTGGCTAAGGCGGGTGAGATGTAAGCCGAGACTCAGTCAGTCTACAAATCTCGCTTACTTGTTGGCTTTATTTATTTTTATTTCGCTTGTGTTCACTTTATAATGTCTATGTTATTAATGTGTTATATGTGATATATTTTTAGCTCTCAAGGTTTGTATATCACTTTAGATAATCACATTATCATTAAAATTGCTTACAATTTTAGAGTTTCAATAATATACAGTATGTATTTGAACTCCACCGACAAACTTCCGGGATCACTTGTAGAGTTAAATATAATACTATTTTATACATACCAATTTTACTATAGTTGTCTAATTAAGGAGATAGAGGACTAATTAGATATGTAGCACACGAATGTTGCTATAAGTGCGCTAGACACCAGTTGCCTGATATAATGGATATACTGTGAAATCAAACATACCAATGGCATCGGGAATTCTTAATAACATTATCTGAATGATGCCAAGCACTTATGTGTACTTATGTAAAGTTATGTTGCCGTTTTAATGTGGTTAGCATTAAAATTATAAGTGACTTAGCGATCGCGGTGATGGTGATGTTGACACATTTGATACTCTGTTCCCATTGTGGAATGTTAAAGGCAAAGCCTGTGCCACATATCCGAACACTACAACTTGGCGGGCAATTGGTTGTGGAGTATGGCGGGCAGTTGTCAATTTGATACCGTTGTTTTTCGTTCAATAACGAATTTCTATAATGAAAAACACGAAGAATTAGAACACTTTCATTAAATCTGACGTTGTTGCATAGAGAATAACGCATACACAAACTAAAAATCGATACACTGAACATTATTTGACCCATATACAAATTATATTCACGAGAATACGCACTAACTCAGCTCACACTGCTCTTGTATATTCTTTTGGTAAGACTTGTCGAGACTGAAGTGTATGCGTGGGTATGTAGTAAGGGTATGTGTGTTTGTGTATGCGTGTGTATGTGTTTGTAATAGTGGTAAGTGTGAGTATTCTATTGTTGGGGGTAACTAGAGAGGTAGGGGGTACCACTGGGTGTTTGACTATGGGGGAGTGGGGAAGCGGTTTGTATGTGTGGGTGAGTGTGTATGTGCTTGTGTATGTGCTTAGTGATTGTAAGTGGGAATTCTGTATGGCTGAGATCAAATTGATAGTGTTGGTGGTAATGATCGAAGTGGGTGGTTCAATTGGGTGTGTAACCCATTGGGGGAGTGGGGAGGCGGTTTGTGTGTGTGTGTGTGTGTGTGTGTGTGTGTGTGTGTGTGTGTGTGTGTGTGTGTGTGTGGTATTTGAGTTATGTAAGGTTGGTTCACTTCGAAATGTTATTGAAAGGGGGTAACAGGCGAGATGAGTTGTTCAGGGGGGGGGGGATTCTTAGTGGGTTGAAAGGTAGATATGAGTGTACTTACTCTAGTTGTAATGCGGGAGTGAGCATGCTCGTTATTTCCTGCCTCCTATATGTGTAGGTGTTATATGTATCGTTGGAATGGCTGTGGATGTGTGTGTAGTCTGTATTTTTAGCCAATTGGCGACATCGGAAACCAAGGCTTAGGGTGGATCTGTATGGTACCATTCTCACTATAGACGGTACCGTCTCGCCCGAAGGCTTAGGTAGCCATCAGCTTAGGTGAACCATATGATACCCATGCATGCGTCTTTGTGTGCGTGTGTTTATTATTCTCTTAACACTCCCGTATGATAGTAATTCCAGGAATCTTTGCTGTGCTCATCTTTATTATTCAAAAGCTTATTTATTATTGATGTATGTAGTTGTAATACACACTTCATCACCAGTTCAACGATATAGGTCAGAATGGCAGGTGCTTCATCATTACCCAATGTGTTACACTTGTAAACTACTAATAAATTAACTATGCATTACAAACATATTACCAACAACAGCAAAATATGCCTTATTCCCCTAATTCAAGAAACTGGCAGAGGTAGAGCTGTCACCATAAATCCGGTACCATCTGGTCGAATCTTTGAATCCTTAAAACCAAGTTCAGAAGCATTTGGCTCTGTGTTCGGACTAGTGCACGGTTAACATTAACTCGGGCTAGGACGATGCTCCAAGTTTTTACTTTAAATGCTCTATCTCAAAAATGGCTTATTATTTTTTTGTTATTTTACTATAGAATAAAGTGAGTTTGTTTATTTATTTGGAATTCATTCACAAATTTTGTCGGTGGAGTTCAAATACATACTGTATATGGAATAATGAAGATATCTCAACTTTATCAACACAAATCAATCAACAACCAATCAGTATCTTCTGTATACAATATTCTACTCTACAACGAAAAATAGAAATGTACTTAATAAAGTATATATCCATTGGAGGTTTAGACGATTTTGTGCCATTTAAGAAGGACCTTGTGGTGGTATAAAGGGTTAAGTGAAATAGTTCGAAGCCTGTTTATTGCTAGATGTCCTTCCTAAGCTGAATACAATCATCTAATAGTTGCCAGAATGTAACGAAAACGACGTCACCGGTACATAAGGGGTTAAAAAGGGCCTCTATCAACTTAAGGGCTTCGAACTATCACATTTAATCATTCTTACTACCACATATCCTTCATAAACTGCACACAATCGTCTGAATATATCTAGAATATACTTAAAAAGACGTTGCCGGTATAGTTAGAGATGATGTATGGGTGGCAGAGGGTTCATGATGATAGTATTTACCTCTTTGGCTCCTACAACTAATTCTTAAAGTGCATAGAATCATATAATGTTAGCCAGAATAAAAATAAAAGTGTCATCCTATATCAATACATAACACACGAATAGATGAATCAATAAATACAATTCCTTAGCATAACCACCACTAACAAAAACATACATGTATACGTCCCCCCCCCCCCAATCTCCACTATTAGTTCCTCTTCAGCATTTCTCGTACACATTTCTTAAAGACATACCACAGTAATATACAGATCAATACAATAGTTGGGTAGAACCGCCTGGCCCCATTCACGAAGTTTCCGAGCACACCCATATCGATTGTATTATACGTGTAGCGATAATAACTTGAAGAACTGCCAAAAACGCTGTTGCTGATATCGAAGGTACACGAAGAATGAACTTATGAACTCTGACAGCTGAGATATAGCCTAGCCCAACTTATCTACATAACATTTTCTTGGTATGCTGGCTCAAATGCAGTCCATAGTTATGTTTTCTTTCTTATATATATATCCTGATAATAGAAAATAGCCTACCCACCTAATAATTGCCTTAAATTAATTGTATAATATATAAATAAGGGAGGAAATTAAACTAATACTATATAGTTACCCATAAATGATAGTTTTCTATCAATTGTCGTTAAAGAAAATGAATAAATATGAGTAACTAAATTATTTATTATAACCCACGCTCTATCGTTGCCTATAGTGTTGGGACTTGTACTGAAAGGTGAATAAAGAATAACAAATACAAAATACAGCTAAAACATTATGTAAATTGAGTTTCTTTTAGTTTAATAATTTCAGTTCAGTTAGTTGAGGGACGCACAAAAAGGTTTTGTTGATGATGATAATAACCAATAATTAAGGGTTTAGGGGAAAGTAGCCTACTACTAAAGACTATTGAATATTACTAGGCCATATATATTGACTACTAACCTGTCATTCAACAAAGGAAAAAAGGGCAGGAGCAAATGAGCTGTAATTTTTCAACCATATTTCCTGGTTGGCTCGCCTCAAAATTATATAAATATCAATAAGATTCTTCTCGTTCGATTTCTAGCCTAGTTATAGTGAACAGTCTATAATAGCTTTTTGTCAAAGAACAATTTTATTCTAAGCGTGACATGGATAGAAGGAATTCATGAACATTAAATGGAAATGTTTTGCTTAGGCCAATTTATCAATTAAGGCATGATATGAACTGCAATGCACAAATTCTAGCATTGAATATTTAATAATGATAAATCAAATAAGCTAATGGGTTTTAGGACTGCTACGCCTTGGTGATGGTGACAGTAGTAGTGATGATGGTGATAGTAGTAGTGATGGTGATAGTAGTAGTGATGATGGTGATAGTAGTGATTATGTTGACAGTAGTAGTGATGGTGACAGTAGTGATGATGGTGACAGTAGGTAGTGATGATGGTGACTAGTAGTGATGGTGATAGTAGTAATGATGACGGTGATAGTATTGATGATGGTGACACTAGTAGTGATGATGGTGATAGTATTAGTGATGGTGATAGTAGTAGTGATGATGGTGACAGTAGTAGTGATGGTGACAATAGTAGTGATGATGGTGATAGTAGTAGTGATGATGCTGATAGTTTTAGTGATGGTAGTGATAGCAGTAGTGATGATGGTGATAGTAGTGTTGATGATGGTGATATTAGTGTTGATGGTAACAGTAGTAGTGATAATGGTGATGGTAGTAGGGATGATGGTGACAGTAGTAGTGATGATGGTGATGGTAGTAGGGATGATGGTGACAGTAGTGTTGATGATGGTGATAGTAGTGTTGATGGTGAGAGTAGTAGTGATGATGGTGATGGTAGTAGTGATGATGGTGACAGTAGTAGTGATGATGGTGACAGTAGTAGTGATGATGGTGATAGTAGTAGGGATGATGGTGATAGTAGTAGGGATGATGGTGACAGTAGTAGTGATGATGATGATAGTAGTAGGGATGGTGACAGTAGTAGTGATGATGGTGACAATAGTAGTGATGATGGTGATAGTAGTAGTGATGATGGTGATAGTTTTAGTGATGGTAGTGATAGCAGTAGTGATGATGGTGATAGTAGTGTTGATGATGGTGATAGTAGTGTTGATGGTGATAGTGGTGTTAATGATGGTGACAGTAGTAGTAATGATGATAATAGTAGTGATGATGAATCCCCCTTTGAGCAAGTTTAAGGGCTCCCTAGACCTCCATCAAGCTTAAAAAATACCCCCAAAATCCCCCTTCGAGATACATGTGTAGGCTACATTTTTCGGTAGAAAAATATCCAAGCCGAAGGCCGGTTCCTCCTAAATTACAGGTTCACTATCGCTCGCCAGGAAGAAAATCGGCACCTAAGTGGCACCATAAGTCACAAAATTGACAGATATGGGGCGAAATGCTTTAACATTATCAAACTAATGGGGTTAACGTCTTAATATTTCAAAACTAATGGGGCTAAACATTTGGGAGAAGGGGTTCCAGAAAAAACACTCTTAAGTGAAATTCTCCCCTTAAACAAAATGTCCACAAGTGATATGAATCTAATTGTACAAACTACGAGTCGCCCTTCTTACCCTGAATACAATTATCTGGTAGCAGATATTCTGTCATAATTATTACAGAAATATTATATGTAGTGCCTGAGTACATACATACATACATATATATTTGTTTTGCACACGAGAGAGAGAGAGAGAGAGAGAGAGAGAGAGAGAGAGAGAGAGAGAGAGAGAGAGAGAGAGAGAGAGAGAGAGAGAGAGAGAGAGAGAGAAATGCAACATTGTGGTGTGTAGCGAGGGATTGTAGAGAATTAGTAAAAAGAGGTGAGTTGATGAGTCAAATGCTTATGACTCAACTTGTTATGAGATTTAGCTGGATTACTCTCTGTATAAGTGAGGTACAAAACAAATCAGTATGAGAGGCCAGGTAAATGAAACAGGAATTCAAGCCACTCCCCACCACATGCCTATAAAGCCTCTCCGGGGTATGCCTTGTTCGATTGGTACCTACAATTTTCCTTTTGTTGAAATGTGAATGCTATATTTTCAATTACATAGAGGGGAGATGGGTCGTTTTTCTGGTCCCCTTTCTCCCTCGTGTTAAGCCCCATTTGTTTTGAGATTATAAGACGTTTGGACCTTTAGTTTGGCGATTTTAACACCTTTCGCCCCATTTCGTTGTCAATTTTAAGATCTTTTGTGCTATTTATGTGTCAATTTTTTCCTGGCGAGCAATAGCGAGGCTGACATTATAAGAGGCCGGCACATTCTTCTACTGACAAATTTACAAATTTCTCTTTAAATGTGGTCTAGGGGTGTTTTTCTAAGCTTGATGGAGGTCTAGCGAGGAAACGTAAGAAATAAAGGAATAAATGAATTAATAGACTAAACAAAAATTCCGGCCCATCTCCCCTTAATAGCATAATTAAACCAAGATGCAATAACCTAAACAATATTGATCTAGTTTGAGAACAGTATACAAAGCCCGAGTTGACCTTTCTGAGCTCTGCTGGTTGCTACATCATTAAGGGGAGGTCTTTAGTTTGTTCCTTAGACCTCCATCAAGCTTATAATTAGTCCCTAGACCTCTTTTCAAGATACATTTGTAAATTTTTCGGTAGAAAAATGTCTAGGCCGAAGGCCGGTTCCTCTTAAATTACAGACTCGCTATCGCTCGTCAGGCAAAAATAGACAGCTAAAAGGCACGAAAGGTCTTAAAATCAACATAAATAGGGCGGAAGATCTTAAAATCGCCAAAATAATGGGCATAACGTCTTAAAATCTCAAAAGCAATGAGGCTAAACATGAGGGAAAAGGGGGTCCAGAAAAGTATCCCTCAAGTGGAAATCTCCCCTTAAATATTCTGTATTGATGCTTGGTTAGTTGCCAGAGTCTGCTCGCTGACTAAACTATAAATAAGTATATGATTAACTTATATTGACGAACTATTCAATTATATATTATTATTGAAAATAGATGATGAACACCTATTATACTGTATACAGTATATGGCGACTCATCAAGCCATTTTACGCAAGATACTAATACTGAACGATGATTCTGGCAAATCTTGCTCCCCGTGGGATCCAACGAGACATTCCATCCTGGAAGGTGGACGTGAGAGAGTGCAGTGATCCAATTGAAATTACAGAACTAAACTGATACATACTAATCTAATGTGGTAAATTATAGAGATGTAATACAGTATAACATTACAAATATAAGAACGCGTTTATATATAACGTTGAAGAAGTGCATTACCAGGCCATAGCCGTGGATAATTGATCAATACTGCTCATTAATTACATAAAAGGTAGGTTGAGGAATTTAGTGTACCTGTGTAGGGAAGAAAGAGACTGCTAACACACTACAGAGGCTCAGGATCCGGTGATATACTGTGAAGGGTGAGTAGTAACAAGGAGTTCCGAGCTCCTAACTTGTAACTACTGTAATAACAGACACAGACAGACAGACAGACAGATAGATAGATATATTACGTTAACGTATATATTAGTTTGATATATATGCCCCCTCTATAAAAAACTCATTATAATTGTCTTTCAAATTGTGCAAATATCTCTCTCACTCTCTCTCTTTATATATATATATATATATATATATATATATATATATATATATATATATATATATATATATATACAGTACATGCTCTTACACTTTAAACAATATGGGTATAGAAAGGGTATAAAGTGTCCAAGTAATACAGCATTATCAATTTGATATACAGTATATAACCGTTAAATATAAGAATTAATAGGCATATAACTATCAATATGCCCAGTTATCTTATATACTTTTAACAGGCATATAACTATCAATATGCCCAGTTATCTTATATACTTTTAACAGGCATATAACTAACAATATGCCCAGTTATCTTATATACTTTTAACAGGCATATAACTATCAATATGCCCAGTTATCTTATATACTTTTAACAGGCATATAACTATCAATATGCCCAGTTATCTTATATACTTTTAACAGGCATATAACTAACAATATGCCCAGTTATCTTATATACTTTTAACAGGCATATAACTATCAATATGCCCAGTTATCTTATATACTTTTAACAGGCATACAACTATCAATATGCCCAGTTATCTTATATACTTTTAACAGGCATATAACTATCAATATGCCCAGTTATCTTATATACTTTTAGTATACCTTTCTAATTCTACAGCTTAGGCCTATTTGTGGCTTTTGAATTTCAAGCATACACTAACAAAACTCCATGCTTTAAAAAGGGTGATTTATTATATGTAATGATAGTGATTTATCCTTTGTTATTTAACCCCTCAAACCCCTTGGGCTCTGGCTAAGATTAGATGATTGTATGCAGTTTAATAACGACCAATGTTGCTAAGTGGGTTTATCGAGATCGTATTTACCCATTTGAGTCGTATAGGCAGATTATAAACTAAAGAAAATCGTCTATTGGTACCCAGCATAGGATGAAAACTACGTAATGGTGGTGAAGGGGTTTAACATGCCTCTTCTTATATTAAGGGGGGTGACCTGCTTTTTTTAATTTATCTCCTTTTCTCTCTTTCTCTGGCCTGTATCTATTCGGCCCTATTCAGCCAACTATTTTATGACGTTTATCCCCATCTAGGTGTCGTTTTTTTCCTGGCGAGCGATAGCGATCCAGCATTATATGAAGAAATCCGGCTTCGCCGGTGATATTTTTCTATCGAAAAATGTACAAATTTAGCCTGCTGTCATTTAAAAAAAATATATGCTGGCTCGCTACCACTCACCAGTAAAAAATTACACCTGGATGGGGATAAACGTCTTAAAACAGTAGGCTGAATGGGGCCGAATGGATACAAGCCAGAGAAAGAGAGAAAAGGAGAGAAACAAAGCAGGTGACCCCCCTTAAATGAGCTTGTTGGTATACTAAACCAACAAGGATATAAAGTAGCAAGGGTATGATGCAACAGGTATATCACATCAATGAGTTGGCTATATAAAGTAGCAAGGGTATGATGCAACAGGTATATCACATCAATGAGTTGGCTATATAAAGTAGCAAGGGTATGATGCAACAGGTATTATCACATCAATGAGTATATTGATAATTATTTACCTTTCTGTTCTTGTAATTATATGGGTATAAAAACCATCGCTATACCTTCAAATGGTTAGATTATCATGGACACCCAAATTACCCTTGTAATGGCTTTCTAGTTTCTATAATTTAATCTTCATGTACCCTTTGATTCCCATAGTTCCTTCCAAAGCTAAATAAAACAGTTTAATGATAATCAGAATAAAATAAAGAAAGGCTCCATTGTTCTGAAAGGGTTAACTTTAGAGCATGTATTATCACTATACAACAATAGTTACCAGTACCGCCTTACTGAGTTTTAAACTCGTCACTTTTTACCTGTCGAGTATTCACTTGGTCGTTTTGAGATAGGGAAATCTCTCTCTCTCTCTATATATATATATATATATATATATATATATGAAAGAAGAAACATTCTTAATGCTCATTCCCAATGTTTCATCATAATTATTTATCATCAATAGTTGTTTTATATGAATAAAATATAATTTGGTGCTTGGCGAATACAAATTATGCATGCCTAACCAAAATATTCACTCTACATTGATTTTCAGCAACAAGAATTACGTTTAGTACAGTCTATTATATATCAATAGAAAGAGGAAAAGCCAATCTACAATATTACAATATCGAAACTCACAAAACATATATTATGAGATATAATGGATGCGACTAAAACATTATTTTGTTTTTCCAACATCTTTTGACTTTGCACCATCGTAAATCACAATGTTAAGAGACGACAAAAGGTTTCTATATATGAAATGACAAGTATTTTTAACGCACCTTCCAAAAATGCAATCAGAGTTTGTATATCATTAATTGTTTTTCATATGAATATAATGGCACGCTTGCTGTGCTCGTACTCCTACTCATATTCACAAGGGTAAATCATTTCCTATCAATTGGTATAGGGGGTAGGTTGACTGAGAGCAATGTTGCCAATGGTTTAATTCAGCGTGCTACTACCAAAACGTATCGTGGTTCCAAGCCTGAGAGGGTTAAAAATGCATTTAATAATTTATAGTTAAACCTCTAGCAATATTAAAGTTCTTTCCCAATTGTTGACAGCATTTACGATAAAATAAAGTAAACACAATATACAATAATAAAGGAGCTTCCACACACTGAAGAGTTGAATCCCGAATCATGTTGAGTAGATACTCGTGATGGAGTCGTCATTATAGTCGGGAGTGGTAGTAGCGAATTCCGCCATGATCGTGGTATGGTCGCGTGCACTCAGCTAGTCGTTGGAAATTATTTAGCGTGTTCAAAATTTGGGAATTTTGTCATAGTGGCAAAAAAAGACAGCGATTAACAGATCTATCGTAGATCGTTCACCATTCATTCATGGCGATTAGTAGCTACTAGTAGGTGGTCGTGGTGACTCGGTGTGTCTCATGACCATGAAGAGTACCCGTGACATTTGACGACTTAGTTAACCCACTAAAACCCAGCGACGACGTGTCGTCGGCAATGTATGTAACGCTAAACCCCAGCGATGACAACGTGTCGTCAATGTTAATTACTCCGGTCCTATGGCACCTAGAGGGCTCAGATTTGTATGGAAACTGTGTAAGTACCCCACGCAACCTTGCCGATGGTTGAAAACTCTCAAAGTCCAACCGCGTGCGCGTGAGCGCTCAAAAACATGGTTTTTGGGTGTTTTTGCTTTAAATTTTTTACTCTTGTAAAATCGACTTTCGGGGTCTCCGTAGGACCAATTTTTTACCTTTTTGACCGTTTTTTTGTGGTTTTTCCTTCATTCCTAACCCATTCGCTATTGTTTCTGGATTTTTATTTGTTTTCAAAACCTGCCGGTCCCTGGTGGTACATTTATTTATAACTAGCTGGGGCTCAGTGGGTTAAGAGTCGCTAATATTAACCACAAATAATCTTGGCTCGCTGGATCGTAGGTGGTTGTAGGTGCGTTGTAGGTACGTCATGGAAATTTGTTGGCAGTTTTGACTGTTAAATTTTGAATTTCATTAATAGTGTGGTGACTCGTCATAACATGTTGCAGATATGTAGGTCCAACATCAACCGCCATAGGTGCTTGATTACGGACCTACTGATATTTTTCAGTGTTTGGTACTTTTAAGGCATAACATTATTATTTGTATTATTGTTATTTTTATTGTCATTATTATTATGATTACATGTAACAATTGTCTCCTCCACCTTCTCCCCAGATGCCTGGAGTACTGTACCACCACCTGTGCTCGACCCCCTCCCGTGCCGCCCGACTGACGGCGACGGCCCTGGGTCTGGAGGACCTGGAGCTGAAGGAGGTGGATCTACTGGCGGGGGAACAGCTTGGTCCACAATACACACAGATCAACCCCCAACATTGTGTACCTACTCTGGTTGAGGACGACTTTATATTATGGGAGAGGTATAGATACGCTCAACAGTATTTTAATACTTCATCACTAACATCAACAATGCTGTCCACACATTCAACACAACTATCCAAAACGCTGACAAGAAACACATTCCAAGAGGTAACAGAAAAAGACACAACCCCAACTTCTCACCAGAAATTCAAAACCTCATCAACCAACGCGACACACTGAAACACTCCCCAGCACCCCACACACAGGACATCACACAACAAATCCAAGCACTCAACACACAGATTAACAACAAAATACAAGAACAACACACACTAAATTGGAATAACTACCTACAAACACTTGATCACAAAACAGACCCAAAAAACTCTACAAAACACTTAACAACATCACAGTTTCCAACAGCAACACAACACAATCACATTCCGAAATCACAACAACAGACTCTACTCCTTCATATAAACAACAAGAAAACACTCTCATTAATCACTTCTCTCATTTCAGCCACCTAAAACCCCATAAAGATGACCAACGTGTCATCCGACGTAAGAGACAATTCCCCACAGACTCTGACTATGCACCCTTCACCAACACCCAGACAAAGCATATCATCAACAATCTCAAGCACTCACCCGCCTGTGGCCTAGACAATACACCTCAGACATCTAGGACCACAAGGCATACAAGCACTCACTAACATATTAAACTACAGTTATTCACACAACACAATACCAGACATCTGGAAGCATGGTGTCATCATTATATTCCCCAAACCCAACAAAGACCCCACGCTACCCTCCTCACACCGCCCTATCACATTCCTTTGCACACCCTCCAAAGTCATAGAACGCCTTGTACTACAACTGACCACACATGCTCTACCCCTAGCTCCAACACAACATGGCTTTAGGCCACTGCACTCCACAAACACTCTTCTTACAGACCTTACACAAAGAGCTTTTGACGGCATCAACTCAGCCAAACCACCACACAGATCACTACTTGCCACACTCGACATTAGTAAAGCCTTCGATGCCATCCCCCGCCACAACCTAACAAACAAAATCTACAACACAAACATGCACAACAACACAAAAAGGTGGCTGGCCAACTTCCTAGCAGGCAGATGTGCACAGGGGAGGTGTGGTGGAGTGGTCTTGCCACTGGCCTGGTAATCCAAAGGTCCCGGGTTCAAATCCCGATGTATCAATGGGAAGATATTATTGGGATGGAATTTGTGCTGTACCTAGTATCAGTGCATTACCACAAAGCCAACCGAAACGTCAATAAAATACCCTCATTGTTCCCTGATTAAATAGCACTGTATGAATATTTCCATATTCAAAATATGCTATAGGGGTGCAATGCCTGGTGAGTTATCTGCTCAACAGGTGGCGTTGTGTGTGTGTGTAAGTGTGAGAGTCCGAGTGTAGGGGGTGAGACAGTGAAGCACAGGAACGAGGTGGCTTCAGAGATGGGGTCGTTTCGGGCCATGAGTGAGCACTGTGCCTCATGTGAAGGCAAGATGGCAGGTGCTCGTTGTACTCTACGTGCTTCACATGTCTCACTCCCTAGACTGGAACAAGACCTCACGGGCTTCACTGTTCATTGTAAAGCGGTGAATGTTAAGGCTCTCAGCCTATGCCCGCGAGGAAGTAAGTTGGAATATAGAAAAAAAAAAAAAAAAAATTTTTTTTTATCTTTTGCCGGTCAGTCATCTAGCATCAGAAATTTCCCAAACGGAGTCACACAAGGATCCGTCCTGTCGCCCGCACTCTTCAATCTGTACATGCATGATATAAATACACCCCATACACCCCAAATAAACATAGCCTTCTATGCAGACGACATAACACTCACATGAACACACCAAAATCCAGACACAGCAACACTTCTCCTTCAACCCTATATCAACACATTACATGACTGGTGCACTACAGACTCAATTTAGCCACAGCCAAATCCACCACAACCCTCCTCACAAGTTGGACAGCAGAACACAAATACACCCTGCAACTCACCATAAACAACACACCCCTAACACACACACACTCACCCAAAATCCTAGGAGTAACATATGATGCTCTAATGACATTCAAACAGCATACCACAAACATGAAAAATAAACTGACACCCAGACTTAATGCCCTCAGGTCACTTGCCACACAAAATTTGGACACAACAAAGAAACCACCACCACAGTTTACAAACAATACATAAGATCAGTGATGGAATACGCAAGCCAAGCCTGGGCTTCTAACCTAGCTGAAACACATCACAAGACCTTACAGACTATTTAAAATAAAGCCCTAAAAATCATCACAGGCTGCACAGCTACTACACCTACAGATCACCTACATCAAGAAAACAAAGTCCTCAAAGTCAAAGACCATCTGGACATGAGAGGCACTCAATTCCTGGCTGCAGCCTCCACAAACCAACACCACCCACTACACTACATGGCAACACATCCACAGACACCAAGAAATATCAAAACAACACCCAGCACACGGTATCACACACAAATACTGTCTTCTCTCCCTCCCTGCCCACCCCAAACCAGATTCCAGAAACACATCCATACTCATATCTCTCGCCGCTCCATCCAATCACTCATAAACAACACACTGCTGCAGTCACGACCTCCCGAAATCCATCCTTCTGAATCCTCCCGACGACAGAGTCCACCTGGCCAGGCTGAGATGTGGGCACCATCCAGCTTTTCTGAGCTATCAGAAGAGACTGGATGACTCCGTCGTCGACACCTGCCCATGATGTAACACAGCACTCCATACTATGAAACATATCATAGAAGACTGCATTTCACACAATCACTTACGCCAACAACACAATCTACACTCCTTGACAGCTCTGTGGGAAAGCCCGACCATGGACATGGCCTTCCTAAGGGACTCGGGGCTGTTCGGCCAGGCAGCTTAGGGAACGACAAAAACAACAACAACAACAACTCTAGTGAATTTTAGTTTATTTACAGTCAATGGGGTAGAGAGAATTCGGTACCATCTGAGAATGCTAAAATCTATCTATCTATCTATTGCCTGACGCCGTGATCCCCGAAGGGGTGGCCACGAACGAACCGCCCCCATGCACCTCTGTCCCCAGTCAGTCGACGCCCCTCCCCCCAACCAGCACCACCTTCGTTCATGTACTTCCTCACTCCATCCTTCCACCTCATATTCGGTCTACCTCTCCCCCTCTGTCCCTCCACCTCGCTCTCGTACACCCTCTTAGTCATTCTCTCGCTTTCCATACGTTCCATATGGCCGAACCATCTCAAGTTGTTCCTTTTCACACTTTCCAGCACATCTACCTCCACACCACACCTCCTTCTTACTTCCTCATTAGTCTGTCTATCCCTCCATGTAACTCCGCACGCACTCCTTAAGTAATTCATTTCCACTGCTCTCACTCTTGGTCTGAGTCTCTCAACCAACGTCCATGCTTCGCTTCCGTAAGTCAGTGTCGGGATTACCACACTGTCATGCAAGGACTTCTTCACTTCCATACTGACCACCCTATTTCTTGTTACTGCTTTTAGCGTTCCTACAACCCTCTTCCCCTGTTGTACCCTCTCCCGCACCTCTTCATCCATAGTCCCATCTTTACTCAACACACTGCCCAGATACTTAAAAGAGTTGACGATCTCCATAGCCTGACCGTTCAGCTTCACCTCACACTCTGTGACTTCACCCCTTTCGAAGACCATAACCTTGCTCTTCCCCGTATTTACCTTCAAATTCCGTTTTTCGCACACTGTTCCAAACTCATTTACCAGACCCTGCAACTCCCATTCATTATCACTCATCAGAACTGTATCATCCGCAAACAGCAGTATAGGTAGCTTCCACTCAATTCCCTCCCTTTTCAGCGATACACCAACATCCACTGCTCTTGATAGTATTTCTTTCATAACTCCATCCATATATACAGTAAACAACCACGGGGACATCACACACCCCTGTTTCAAACCAACATTCAGGTCAAAGAACTCGCTCTGCTCACTCTCCACACGTACTGCCGCCTTTGCACCCTCATACATGCTCTTCACTGCTTTCAGCAACTTGCCCTCTACTCCGTATATTCTAAGTACTTTCCACAAACCTTCTCTATCCACTCTGTCATAGGCCTTCTCCAAGTCCATAAAGGCAACATACACCTTTTGTTTCTTCTCCAGATACTTCTCCACAACACAATTCAGGGTAAAAATCTGATCTACACATCCTCTTCCCTTCCTAAAACCTCCCTGCTCGTCGCCTATCCATTTCTCCGTTCTCACTCTCACTCTCTCAATCACTACCCTACTGTATACCTTCCCTACTACGCTTAGAAGACATATTCCTCGGTGGTTACCACACACTCCTCTTTCCCCTTTGCCCTTATATAGGGGGACTATTATGCCAGTCTTCCAGTCATCGGGTGCACTCCCCTTCTCCCATGCTAGTTTGCACATTTTCCATACCCATTCTATCACTATCTCACCACCATACCTCAACATTTCCCCACACACTCCATCTGTTCAATGCTAAATAATAATGCTAAATAATGCTAAAATAATAATGATTATACACAAAATATTGGTCATATTACTGTGATGCTATTTCGAGGTGATAAGTTTTATCACTGAATACTTTTAAAACTTAGTAGCAATTTATAGGCCAACCCAAACTCCCACCCTATATACCAAGGGACACAGTATCAGCTTGAAGGGTCATGAAAAACATTCACAACTTGAGTAGTGTAAGAGTCAGGCCCACCTAGATGGTCTCCAGTAAACCAGCAGGCTGTTAGGATAAGTTCATAAGTTGTGCCATTTTCTTTACAAGGGAAACTGATTCGTAAAATGTTGGTGTCTTGGCCACTACTTAGCTAACAGTGGCTCCTCCCCACTCTTTTCCCCACGGTTACTCCCTTCCCACTCATTTTTCGACTGTACGACTGTACATAGTTTCTCCTCCACTCTTACCATCTCTAATGGACTCATTTTCACATTTCAACTACAAACCGCCTCTTCCCCACACTCCCTCTCCCACCCTACCTGTTAACTTGTTTACCTGTCTATCCATACATAAAGTTTCTTGTGGTTCCAGTCGTGCAGTGATGGCGTACCTGGTGGGTCAGTACGGTGAGGATGATGTCCTGTACCCCAGTGACCCCAGGACCAGAGCCAAGGTGGACAGGTTACTCTACTTCGACATGGGCACACTCTACCACAGATACTCAAAATTTGCTGTCAGTTACACTCACGTTTTACGACTTTTGTTTTCATATATATTTTCTGTAGTCACCCTTCAGAACAAGCCCCCAAATTTGGGGTAATATTGTTGCGTATGGGGTGGTATTTGTGATTATAAATGTATGTGTTTTTCTGGGCGTATATTATGAAAGTTGTGCATTTGTGTGTGGCGCTTGTGATCGTCTTGAGTGTTGGGGCTTGTTCTGAAGGGTTTTTGTGAATTTGCATTACAATTAGTTTTGTATGTACAGTATACTACTTTATCGGCACTAACTCGGGGAAAGTACAGTACAAGGAGAATGCTATTAAGAGAAGATATTCTTAGCAAGCTAAAACAGATCTTCTGATACCTACAACATAGTGTGATCTTTATTAATGTTTACATTTACGTAGTTATCTACAATAAGGTTTGTGTACAGGTAGCCATCACGCAGAATTATCATTGTAAGATGCGGTTTTGTAAATAACTCAGAAATGCACTTCTCCTTAACGCACTCTATCGCACAGCCAAATACTACTGTAAACATATTATACTCCCCGGTTTCTCTCTTCAAAATACTGAAAGTCCACTAATTTGGAAAATTATTTTCCCTAAATATTAGTTAGGCTACTTATGGCATAAAGTTGAATGGACTGTGAATTAAAGTAACCTATAAACGTTTCCAGTACCCAGTGATCCTGCACGGAGAGAGCCCTGACGCTAGTGATTTGGAGAAGGTACAAGAGGCCCTGGGCTGGCTGGATACCTGGCTGGGTGAAAGCGGAGGTGACTGGGCTGTAGGGGACCACATCACCATAGCCGACCACAGCTTGGCCTCCACTCTAGCTACCATAGAGGCTACAGACATAGATCTCTCACAGCACTCCACTATCACCGCTTATATGGAACGCTGCAAGACTGATATGCCCGGGTATAACGAGTTTAATGTACCAGGGGCGCAGGTCTGTGGGGGTCTCTTTCTGGCTAGGACCAAGTGAGATGGGATAGTTCACCATGCCCCGGTACCATACTGATAACACACATGACAAGGACACTCCAACAGCTTCCTCTCTCTCTCTAACACTCCTTCTCTCCTCTCAACACTCTTCGAATAGTAGATAAGAGGTGTCGCTGTAAAGGCTTATCACTTAAGGGGAGATCTCCACTCGAGGGATTTTTTTCTTGACCGCTTTCTCCCTCATGTTTAGCCCCATTGCTTTTGAT
Source organism: Paralithodes platypus (assembly GCA_032716605.1). Lineage (NCBI taxonomy): Eukaryota > Metazoa > Arthropoda > Malacostraca > Decapoda > Lithodidae > Paralithodes > Paralithodes platypus. Next base: position 34,100,262 of record CM064542.1, on the reverse strand, counting down.
CTTATAAAACGTTTGCCCCATTAGTTTAGCTATTTTAAGAACTTTCACCCCATATTAAGACCTTTCGTGCCATTCAGGTGTCAATTTTATCCTGGCGAGCGAAGCGAGCCTGTAATTTAAGAGGAACCGGCCTTTGGCCGGGAAATTTTTCTACCGAAAAATGTACAAATTTATCTTGAAAGGGACTCAAGGGGGTGTAATTTTAAGCTTGATGGAGGTCTAGGGAACCAACTAAAAACCTCCCCTTAATACCTTCACCTGACCTGACTATGTAACGAATCTAGTAGACTTTAACTGGGATGCATAATTATGTATGGGGTACTCTAAAGTATGTCGTTAAGAGTAAGATGACAGTGAAGTGGCTAATGGATCCGAGCAGGGGTAATGGGAGTTTGACACATATTTCGCTATACCGGTTTAGAACATAGTGTATAGCTTAGGGGTGCTGATAGTTCGGAGGGTTGTTTCTGGCTAGGTGTCAGTGAGATGAGAAAAACGCCCTAGTGATTAATCTGAGTCAAATAATACCAAATAGTAAATTATCTCTGATTAATTTCATTATAATTGTGATACTTTATTTATCTTTGTAGTTCATAACTCTGTTTAGTCAAAAACATAATTATTATAAACCAAAGTCCCTCTATATTACCTAACTAGCAGGGGTACCCGGCGTTGCCCGGGTAATCACCATATTCACCATCACTACTACTACCATAATCACCATCATCAATCACTACTACCACAATCATCACAATACTACTACTACCATAATAGGCCTCGACCTCCCTGTGCCTCATTAAACGGCGACCTCGATTTCGGCCGCTAAATGACCTCCGATTTTGGATCTGACCTCATCCGTACCCCCATTTTGGGGGGCTGCGAACAACTTTCGCTCCATACACCTTTTCGATCGGAGGCCTCCTTCTGCCCCAAACGGCTTTTTTTCATGTGTTTTTTTTTTCAATTTCGGCCTCGAAACGACCTCCGATCGTGGCCTCGCCCCCTCTATGACCTGACCTAGGTCAACTGACATCCACATGCAAAGTTTCAGCTCCCCAGGTCCAAAACTGCGGCCGCCTATTAAGAACACACAGACACACAGACAGACAATCGAAAATATTATATAGATAACATAAAGTACCATAACCAAATAGGCCTATACGCTAACATGACAGACATTGCCTTAACCAGAATATATTAATCTTAACTTATTCAAGTCTACCTTACCTGATACTTACTTATCTCTATCTATTTTACTTCTATCTATACTTATTACACCTTATTCTAACTAATTCTATTTTACTTCTATCTTTACTTATTACACCTTATTCTAACTAATTCTACTTTACTTATTACACCTTATTCTAACTAATTCTACTTTACTTCTATCTTTACTTATTACACCTTATTCTAACTAATTCTACTTTACTTCTATCTTTACTTATTACACCTTATTCTAACTAATTATATTTTACTTCTATCTTTACTTATTACACCTTATTCTAACTAATTCTACTTTACTTCTATCTTTACTTATTACACCTTATTCTAACTAATTATATTTTACTTCTATCTTTACTTATTACACCTTATTCTAACTAATTCTACGTTACTTCTACCTTTACTTATTACACCTTATTCTAACTAATTCTACTTTACTTCTATCTTTACTTATTACACCTTATTCTAACTAATTCTATTTTACTTCTATCTTTACTTATTACACCTTATTCTAACTAATTCTACTTTACTTCTATCTTTGCTTATTACACCTTATTCTAACTAATTCTACTTTACTTCTATCTTTACTTATTACACCTTATTCTAACTAATTCTATTTTACTTCTATCTTTACTTATTACACCTTATTCTAACTAATTCTACTTTACTTCTATCTTTGCTTATTACACCTTATTCTAACTAATTCTACTTTACTTCTATCTTTACTTATTACACCTTATTCTAACTAATTCTACTTTACTTCTATCTTTACTTATCACACCTTATTCTAACTAATTCTATTTTACTTCTATCTTTACTTATTACACCTTATTCTAACTAATTCTACTTTACTTCTATCTTTGCTTATTACACCTTATTCTAACTAATTCTACTTTACTTCTATCTTTGCTTATTACACCTTATTCTAACTAATTCTACTTTACTTCTATCTTTGCTTATTACACCTTATTCTAACTAATTCTACTTTACTTCTATCTTTACTTATTACACCTTATTCTAACTAATTCTACTTTAACCTAACTAAGGTTAACTTCCCTTAACATAATACACCCTAACCTACACTAAGCTAAAGTTGTGCCCAGTTGGTCCGGGGTTTAATTAATCTGAATACCTAATCTAAAAGTCCTGTATGTTGTTTCTTCTAGAGCTCTCCTACATTCTATTCTATCTAGGTAATAACACACACACACCAGTCTCATAGTTATATGGAAGTTTGATAATAATTGTTCAAAATAAATGGTTTTGTGCATCATTGGTAATTAAATGGTTAGCCTACAGTATATGGAATCTTAGTAATATTTGTTCAAAGTAAATGGTTCTATGGAAGATTGGTAATAATGTTTCAAAGTAGATGGTTATATGGAAACTTAGTAATTATTGTTCAAAGTAAATGGTTATATGGAAACTTAGTAATTATTGTTTAAAGTAAATGGTTATATGGAAACTTAGTAATTATTGTTTAAAGTAAATGGTTATATGGAAACTTAGTAATTATTGTTCAAAGTAAATGGTTATATGGAAACTTAGTAATTATTGTTCAAAGTAAATGGTTATATGGAAACTTAGTCATTATTGTTTAAAGTAAATGGTTATATGGAAACTTAGTAATTATTGTTCAAAGTAAATGGTTATATGGAAAATTAGTAATTATTGTTCAAAGTAAATGGTTATATGGAAACTTAGTAATTATTGTTCAAAGTAAATGGTTATATGGAAACTTAGTAATTATTGTTTAAAGTAAATGGTTATATGGAAACTTAGTAATTATTGTTTAAAGTAAATGGTTATATGGAAACTTAGTAATTATTGTTTAAAGTAAATGGTTATATGGAAACTTAGTAATTATTGTTTAAAGTAAATGGTTATATGGAAACTTAGTAATTATTGTTTAAAGTAAATGGTTATATGGAAACTTAGTAATTATTGTTTAAAGTAAATAGTTATATGGAAACTTAGTAATTATTGTTTAAAGTAAATGGTTATATGGAAACTTAGTAATTATTGTTTAAAGTAAATGGTTATATGGAAACTTAGTAATTATTGTTCAAAATATATGGTTAAATGCAAACTTAGTAATATTTGTTCAAAGTAAATGTTTCTGTGAAAGATTGGTAATCATGGTTCAAAGTAGAGGGTTATATGGAAACTTAGTAATAATTGTTTAAAGTTATGTGTGTAAAGATACCACTTGACAGGCACAAAGTTTCATTTGTAATAATATCAGTAAATTGTAAAAGTGACAGACATGATAATGCAATAATCATCCATAAATTAATGTTGATGTCCATAAATGTTACTGCACCGTAATCCATCAGCACTTGAAAATATATTCGACATGTCTTTGTTGTCCAAATAGCACACCTTGTATCTATGATAAATTATTAATGTAATTGAATGTATAATAATATAAAAAATGAACAATCTAAAAGTTGTTACATAGGCATAATTATTTTGGCAATCTCTTAATGACATATAATATCTCAAGTATATCTGAGAGATACAACTTCTTACCTGTTGATGTCTTTATTTATATTCGCTGATAAATTATAAAGCAGTAAGTGGCCCTGGAAGCAACTTATATGTATTAAGGGCAGATTTCCACTTGAGGAACTTTTTTCTTGACCCCTTTCTCCCTCATGTCTAGCCCCATTGCTTTTGAAATTTTAAGAAGTTTGACCCATTAGCTTGGTGATTTTAAGAATGTCCGCCTCATTCTGTCAATTTTAAGACCTTTCGTGCCATTTAGGTGTCAATTTTATCCTGGCGAGCGATAGCGAGCCTGTAATTTAAGAGTAATCGGCCTTCGGCCGGGACATCTTTCTACCGAAAAATGTACAAATTTATCTTGAAAGGGGTTTAAGGGGGTGAAATTTTAAGATTGCTGGAGGAGTAGGAAACAAACTAAAAACCTCCCCTTAAGTGTTATATAATGAATTTAAAACGCACTGACAAATTATAAGAAGACAAATGTATCATGTTACTGGATGTCCCCTGAATGTGTATGTGTAATAACCTTCAATATACTGTATATGTAAATGTGATACCCTATATTATACACTTTTTATTACCTCTGTTCTGCAATACACTCTTAAAGGGGGGGTGATGGTTGTTGTTTTGATATATTTAGTTATTCATTTACAGCGTGTCTTTAGTTTCTTAGTTAGGCCTCCATCAAGCTTAAGGGGGGTGACATTGTTTTTGTTCTGTCCTTTTCTATTTTTCTCTGGCTTGTATCCATTTGGCCCCATTCAGTCTACTGTTTAAGACGTTTATCCCCATCCAGGTGTCAAATTTTTACTGGTGAGCGGTAGCGAGCCAGCATATTTTTTATTTTTGTTTGACAGCAGGCTAAATTTGTACATTTTTCGATAGAAAAATGTCTCCGGCAAAGCCGGATTTCTTAATATAATGCTGGCTCGCTATCGCTCGCCAGGAAAAAATCGACACCTAGATGGGGATAAACGTCTTAAAATAGTTGGCTGAATGGGGCCGAATGGATACAAGCCAGAGAAAGAGAGGAAAGGACGGAAATAACAAAAAGCAGGTCACCCCCCCCCCCCTTAAACAAACACCCATTAGACCCCCCATCGACATAAATTTGTACATTTTTTGGTAGGAAAATGTCCCGGACGAAATTTCAAATGGATAGTGAATTTAAAGTGGGTGATGGGGGTTGAACCTATTTCTCCCTTATGTATGTATGTATGTATGTATGTATGTATGTACTGTATGTACTGTATGTATGTATATATGTATATATGTATATATGTATGTATGTATGTATGTATGTATGTACTGTATGTATGTATGTATGTATGTATGTATGTATGTATGTACTGTATGTATGTATGTATGTATGTACTGTATGTATGTATATATGTATATATGTATATATGTATGTATGTATGTATGTATGTATGTATGTACTGTATGTATGTATGTATGTATGTATGTATGTATGTATGTATGTATGTACTGTATGTATGTATGTATGTATGTATGTATGTATATATTCAGGCACATATCCCATTGCCGGGGGTGGCCGACACGAGACAGAGGCCGAACAGATACACCATGTAAAGTTCCTATTTTCAGGGTCCGGGACCACTTTCACGTTCCCTCGCCCGTCTCTCTGTCTCGTCGAGTAGGAGAGTTATACAAGGGGAGGAGGATTCCTAGTCCCCTGCCCCCTGAATGAAAAGTAGGTCAGTAAAAGAGGCAGACTGAAACAGCTAAGGTTGGGTAGAAGATGCCAAACCTCACTCTGGATAGGACCAGCCCTCACCCAGGTCTTGACATATGGATATATGGTAGATAAAAGGATGCAATGAGATAGTCTGTACACTCTTAATGAATAGACGTTCTTCCTAAGCTGAATATAATCACCTTAACCCTTTGAAGCTCTGCCGCGTTTTAGCAGTTTATTTTGGCTATCATTAGACGATTTTATGCAGCTTAGGAAGGATCTGTGGGTATGAAAAGGATAAATACTATCTTAATCAACCCTTTGACTTCCATATACCGTTACTAATCTGAATAAAATCGTCTAATAGCAGCCAGAAACAGAACAGAAACGCGTACTGGAGCTTGAAAGGGTTAAGGGGAGATTTCCACTTGAGGATTTGTTTTATGAACCCCTTTCTCCCTCATATTTAGCCCTATTGCCTTTGAGATTTTAAAACGTTCGCCCCATTAGTTTGGCGATTTTAAGAACTTTCGCCCCATTTGTCAATTTTAAGACATTTCAACCATTTAGGTGTCGACTTTTTCCTGGCGAGCGATAGCGAGCCTGTAATTTTAGAGGAATCGGCCTTCGGCCGGGACATTTTTCTACCGAAAAATGTACAAATTTATCTTGAAAGGGGGTTTAATGGGTGTTATTTTGAGATTGATGGAAGTCCAGAGAAGAAACTAAAAACCTCCCCTTAATAATGGCCAGAATATGCTAAACAGGATTTATCGATACTTGGTGGAATGATATGAAGAAACAACTATATTATGGAGGTGTATTAAGGGGGAAGTTTATTTATTGGTCGATTTATTCATATATGGATTCATTTAGTTTCCTCCCTAGACCTCCATTAAGCTTGAAAAAAACGGTAGAAATATTGGCCGGGTTCAAGTACATTACAGGCTCGCTATCGCTCGCCAGGAGAAAATCGACACCTAAATGGCACGAAAGGTGTTAATATGGATACAAAAATGGGATGAAAGGTCTTGAGATTGCAAAACTAATGGGCCGAACGTCTTAAAATCTCAAAACTAATGGGCTAAAGACGAGGGAGCAATTTGATTACTTAGCTATTGAGTAATTAAGTAAGTTGGGGACATGGACAATTTTATCGCCAGCCAGGGGAGGTGTGGTGGAGTGGTCATGCCACTGGATTGGTAATCCAATGGACCCGGGTTCAAATCCCGATATGTCAATGGGAAGATATTATTGGGATTGAATTAGTGCTGTACCTAGTATCAGTGCATTACCACAAAGCCCACCGAAATGCCAAAAAAATACCCTCATTGTTCCCTGATTAAATAACACTGTATGAATATTCCCATATTCAAAATATGTTACAGGGGGACAATACCTAGTGAGTTCACTGCTCAATAGGTGGCGTTCTGAGAGTGAGGGTCTGAGTCTGGAGGGTGAGACGGTGAAGCACTTGAGCGAAGCAACCAGCCGCTTCAGAGATGGAGCTGCTTCGAGCCATGATGGATGCTTCACATGTCTCACTCCCCAGGCTGGAACAAGACCTCACGGGCTTCACCGTGTTGAGCGGTGGAATGTACAGGCTCTCAGCCTATGCCCGAGAGGGAGTAGTTGGAATATAGAAGACAAAAAATAAAAATATATATATACCGGTATATATATACAATATATGACTTGGGTGAATTAAAGATCTGGGCGTCATCATGATTTCCGTGACCAAGAACACTGATCCCAAAGACAAATAGAGCTAAGATTACAAGAATATATATAGAAGGCCTACTGACCTATATTTGACGGAGCCTGTACCCTATTAAACCCTTTCTGTACCGGCGACGTATTTTATATTTCATTTTAGCTATATTTAGTCAATTTTGTGCAGTTTAACCCCTTCAGACTCATATGACGCAGAGGTTGCCAGATTACCAATAAGAAATAGAGTTCTCTCACCATTATAATTACCTCTCCAAAATTAGTTTTCTGCCCACAGCTAACTCAAAGACAACTGCAGAGGTAGAAGTAACTAAACTAAAGGTTTCTAAATATCCCTGATGGTAACAAAGGCTTTAAAGTATCCCTAATAGGATCAAAATCGCGTCATATCTCGGAGAGGGTTAAGAAGGATGTGTGGTAGTTTAAAAGGTTGATTGAGATAGTTCGAAAGCTTATAATTGCTAGAGATCCTTCCTAAACTGAATAAGACCGTCTAACAGTAGCCAGAATAAAGTTAAAAAGAAGTCGCCGGCACAGAAGGGGTTAAGAGTCGTTTGCGGATACCGATGTCAAGGATAATGATCGGACGTGTTGATAAGCTCTCCAGGTTGATGAACAGGTAGGTTGGGGATCAAATTAACAATGGTCAATGGAGGTTGGGAAAAAGGCAGGGGAGTCATTATAACCCCTTCTGTACCGGCGACGCCCTTTTCTTTATATTCTGGCAACTATTAGACGATTTTATTCAGCTTAGGAAGGAGGTCTACTAATTAGAAGGCTACAGCATATCTCAATTAATCCATTTAGCTACCACAGATCCTTCCTAAGCTGCACAAAATCGTCTAAAAGTTGTCAGAATCAAGTTAAAAGGATGGCACCGGTACTGAAGGGGTTAAGTCCCCACATAGGTCATTCCTTAACCCCTTCTGTACCGGTGATGTCTTCTTTATTTTATTCTAGCTAAATGTTGACGATTTTGTGGAGTTTAAGAAGGATCTGTGGTGGTGAAAAGGGTTAAATGAGATAGTCCGAAGCCTGTTAATTGCTGGAGGCCCTTTTTAAACTTGATAAAATCGTCTAATACTAGCCAGAATAAAGTTAAATACACATCACCGTACAGAAGGGGTTAAGGGGAGGTTTCCACTTGAGGGATTTTTTTTTTCTGGACCCCTTTCTCCCTCATGTTTAGCCCCATTGCTTTTGAGATTTTAAGACGTTCACCCCATTAGTTTGGCGATTTTAAGAACTTTCGCTCCATTTCTGTAAATTTTAAGACCTGTGCCATTTAGGTGTTGATTTTTTCCTGGCGAGCGATAGCGTGCCTGTAATTTAAGAGGAACCGGCCTTTGGCCGGGAAATTTTTCTACCGAAAAATGTACAAATTTATCTTGAAAGGGGGTCTAGGGGGTGTAATTTTAAGCTTGATTGAGGTCTAGGGAACGAACTAAAGACCTCCCCTTAACTTTCGATTACCCAGAGTAAGCGGCGGGCATGGTTCGGTTGGCATGATGGTTGACCCTTTATGCCATCATCTAGTGAAGGTGCTGATTGGTCGTATCGTTGTGAATGGGTCTAGGTTATAGCCCCATGTAATAGGCTGGGTTGGGTTGGTATAGGGAGGAGGGGAGGTGGGGAGGGGGGGGGGGGTATGGAGGGACATTTGGGCTACCCCATTGTCTTTTGATAGCTACAATACAGACTCAAGTTAATGGTCTAGGATATACAATATCCTACATAATAAATTCCTGGCGAGCGATAGCGAGCCTGTCATTTTAGGAGGAATCAGCCTTCGGCCGGGACATTTTTCTGCCGAAAAATGTACAAATTTATCTTGAAAGGGAGTCTATGGGGTGTTTCTTTAAGCTTGATAGAGGTCTAGGGAGCAAACTAAATCAAACATATATATACAGTATATACCGGTAATTATACAACTTAAATAAACCCATATAATAACGACCCCATAATCTGTCATTGGTACGTCAAGGTGTGTTACAGGTGTGGTGGGGTGGAGACAGGTAGACATACAGGTAACTTACAGGTAATCAATAATCAACCACCTTAACTACCGCTACCAATACAACCACCACCACCACCATATCCACATTGATAAACACCTCTAACTACATTCACAGCTTACTAGTATTAAGGGGGTAGTACTCGCTTTTTCTGGACCCCCTTCTCCCTCATGTTTAGCTTATTAGTGTTGAGGTTTTGAGACGTCCGTTCCATTATTATGGCGATTTTAAAACCTTTCGCCCCATTTATCGGTCAATATTTAGATCTTTCGTGTCATTTAGGTATCGATTTTTGTCCTGGCGAGCGAAAGCGAGCCTGTCATTTTAGAAGGAACCGGCCTTCGGCCGGAAATTTGTTCTACCGAAAAATGTACATATTTATCTTGAAAGGAGTCTAGGGGGTGCTTTTTTTTTTTTTTTTTTTTAATGGGAGGTTTTTAGTTGTTTCCTACTCCTCCAGCAATCTTAAAATTTCACCCCCTTCACCCCGTTTCAAGATAAATTTGTACATTTTTCGGTAGAAAAATTTCCCGCCCAAAGGCCGGTAACTATTAAATTACAAGCTCGCTATCGCTCGCCAGAATAAAATCGACACCTATATGGCACGAAAGGTCTTAAAATTGACATAATGGGGGGCAGAATTTCTTAAAATCACCAAACTAATGGGGTAAACGTCTTAAAATCTCAAAAGCAATGGGGCTAGACATGAGGGAGAAAGGGGTCAAGAAAAAAGACCCTAAAGTGGAAATCTCCCCTTAAGCTTGATGGAGGTCTAGGGAGCAAACTAAATCAAATGTGTGTACCGGTAACAATACAAGACAAATAAACCAATATAATAACATCTCCTTAATCTGTCATAGGTACGTCATGGTGTGTGTGGTGGAGAGAGAGGACATACAGTGTAACTTACAGGTAATCAATAACCAACCACCTCAACGATCACTATCAATACAATCATCCCCATACCCACATTGAATCACCTCTAACTACATTCACAGATTACTAGTATTACAGTATGAGCATTATATGGTGACATTGACCTTCCTCTTCCTTATAAAAATCATCTATATCTTTCTAATATCGGAAAGTGTTGTGTTATCTAGCGACCCCTGGCGACCGTTGTGTCTGGGTAACCTGTGGTGGTCATGACAACAAGTTCGGCCAAGCTCAACCTTCGGCACACACACACGGTTCGTCCTCCGTCTCGGCCCCACACCCGTACCGACCGGCTCTCTTAACGTACACCTCACCTGACCCGACCTGACTCTCGTAACGTACACCTGACCTGACCGGACCTGACTCTCGTAACGTACACCTCACCTGACCCGACCTGGCTCTCGTAACGTACACCTCACCTGACCTGACCTGACTCTCGTAACGTACACCTCACCTGACCCGACCTGGCTCTCGTAACGTACACCTGACCTGACCCGACCTGACCTGACCCTCGTAACGTACACCGACAACAAACACGTGTATTATTCCGCGTAACGAGTGTGCTTAGTCCTCGGTAACGATATGATTTTCTTAACCCTTTGAGTGCCAGCAACGTGTGTTATACTTTATTCTAGCTATATTTAGAAGATATTATGCAGCTGTGGTAGTTAAACTGGTTGGGTGAGATATTTTGAAGCTTGATTATTGCTAGAGGTCCTTCCTAAGCTTAATAACATCGTCTATTCATTGCCAGAATATAATTAAAACGGGATAACGCGTATATCCTCCCGTGTCAACATTGTGCTTCGGTCCTAATAGCGTAATAATCACGTACGATCACTTCCTGCCGCTGCCCGTAACTTGAGCTGGATATATCTTATACCACAAGGCGGTGTTATTATAAAAGGGTTTATTATTAACAACCTACTCCTGACCTAACCTAACCCATGATCCTAGTATTCCCATGGGGCCGTTTTCATTTCGGCTAAAATCTCCAGAGTATAAGTCTCCATAACAGCTGATTAGTTTGCCAATTGTAAGACCTTTCGCCCAATTTCTTTGTCAATATTAACACTTTTCGTGCAATTTAGGTGTCGATTTGTTCATGGTGAGCGATAGCGAGCCTGTACTATAAGAGGAACCGGCCTTCGGCCGAGACATTTGTACAAATGTACAAGTTTATCTTGAAAGGGGGTGGGGGGGTGCTTGGGAGTGTGTGTTTTTAAGCTCGAAGGAGGTCTAGCGAGGAAACTAAAAAGTAATTACATTAATAAATAAATAGACCAAAAAATAACCACCACCCCGTTAAAGAGAGTGGTAAACCCTCCTTGGTGGTAATATGTGTGGTGAGAGGTGGTAGTTAAGTGTTGGTGACGTGATGATAGTAATAGTAATGGTGGTATAATCACTATAATTACCCTATCTCCTCCGGTGTTCGGCGGTAACCACACGTAACACTGTCTACTCATCTATTTTGGCCACAGTGTATGAGGTCTGATCCTTCTTAAACTGCAAACAAGCCTCTAAATATAGCTAGGATATAATGCAAAAGACGTCACCGGTACATAAGGGATTAAGGAATACACGTTGACATTGAAAAGTGAAAAATTAATGAATACTCGTTGACATTTAAAGGTGAAAAGGGCTTGACAGTTAATATGAAACAAGGCAATGAGAAAACATGAAGTGATTTACATGACAAAAAGAGTCCAATCTAAACATCAATAATATCCCCGTAAACACAATGACGCATAATTATATGCATTGAATTATGGTCATGATGCATTTTGGCAGTTTATTCTGGCTATTATTAGATTATTCTATGCATATTAGAAAGGGTATAATTATGGAAGACAGAGGGTTGATATAAACCGTTTTTACCCATTGAACTCCCACAGATCCTTCCTAAACCATGTGAAATCGCTTAACCTATTAAGTACCAGGGACGTCACCTTTATCATATTCTGGCAACTAATAGACGATTGTATTCAGCTTAGGAAGGACCTCTAGCAATAATATGGCTTCCAACCATCTCAACCAACCTTTTTAACTCCCACAGATCCTTCCTAAGCTGCATAATATCTAGCAATAATATGGCTTCAAACCATCTCAACCAACCTTTTCAACTCTCACAGATCCTTCCTAAGCTGCATAATATCTAGCAATAATATGGCTTCAAACCATCTCAACCAACCTTTTTAACTCCCACAGATCCTTCCTAAGCTGCATAATATCGTCTAAATACAGCTAGAATACAATATAACACACGTCGCTGGTACTCAAAGGGTTAATGATGGCCAGAAACAATATCAAAACGCATCATAATCCTCAAGGGGCTAAGAAGGAGGCAATAGGTTAATACAGAAATCATAGATAGCTTTTACCCCTTTGATTTCTAGAGGCCATTCTTCAGCTAAATAAAATTGCCTAGCGTAAGCCAAAATAGAATTTCAATCAAGCCATTGTGTTGAAGGGGTTAAGGGGGGATGGGCCTATTTATTTCCTCATTAATATATTTGTTTATTATTGTTTAGTTTCCTCCCTAGACCTCCATCAAGCTTAATACCCCCCCCCCCCAAGACCCTCCTTCAAGATTATTTTTGTTACATTTTTCGATAGAAAAATTTCGCGGCTGAAGGCCGGTTTATCTTACATTACAGGCTCGCTATCGCTGACCAGGAAAAAATCAACACCTAAATGACACGAAAAGTCTTATTATTAACAAAGAAATGAGGCGAAAGGTCTTTAGATCGCCAAACTAATGGGGCGGACGTCTTAAAATCTCAAAACTAATCGGGCTAAACAAGAGGGAAAAGGGGTTCCGGAAAAACCATATGCCTCCCCCTTAAGAGAACCAACCACCGACATGGATTGATTATAACTCAAACTGACAGGCAAGAGTTGACAGGCCTAGACGGAAGAATTGATTGTCGCGAGGGCCATACAAACACAGTGTTGATATGGTTGATATTGATTGTCATGAGGGCCATACAAACACAGTGTTGATATGGTTGATATTGATTGTCGTGAGGACCATACAAACACAGTGTTGATATGGTTGATATTGATTGTCGTGAGGGCCATACAAACACAGTGTTGATATGGTTGATATTGATTGTCGCGAGGGCCATACAAACACAGTGTTGATATGGTTGATATTAATTGTCGTGAGGGCCATACAAACACAGTGTTGATATGGTTGATATTGATTGTCGTGAGGGCCATACAAACACAGTGTTGATATGGTTGATATTGATTGTCATGAGGGCCATACAAACACAGTGTTGATATGGTTGATATTGATTGTCGTGAGGACCATACAAACACAGTGTTGATATGGTTGATATTGATTGTCGTGAGGGCCATACAAACACAGTGTTGATATGGTTGATATTGATTGTCGCGAGGGCCATACAAACACAGTGTTGATATGGTTGATATTGATTGTCGTGAGGGCCATACAAACACAGTGTTGATATGGTTGATATTAAATTGTCGTGAGGGCCATACAAACACAGTGTTGATATGGTTGATATTGATTGTCGCGAGGGCCATACAAACACAGTGTTGATATGGTTGATATTGATTGTCGCGAGGGCCATACAAACACAGTATTGATATGGTTGATATTGATTGTCGTGAGGGCCATACAAACACAGTGTTGATATGGTTGATATTGATTGTCGTGAGGGCCATACAAACACAGTGTTGATATGGTTGATATTGATTGTCGTGAGGGCCATACAAACACAGTGTTGATATGGTTGATATTGATTGTCGTGAGGGCCATACAAACACAGTGTTGATATGGTTGATATTGATTGTCGTGAGGGCCATACAAACACAGTGTTGATATGGTTGATATTGATTGTCGCGAGGGCCATACAAACACAGTGTTGATATGGTTGATATTGATTGTCGCGAGGGCCATACAAACACAGTATTGATATGGTTGATATTGATTGTCGTGAGGGCCATACAAACACAGTGTTGATATGGTTGATATTGATTGTCGTGAGGGCCATACAAACACAGTGTTGATATGGTTGATATTGATTGTCGTGAGGGCCATACAAACACAGTGTTGATATGGTTGATATTGATTGTCGTGAGGACCATACAAACACAGTGTTGATATGGTTGATATTGATTGTCGTGAGGGCCATACAAACACAGTGTTGATATGGTTGATATTGATTGTCGTGAGGACCATACAAACACAGTGTTGATATGGTTGATATTGATTGTCGTGAGGGCCATACAAACACAGTGTTGATATGGTTGATATTGATTGTCGTGAGGGCCATACAAACACAGTGTTGATATGGTTGATATTGATTGTCGTGAGGACCATACAAACACAGTGTTGATATGGTTGATATTGATTGTCGTGAGGACCATACAAACACAGTGTTGATATGGTTGACCGGGCCATAGTGATCGGGGGGGCCTTGAGAGGATCGATCCGCTTTTGTTTTCTATTTCTGGGTAGTAGCCATTCCACCCCATTCAGCCTACTGTTTTAAGACGTTTCTCCTCATTCAGGTGTCAATTTACATTTTTTGGATTATGTTTTAGACAGCTGACTTAATTTGTACAATTTTCGGTAGGAACATTTCTCCAGCGAAGCCGGATTTATCCATACAATGATGACTCGCTATCGCTCGCTAGGATTTTTTTTATACCTGAATGGGGAGAAAAGACTTAAAACAGTAGATAAAGAGAGGAAAAGCAGGTCGGTTCCCTTAAGTATGGATGGATGGATCATGGATGGATGGCAAACACACACACACACACACAGTACAGCCAGCACCCATAACATACATACAACCATTGGAAGCACAGTCAACAAACTGTATTGAATCGTTACGGTTCAATATACCGGTAGATTTCCATATCTTATGATAATGTCGGACAGGTTGGGAGAGAGGTATCCTGATCATGATTCGAACCCACTCTCTCTAGGTAAATTTGGGAGAGTTGGGCACCTTACAAACTCTGCCAAATTTACCTAGAGTGAGTGGGTTTGAATCCTGGTCAGGATACCTCTCTCCCAACCTTTAGATTTCAGTGTTTTCCTAATGGCCTGAAAACGTTATATATATTGTCTCATATTGGTTCGGTACATATTCCAATGCATGTTAGGGTATTAATACCCACGACTGTATATTCATTCCCCATATGACACGGAAGCCCAAGACTGAGTATGTCAGGAATTTGCCGTACATAAATATTATCGTCCGTTTCTTTGGCTGTCTCATAAAACACCTCACTCTCTCTCTCTCTCTCTCTCTCTCTCTCTCTCTCTCTCTCTATATATATATATATATATATATATATATATATATATATATATATATATATATACAGTATATATATACAGTATATATATATATATATATATATATATATATATATATATATATATATATATATATATATATATATATATATATATATAATGTGCTATGGAACTTTCCTTAGGTAAATATACAAAAGTAAATGTGTCAAAATAAATGTCTTGGCCATTATCATATTATAGTAAATTAGCATATGATGAATTGTTAGTGGATTTCTGACTTTTTTACAACTAATATAGAATAAAAACACAACTTGCCTACTGAATAAAAACACAAACAAAAACAAAGATAAATCTATTTTACAGAAGCAGTAGTCACTAACTACTGTACAGTAGGTCTATTATAATTTAGTTTGAACTTCCCTTATTGAGTAAGTGAAAGTAGGACACCCAGACCGTAGACTTTTATCACTAGACCTCCGAAGAATGCGAACGTATGAACATTACACAAGCATGCAAGCCTTCCGAATGGCCTTTATACTGCCAAAAAAAAGTATATATATATATATATATATATATAATTTAGCTTAAGGTGTTATAAATACCATTGGTACTCTTTGAACTCCAATAAGTTAATAGCCATATTATTATAGCTAACGATATGACACTTTAACCAAGAATTATAAATGTAGACTTGTGAGAAAAATGTGTAATGTTAAGAAGTAATGTGAGATACAACTAACATTCCTGCCATACCTTTCCTGCATGTGTACCACCACCACCACCCACCTCCTCCCTCCTCTGTCTCGCTACAAACAACAATATTAATGTTCACACACACACACACACACACACACACACACACACACACACACACACACACACACACACACACACACACACACACACACACACACACACACACACACACACACACACACACACACACACACACACACACACACACACACACACACACACACACACACACACACACACACACACACACACACACACACACACACACACACACACACACACACACACACACACACACACCACCCACCCACCTTCTCTCTCTCTCTCTCTCACACACACTCACTGACTCACACACTCGGACCCACAAACACACACACATACACACTGTACACAACAATGGTTCCCTATTAATTTCTCAATACCCACATACCACTTCCATACTCACTAAGGGGAGGTATGGCGTTTTTTTCTAGACCCCCTTCTCCTTCGTGTTTAACCCCATTAGTTTTCAGATTTAAGACGCTTGCCCCATTAGTTTGTCGATTTTAAGACCTTTGGCCCCATTCCTTTGTCATTATTAAGACCTTTCGTGCCAATTAGGTGTCGATTCATTTTCCTGGCGAGCGACAGCGAGCCTATAATTTTAGGGGAATCGCCCTCCGGCCAAGACATTTTTCTAAAAAAAAAAAAAAAAAAATATACAAATTTATCTCGAAGGGATTTTTAAAGATTCATTTTAAGCTTGATGGAGGCCTAGGGGAGGAAACTAAAATAATAATAGATATAAGAATAAATAAACAAATAAATATCACCTTCCCCCTTTAGTCCTAGGGTACTGCTAGGGACAGGTAATTCACTATACACATATATTTACGATGCTGCCTTAGTTCTAGGATATGAAAATAAATTGGCATACAACACCTGACGTTGAGTTGTATGTTGCTTTGTTCGATGATGAAAAGTACAATAGCGTACATTATACCCTGTTTCTCTTCAACTGACGGCAAATTGCTAAGTTCCCATCAAGATTCATCAGTTATTTGAAGGTTTTGTAGTGAAATATGGTGGTAATTATAGAAACATGGTCTTGATATGATGCAGAGACGTAGTGGTTTCATATTTATCCATTAAGTATCGAGAAATTAGCTGCTAAGGGTTTCAATTTACCGCCAAATGAAATGAAACCGAGTATAGTTGTTCTCGAGTGGTATTTCGCTATGATAATATACCGACAACAACGTTTCGTGCGCGCGCCGAGAGACTATCTGAAATTAGAAACATAGAAATAATAGCGAAAATATTTCTATAATTTGCACCTCGAAATCTATGTGTAGTTGGCACTCAGTTAAGGGGAGATTTCCACTTGAGGGATTTTTTTTCTGGACCCCTTTCTCCCTCATGTTTAGCCCCATTGCTTTTGAGATGTTAAGACGTTCGCCCTAGTAGTTTTGAAATGTTGACATTTTGTCCCATTTCTGTCAATTTTAAGACCTTTCGTGCCATTAAGGTGTCGATTTTTTTCCTGGCGAGCGACAGCGAGCCTGTAATTTAAGAGCAACCGGCCTCCGGCCGGGACATTTTTCTACCGAAAAATGTACAAATTTATCTTGAAAGGGGGTCTAGGGGGTATAATTTTAAGCTTGATGAAAACGTAGGGAACAAACTAAATACCTCCCCTTAATCATCAATATAATTACGGCTATACTTGGTTTCGTTGATTGAAACTAAATTTATTACTACTTAAGTGTGCTATATTGTAAGGAAATATACGATGATTGATCATAATTATCGCAGTTAAAAGGAACAAATGGATGTGACTAAGATGTACTCCCACCGCCTCTACCACTACCAAGAGTGAACCAAACCATGCCGCCGCTACTACCAACAACAACAACAACAACAACAACAACCACACCATCCTAATCAACAACATGGTGGTTACACGTGAGTTATTTACGTTTTCCTGTTTCACTTGGTAGTTTTTACATTATAAATGAATAAATATTTGTTTTTCTATGTGAGTGAGGGAGGCAAAGGGCAGAACTGCCTGTAGCGAGTGCCTCCCCCATAGTTGAAAGAGTGTCAGGGCCAAAATCAAGGGACACTCGAGCCAAAAATGCCTGGACACACGGAGTTTGAAGCAACTTAAGTCATAGGAAGAGGGAAAGACTGATTCTGGGAGAGTTCAAGAGCTCAGCTGTTGAATAGAAGAGAGACTGAGAGTAGCGTTTCACTCTTGGGTTGGAGAGTTGCACTGAGTAGGGGTGGGATTGTGTTGCAAGACGGGTACCACGTACCCTACATAGAGGGGGTGGTATACACTGGGAGAGCTCTGAGGAGCACTGATTATTGAAGTAGCGATAGAATAGCGAGAGGTGCAACATTGCGGAGAAGAGCGAGAAATTGCAGAGAGTTGGTGAGTGGACGGGAGTTAATGATACGAAAGGCTTTCCTTTCTACTTTGTCTAGGAGTGCGGTGTAAGAGGATCCTCCCCACACATGTGAACAATACTCAATACAAGCTACCTTATCTACATAATCAGTCTGGCACACACACACACAAACACACACACACACACACACACACACACACACACACACACACACACACACACACACACACACACACACACACACACACACACACACACACACACACACACACACACACTGTGTCCATAGGCAACTACAGTTTGTTTCAAGAGTATTTTATAACAAATGTTGACAAGGGAGATTTATAGTTTCTATGCCAACCAAAAACTATGAGATATCTTTGTTAGTTTTCCATGCATAATTTTTTTCGCGACCTCTCTCTCTCTCTCTATATATATATATATATATATATATATATATATATATATATATATATACTCCCAGCCGGACTCGAACCTCCGACAGACAGAACGACTGTCCCATCTTTAATCCACTACACCACGGCGTGATGAGTGAAACTTAACCTTTTCCTATATATATTAAGGAGAAGGGAAATCCTACTTGGAGAATATATTTTACTTCGTACACAAGTCTTGCGATCCATATGCCAGGGCCACCATACAGGGATCCATATGCCAGGGCCACCATACAGGGATCCATATGCCAGGGCCACCATACAGGGATCCATATGCCAGGGCCACCATACAGGGATCCATATGCCAGGGCCACCATACAGGGATCCATATGCCAGGGCCACCATACAGGGATCCATATGCCAGGGCCACCATACAGGGATCCATATGCCAGGGCCACCATACAGGGATCCATATGCCAGGGCCACCATACAGGGATCCATATGCCAGGGCCACCATACAGGGATCCATATGCCAGGGCCACCATACAGGGATCCATATGCCAGGGCCACCATACAGGGATCCATATGCCAGGGCCACCATACAGGGATCCATATGCCAGGGCCACCATACAGGGATCCATATGCCAGGGCCACCATACAGGGATCCATATGCCAGGGCCACCATACAGGGATTTGTAAAAGTGTTCACACGCAACTCTGGTTATACAGATCTAACTTCATTCTCGCCCAGCCAAACACGAGAGTCATTAAGGGGAGGTATTTAGTTTGTTCCCTACTTTTTCATCAAGCTTAAAATTACACCCCCTAGACCTTTTCAAGATAAATTTGTACATTTTTCGGTAGATAAATGTCCCGGCCGAAGGCCGATTACTCTTAAATTATAGGCTCGCTATCGCTCGCCAGGATAAAATCGACACCTAAATGGCACGAAAGGTCTTAAAATTGACAGAATGGGGGCGTAAATTCTTAAAATCACCAAACTAATGGGGCAAACGTCTTAAAATCTCAAAAGCAATAGGGCTAGACATGAGGGAGAAAGGGGTCAAGAAAAAAGTCCCTCAAGTGGAAATCTCCCCTTAATACCAAGTATATCTCACAAATACACGTGAGTTACTGAATGTTTATATAGTTGTCCATGCATAGGCTATCTCCGTGTAGACTACCTAACCAAAATACCAGCGGTAAGGTACGTAGAGTGCAGGTGAACCCGAGTAAAGGTATTCTCCTGACCTTCCCCGAGTGACGTCACTACACCGTCACACTCTCACGGTTAGTCATACCCGCTAAGGTTACTCTTATAGTATCCAAGCTGCATAGAATCACCAAATTAATTCTGTATCATTTGTAGTGCGGAGTTTCCTCTATGCAGGTCGTGGACTCAAATTAATGTCACACCATTAGTGTCCGTGACCGTACTTTGTCGCACCATCATCGTCTCTCTTTGTCAGACAGGCCTTTACTACCGTTACTTAAATATTTGACGAAGCTGCTGATATATATATATATATATATATATATATATATATATATATATATATATATATATATGAAACCAGTCTTGCTAAGGCAGCCTCCCAGAAGCTGAGTGTGCTCAACCGCCTCAAGGAGTTCTTTATCCCTGCACCGCTTTTTTTTTTTTTTTTTTTTTTTTTCTATATTCCAACTTACTTCCTCTCGGGCATAGGCTGAGAGCCTTAACATTCACCGCTTTACAATGAACAGTGAAGCCCGTGAGGTCTTGTTCCAGTCTAGGGAGTGAGACATGTGAAGCACGTAGAGTACAACGAGCACCTGCCATCTTGCCTTCACATGAGGCACGGTGCTCACTCATGGCCCGAAACGACCCCATCTCTGAAGCCACCTCGTTCCCGTGCTTCACTGTCTCACCCCCTACACTCGGACTCTCACACTTACACACACACAACGCCACCTGTTGAGCAGATAACTCACCAGGCATTGCACCCCTATAGCATATTTTGAATATGGGAATATGCATACAGTGCTATTTAATCAGGGAACAATGAGGGTATTTTATTGACGTTTCGGTGGGCTTGTGGTAATGCACTGATACCAGGTACAGCACAAATTCCATCCCAATAATATCTTCCCATTGATACATCGGGATTTGAACCCGGGACCTTTGGATTACCAGGCCAGTGGCAAGACCACTCCACCACACCTCCCCTTGCTCTGTATAGGGGCACAGTGCGTCCTTGTATTGAGTATTGTTCACATGTGTGGGGAGGATCCTCTCACACCGCACTCCTAGACAATGTAGAAAGGAAAGCCTTTTGTATCATTAACTCCCGTCTACTCCCCAACTCTCTGCAATCTCTCTCTCTCCATCGCAATGTTGCATCTCTCTCGCTATTCTATCGCTACTATAATAATCAATGTTCCTCAGAGCTTTCCCAGTGTATACCACCTCCTCTACGTAGGGTACGTAGTACCGTCTTGCAACACAATCCTACCCCTACTCTGTGCAAGAGTGAAACGTTATTCTCAGTCTTTCTTCTATTTAACTGCTGAACTCTGGAACTCTCTCCCAGAATCAGTCTTTCCCTCTTCCTATGACTTAAATTGCTTCAAACTCCGTGTGTCCAGGCATTTTGGCTCGAACGTCCCTTGATTTTGGCCCTGTCACTCTTTCAACTCTGGGGGAGGCACTTGATACAGGCATTTCTGCCCTTTGTTTCCCTCACTCGCATAGAAAAAAAATATATACATATATTTATGTTTCTTTAAAAAGCTTTACGAGGTATCTTGCTGATAAAAGAGCTATGGTTCGACACGTCTATCCTCCATTGACTCAATGGACCATCACAAACAATATAAACAAAAATATATATGTAGGCAGAGTCGTCAGCCTTAACATGACTATACCCATATGTATCAATGAACCTTTAAACTGGTTCTGAAACATTTGGGATACAATATAACACGGTATGGTCTCGTTTGTGATGGTCCATTGACTCAATGGACCATCACAAACAATATAAACAAAAATATATATGTAGGCAGAGTCGTCAGCCTTAACATGACTATACCCATCAGTATCAATGAACCTTTAAACTGGTTCTGAAACATTTGGGATACAATATAACACGGTATGGTCTCGTTTGTGATGGTCCATTGACTCAATGGACCATCACAAACAATATAAACAAAAATATATATGTAGGCAGAGTCGTCAGCCTTAACATGACTGTACCCATATGTATCAATGAACCTTTAAACTGGTTCTGAAGCATTTGGGATACACTCTAACACGGTATGGTCTCGTTTGTGTTGGATACTGATTCAAATGGGTGCATAGCAATTAGTGCTCATGACTATATGTATGGGGGAAGGGTTCATCTATTGGTCGGTTTATTTATGCATTTATATTTATTTTTACTTTCCTCCCTAGACCTCCATCGAGCTTAAGAAAACATCCAAAGATCTTCCTTCTAGATCAATTTAAAAAAAAAAAATCGGTATAGAACTGTCCCATAGATTACAGGCTCGCTATCGTTCGCCAGGACAAAATCGACACCTAAATGACAAGAAAGGTGTTAATATTGACAAAGAAATGGGGCGAAAGGTTTAAAAATCGCCAAACAAATGGGCCGAACGTCTTAAAAACTGAAGATGTGCAGTTGATTGACAATATCGTCTCTCATTAGTTATATGTCATACTTTATAATATCTATTATTCTAGATACATCAACACCCAACATACACCATCCAACCAGTGGGTCATGAACACGCTTATACTTCCTAGAACTATTCTTCAGATTGTTGCTAATAACCCCTTCTGTACCGGCGACGTATTTTGGATTTGATTTCTGCTACATTTTGACGACTTTATGAAGCTTAGGAAGGATATATGGTAGTAAAAGGAACAAATTGAGATAGTGTGTGGCCTTTTAATGGGTAGACATCCTTCCTAAGCTGCATAAAGTCGTCTAATAGTTGCCAGGATATAATGAAATGGACGACACCGGTACTGAGAGGGATAATTATGTAACGGAAAACGCGACCTCGCTCAAATGATTTAATGAACAGGTGACTAAAAAGTTATGTCAAAGACCCAGGTATCTTTATCCCTTTTTCGTACCGTACGATGTTAACATTAGATATTTGTGTTATTCAATTTTAGGGAAAGCAGTTTATTGCCATTATGTTTTGGGAGGGTTTTTCAGAGATTAATAAAATCGTCTTGTGTAAACATTAAATAATTAAATATATAATATACTGTATATATAAATATAAATAATATAAAATAATAAAATAAAGATACAGACAATCATTAAGGAGAGGTATTTATTTTGTTCCCTAGACCTCCATCAAGCTTAAAATTACACCCCCTTGAGTCCCTTTCAAGATAAATGTGTACATTTCTCGGTAGAAAAATTTCCCGGCCGAAGGCCGGTTCCTCTTAAATTACAGGCTCGCTATCGCTCGCCAGGATAAAATTGACACCTGAATGGCACGAAAGGTCTTAATATGGGGTGAAAGTTCTTAAAATCGCTAAACTAATGGGGCAAACGTTTTATAATATAAAAAGCAATGGGGCTAAACATGAGGGAGAAAGGGGTCAAGAAAAAATCCTCAAGTGGAGATCTCCCCTTAAGTCTACTCTTACTGAAGAATTTAATCGGGGTAGTTTAAAATAAATCCTGACTGATACCTTTTACCGAATCTTAACAAATTTGCTTAATGCTAGCCATCATCAAAGTTAAACCGAAGTTACCTGTACTGCAAGGGTTAAAATGACCTTCAGTACAGCCATACCAGTTATCTTGTATGCCATCTAATACTGGACATTCTTATCAACCCTTTCAGTACCGGTGATGTATTTTTCATTATATTCTGGCGATTGTTAGATGATTATATTCAGTTACAAAAGGGCTTCCACCAATTAACAGGCTTCCAACTATCTCACTTAACCCTTTTTTTTTTTTTTTTTTTTTCTATGTGATTGAGGGAGGCAAAAGGCATAACTGCCTATAGCGAGTGCCTCCCCCATAGTTGAAAGAGTGACAGGGCCAAAATCAAGGGACGTTCGAGCCAAAATGCCTGGACACACGGAGTTTGAAGCAATTTAAGTCATAGGAAGAGGGAAAGACTACCCTAGATCCTTCCTAAACTTCACAGAATCGTCTAAATACAGCGAGACAAAATGATAAAGACGTCGCCGGTACAGAAGGGGTTAACTCTTACAGCACCGGTGTCGTCTCTTATTGTTGTTTTCAGAGACTATTATATAAAGATTAGGAAAGATATAGGGTAGCTAAGAGGATTAATTGTGATAGTCTGTAGCCCTTTAAGGGGAGATCTCCACTTGAGGGTGTTTTTTCTTGATCCCTTTCTCCCTCATGTTTGGCCCCATTGCTTTTGACATTTCAAGACATTCGCCCCATTATTTTGACGACTTTAAGAACTTTCGACCGATTTCTGTCAATTTTAAGACCTTTCGTGCCATTTAGGGATCGATTTTATCCTGGCGAGCGATAGCGAGCCTGTAATTTAAGAGGAACCGGCTTTCAGCCGAGACATTTTTCTACCGAAAAATGTACAAATTTATCTTGAAAGGGGCTCAAGGGGGGTAATCTTAAGAT
The DNA here is from genome assembly GCA_032716605.1 of Paralithodes platypus. Lineage (NCBI taxonomy): Eukaryota > Metazoa > Arthropoda > Malacostraca > Decapoda > Lithodidae > Paralithodes > Paralithodes platypus. The sequence continues at coordinate 34,075,682 of CM064542.1, read as the reverse complement.
TGATGGAGGTCTAGGAACAAACTGAATACCTCCCCTTAATTCATAGTTGTCCTTCCTAAGCTGAATACAATCGTCTAATAGGGGCCAGAATACAATGGAAAAGACGTGACCGGTACAGAATGGGTCAACCCTTTCAGTAGGCTATACTAGGACAAGTTTCTTACTGTTATTATGAGTACTATAGTCTGTTCATTCTAGGTAGGGCAGAAAACGTAACCCCTAACCTCTCATAACTCAACAAGAAGTATAGTAATCCAGCTAACCTGTCTACCCAATAGGAAGACTTGGCTAGGGAATAGGTGGATAGATTGACAGCTCATTTGCTCTAGCCCTTTCGAGTATATGTAAATTATCCTTTTGACTCTCACACACCCTTTCCATGCTTAATAAAATCGTCTAACAATAGCCATAATGACATGAAAGACAGCGCCATGGTAAACTGAAGGGGTTAAATTAAGGGAATTACGAAAGGCCTCTTATAGTAATTATATTTAATTAACACCTTGAGGAGTGTGACGCGTTTTAATAGTGTATTAATTTTGTACTAACTTTAGACGAGTTTATGCAGTTTAGGAAGGATCTCGAGCAATCAGAGGGGCAAAATGATGACCATTAACCCTCAAAATCCCACAGATCCATCCTATTATTAATATAATTGTTTAATGATAGCCAGCATAATGTGAATAAATGCATTCTCGAATACTGAACGGGTTCACGCCGTCAAAATGCGATGGGGTCACTCTACTCTGATTTTGGTGAACATTACACGATTTTATGGATCTTCGGAAGGATCTCTAGAAAACAAAAAGGTAAAAACAATGTCGATTAATCCTCCGCTTTCCCCAGGTTCTTCCAAAACTTATTAAAATCGACCAATATGACAATCAAAACAATCAAAAAAAAAATTATGCGGGGAAGTCCTTCAAACCCTCGTATATTGTCACACACCTTATTCAACATCTGGCAGACATTATTACAGTGTACAGGGAATGACACATAATGGGGATTGTAACATGAATAATTTGGGCAAGTGTACCATGAATTACCGTGTTCAATATTTTCCCAGGACGATCGATTACGCTATTAAGCACGGGTGTTGTGCTAATGAAATATGTAGAGAGGAGTGATGAAAGAGAGAGAGAGAGAGAGAGAGAGAGAGTGAGAGTGAGAGTGAGAGTGAGAGAGAGCGAGAGAGAGAGAGAGAGACAGACAGAGAGAGAGAGAGAGAGAGAGTGTGAGTGAGTTATAAGGAATAGTTAGTATCTCAGAGACTTTGCTGTCCATTCCGTGGAAATACTCGAAGTGGAAGGAGAGAGATTGTTTAGTGCACTACACCCATTACAGTGTGCAACATACTATCTACTCTCTTGAAGAACTGTTTACAACTTCGGGGGGAAGTTTGTTCCAGGTAGAACAGATCTTATATGTGAACAAGTTTCCACAAATATTACCAATTCAATTCTGATTTCAAGCCATCGTTGCGTGTTTGATTCATTTTGAGGCTAAACATTCTGCTATAATCCATATTATCAAACCCATTAAGTATATTAAAACATCAATGAGAGAGAGAGAGAGAGAGAGAGAGAGAGAGAGAGAGAGAGAGAGAGAGAGAGAGAGAGAGTACAAAGGAGTACAAAGGAAATCAAGCAACAACAGATCTAGTGACCCTTCTAGGTTGCTTGTCCTCCAAAACACTGAGGATCAAGTGTCCAAACAGTGGTTTAGAGTGGGTAAGGGAACATTGGAAAGGGAATTACTGCCCTGGAACTAATGTCCGTGGCAGGATTAGGAAGTTAGTAGAGGACAGTCTGATGGGTTAGTAACTGAGGGGGGGATAAAATAAAGTTATTCATTTACAAACGCAGTCAGTCGCGGGTTTGATGAGAGATATTTTTCTAGGCGGAGTTTAAATGAATCAACGGTGATGCAGTCTATAACGTTTCGGGGAAGCCCATTCCACAAGTTGACAACTCGATTGAAGAAGAAATTCTTAGATTCGTGCGAGTTAAAAGATTTACCAATAATTTTGCAACCGTTTCCCCGCGTGTAATTAGATTGGTCGATAGTGAAGTACTTACTGCAGTTCATATTGTCAATGCCTTTGATGATTTTGAACACTTGAATTAAGTCACCTCTTAATCTGCGCTGGATTAAAGGAAATAGATTTAATTCTCTAAGACGCTCTTCGTATGGTTTGTTCTTTAGGCTAGGTATAATTTTGGTAACTCTACGTTGAACTCGTTCTAGCTTGTTTATATCTTTTTGGTAATAAGGGCACCAGGATTGAACGCAGTATTCCAGAAGAGGGCGGACTAAGGAATTGTAAAGGGTTGGGATAACTTCTTTGGATTTATGCTCAAATGACCTGCCTATAAAGCCAATTATTTTGTTTGCCTTCTTAACAACTTCTGAACATCGATATTGTTACTCCCAGATCGGTTTCTCTGTTTACATTCTTAAGCTGAGTGCCATTCATCGAATAGTATGCTTTCTCATTTAGGTATCCGATATGTAGTACTTTACATTTATCCGCATTGAAACTCATTTGCCAAATTTGGGCCCAACATGACAATTTATCTAGATTGTGTTGCATATCGTCAACTTGTTCTTTTGAGAGTACGCTATTTGCAATTTTTGTATCGTCAGCAAATTTTGAGATTGTACAGGTGAGACCCTCATCTATGTCGTTGATGTAAATTAGAAAGAGAATTGGTCCTAGTACCGATCCCTGGGGTACCCCGCTATTTACATTGGTCCATTTAGATGCCTTACCGTTTATGACTACTCTTTGGTTTCTGTTGCTGAGCCAATTTTCTATCCATTTCAACACACCGTCTTGTATTCCATGCGCTTTTAGTTTTAGCAGTAAACGTTTGTGGGGAACTTTGTCAGAGGCCTTTTGAAAATCAAGGTATATAATATCTACAGCTTTACTCTCATCGTAGAGGTTGAGGATATCGTGGAAGAAGTCTAAGAGGTTTGTTAAACAGGAACGTTTTTTA
>CM064542.1:34034871-34072580 GCA_032716605.1 Paralithodes platypus | reverse complement strand
CAATCAGTAACACACAGCAAGAATTAAATATATACTTGCATGACTGTTTGTATCAGATATAATTGTACATATCAGAAGCATATAAAGGAGGACAAGTGATCTATTTGATATATAGTTAATACATCTTTCCAGTCTAGGGTTCTCCGGAAGCAACGAACACACACACAGTCGGTTCCTGTCCTCCGCATCTTTCCCATGGGCTGTACCCGCTGTATACGAATTAAGTATTATCCTTACGTGTTAGTATTGAAAATCCGTTGTTTGTGGTGGTTGAGTCAGGGTCAGAGGCAGCTACACATCAAACCCTGAATTATAGTGTAGTCACACCTCACACGATACCTCTTACACTCTCTTTCTATATATAACGATCTCTCTCTCTCTCTCTATATATATATATATATATATATATATATATATATATATCAACTTATCTATCTATATCTGAATTTGTGTGTAAGGGCCTGGAATAAGGGTATGCCTCATATGCCTGTGGTGCCTCCCCTGGTCCCTGGTCCCCTGCTCGATCGGTGCCTACAATATCCCCAAAATATAGTTGTTAGAATAAGTTATATTGGTAGCAGTCAATTTGGGCGAAATGGGTTCAGCGGCAGAATTGGTCAGAGGTTGAACTGGACCAAATGATCGAATTAGTTGAAATGCGCCGATATATCGATATAGTTTACTTGAACCGAATGATAAAATGTGCTGAATTGAAACAAGCAATTACATTGGGAAATTTGGGGTGAGCGGTCATTTTGGTTGACTTGGGTCAAGTGGTTGAATAGGTGGAACTGTAACACTCCCAATCCTCGGACTTCACTCCCTTATTTTCATCTCTAGGAGAGGTCTCCGTTCAGTCGTGCTTGACAACTCTGTCTTCTCCGATCAAACAACAACCAGAAGAAGGAAGAATGTCAATATCATATGTTAAGGGGAGGTATTTAGTTTGTTCCCTACTTTTTCATCAAGCTTAACATTACACCCCCTAGACCCTCTTTCAAGATAAAGTTGTACATTTTTCTGTAGAAAAATTTCCCGGCCGGAGGCCGGTTGCTCTTAAATTACAGGCTCGCTATCGCTCGCCAGGAAAAAATCGACACCTTAACGGCACGAAAGGTCTTAAAATTGACAGAAATGGGGCAAACTGTCTTAAAATATCCAAACTACTAGGGCGAAGGTCTTAAAATCTCAAAAGCAATGGGGCTAAACATGAGGGAGAAAGGGGTCCAGAAAAAAATATCTCAAGTGGAAATCTCCCCTTAAGAAGAGTGAGCCGAGGGTCCCTAAACCTTTCCCTCACCAACGAGACAGTTACAAACACCACCATAATGCTAAATTGATCTTAGGCCTGTATTCCTAAACACACACACCCCATCCTTCTCGGTAGTCGGTACTAGAGTCTTGCCGTATTCCTACCCAGTTAAGGAGAGATGGGCTATTTATTTGCTAATTTATTTATCTTTATTAATATTTGATTTTATTTCCTTCCCAGACCTCCACCAAGCTTTAAAAAAAATAAAAAACATCCCCTTCCAGATATATTTGTACATTTTTCGGTAGAAAAATTTCCCGGCCAAAGGCAGGTTCCTATCTCCGAATTACTGTTGCAACACTTGGAACAGCAGATAGATAAGAAGATAAGATAACAATTGTTTATTTAGCCCATTTACATTACATACATTTTTGGAGTGCAAGTAACCTCGAGGGGTCGCATGATCTGTTGTTGTTTGTTTTCCTTCGTACTCCTGTGTACGATTACAGGCTCGCTATCGCTCGCCAGGAAAAATTCGACTCCTAAATGGCACGAACAGTCCTAATATTGACACACAAATGGGGCGAAAGGTCTTAAAATCGCCAAACTAAAGGGTCAAACTTCTTAAAATCTCAAAACTAATGGGGCTAAACATGGGGGGAAAGGAGAGCCAGAAAAACCGGCCCATCCCCCCTTAATACGACACGTTAGCGGTTATAGCAACGATAGTACTGTAATAATGGTCCACTAGTAGGGGTACCCGGCGCTGCCCGGGCAATAATACTGTACCACCATAATCACCATCACTACTACCACCACTACTACTACCATAATCACCATCACTACTACCACCACTACTACTACCATAATCAATCACTACTACCACAATCATCACAATACTACTACTACCATAATCACCGGCCTCGACCTCCCTGTGCCTCATTAAACGGCGACCTCGATTTCGGCCGCTAAATGACCGCCGATTTTGGATCTGACCTCATCCATACTCCCATTTTTGGGGGCTGCGAACAACTTTCGTTCCATACACCTTTTCGATCGGAGGCCTCTTTCTGCCCCAAACGGCAATCTTTGTCAATTGTTTTTCAATTTCAACCTCGAAACGACCTCCGATCGTGGCCTCGCCCCCTCTATGACCTGACCCAGGTCAATTGACACCCACATGCAAAGTTTCAGCTCCCCAGGTCCAAAACTGCGGCCGCCTATTAAGAACACACCGACAGACAAACAGACAGACACACGAACTGATTAAATAATATAGATTACTTATAGAATGACAACAACTATGAATGGACTATGGCGATGAATGCGGCAAACCTTAAGGGGGATGACTTGGTTTTTTTCTCTTCTTTTCTCGCTTTCTCTGGCTTGTATCCATTCGGCCCCCTTCAGCCAACTGTTTTAAGACGTTTATCCCCATCCAGGTGTCGATTTCTTCCTGGCAAGCGATAGTGAGCCAGCATTGTATGGAGAAATTCGGCTTCGCCGGAGACATTTTTCTATCGAAAAATGTACAAATTTAGCCTGCTGTCAAAAACATTGATTTTTTAAATATGCTGGCTCGCTACTGCTCGCCAGAAAATAATAGACACCTGGGTGAGGATAAACATCTTAAAACAGTAGGCTGAATAGGGCCGAATGGATACAACCCAGAGAGAGAGGGAGAGAGAGAAAAAAAACTAGGTGGGCCCCTTTAATCTGTTGTGACGTGATCTCTTGTTGTGACGTGATCTCTTGTTGTGACCTGATCTCTTGTTGTGACCTGATCTCTTGTTGTGACCTGATCTCTTGTTGTGACCTGATCTCTTGTTGTGACCTGATCTCTTGTTGTGACCTGATCTCTTGTTGTGACGTGATCTCTTGTTGTGACGTGATCTCTTGTTGTGACGTGATCTCTTGTTGTGACGTGATCTCTTGTTGTGACCTGATCTCTTGTTGTGACGTGATCTCTTGTTGTGACCTGATCTCTTGTTGTGACCTGATCTCTTGTTGTGACGTGATCTCTTGTTGTGACCTGATCTCTTGTTGTGACCTGATCTCTTGTTGTGACGTGATCTCTTGTTGTGACCTGATCTCTTGTTGTGACGTGATCTCTTGTTGTGACGTGATCTCTTGTTGTGACGTGATCTCTTGTTGTGACGTGATCTCTTGTTGTGACCTGATCTCTTGTTGTGACCTGATCTCTTGTTGTGACCTGATCTCTTGTTGTGACGTGATCTCTTGTTGTGACCTGATCTCTTGTTGTGACCTGATCTCTTGTTGTGACGTGATCTCTTGTTGTGACGTGATCTCTTGTTGTGACGTGATCTCTTGTCGTCTCGTGACACATTATCCTCTCTCTCTCTCTCTCTCTCTCTCTCTCTCTCTCTCGTGTATATTATGTGTTTGTGTACGTTTACGTGCGTGTACTATAAATGTCTTGAGTTTGCGTTATATAAGAGTATTTTTTACTGAGAGAGAGAGAGAGAGAGAGAGAGAGAGAGAGAGAGAGAGAGAGAGAGAGAGAGAGAGAGAGAGAGAGCGAGAGAGAGAGAGAGAGAGATGTAGTAGAGAGAGAGATAGAGAGATTGTTGAGGGCAGTAAGAGTGAGTTCCTGTCCACCTGTCTCCTGCATGTATATAGGTACAAAGGCAAATGTTTACAACTGTGATTCACCAACATAATATAATCCAAAATCGATGGTCATCGTCTAGGCTCTGTATATTATGTTGTATATTATATTGTATATTATATTGTATATTATGTTGTATATTATATTGTATATTATATTGTATATTATGTTGTATATTATATTGTATATTATGTTGTATATTATGTTGTATATTATATTGTATATTATATTGTATATATATTTGTATATTATGTTGTATATTATGTTGTATATTATATTGTATATTATGTTGTATATTATGTTGTATATTATATTGTATATTATGTTGTATATTATGTTGTATATTATGTTGTATATTATGTTGTATATTATGTTGTATATTATGTTGTATATTATGTTGTATATTATGTTGTATATTATGTTGTATATTATGTTGTATATTATGTTGTATATTATGTATTTATGTTGTATTATGTTGTATATTATGTTGTATATTATATTGTATATTATGTTGTATATTATGTTGTATATTATGTTGTATATTATGTTGTATATTATATTGTATATTATGTTGTATATTATGTTATCTTATGTTGTATATTATGTTATTATGTTATCTTATGTTGTATATTATGTTATCTTATGTTGTATATTATGTTGTATAGTGTATGTTGTATAGTATGTTGTATAGTATGTTGTATAGTATGTTGTATAGTATGTTGTATAGTATGTTGTATAGTATGTTGTATACTATGTTGTATACTATGTTGTATACTATGTTGTATACTATGTTGTATACTATGTTGTATACTATGTTGTATACTATGTTGTATACTATGTTGTATATTATGTTGTATATTATATTGTATATTATGTTGTATATTATGTTGTATATTATGTTGTATATTATATTGTATATTATATTGTATATTATGTTGTATATTATGTTGTATATTATGTTGTATATTATATTGTATATTATGTTGTATATTATATTGTATATTATGTTGTATATTATGTTGTATATTATGTTGTATATTATGTTGTATATTATGTTGTATATTATGTTGTATATTATATTGTATATTATGTTGTATATTATATTGTATATAATGTTGTATATTATCACTCACACTCACCCTCTCTCACACACACACCCTCTCTCACACACACACACCCTCTCTCTCTCTCTGGCACACACACACACACACGCTCTCTCACTCTCTTTTTTTTTCTTGTTATCATTATTGCATCCCCCTCTTCCCTCCTTTAATCCCACGCTCTTAATGCGTCTCCCTCCCTCGCTTTATCAGGCTCCTCTCTTACACGTTCTCTCTCTTTATCAGGCTCCTCTCTTACACGTTCTCTCTCTCTCTCTTCCTCCCTCTCTCACACTTTCTCTCTCTCCCTTCCTCCCTCTCTTTATCAGGCTCCTCTCTCACACTTTCTCGCTCTCTCTCTCTTCCTCCCTCTCTCACACTTTCTCTCTCTCTCTTCCTCCCTCTCTTTATCAGGCTCCTCTCTCACACTTTCTCTCTCTCCCTTCCTCCCTCTCTTTATCAGGCTCCTCTCTCACACTTTCTCTCTCTCTCTCTCTTCCTCCCTCTCTCACACTTTCTCTCTCTTCCTCCCTCTCTTTATCAGGCTCCTCTCTCACACTTGCTCTCTCTCCCTTCCTCCCTCTCTTTATCAGGCTCCTCTCTCACACTTTCTCTCTCTCTCTTCCTCCCTCTCTCACACTTTCTCTCTCTCTTCCTCCCTCTCTTTATCAGGCTCCTCTCTCACACTTTCTCTCTCTTCCTCCCTCTCTCACACTTTCTCTCTCTCTCTCTTCCTCCCTCTCTTTATCAGGCTCCTCTCTCACACTTTCTCTCTCTTCCTCCCTCTCTCACAACTTTCTCTCTCTCGCTCTCGCTCTTCCTCCCCTCTCTTTATCAGGCTCCTCTCTCACACTTTCTCTCTCCCTCTCTCCTCTGCTCCTCCCTCTCTTTTTAAACCCGAAACGGTTTGCAAAATTATTGGTAAATATGTTAACTCGCACGAATCTAAGAATTTCTTCTTCAATCGAGTTGTCAACTTGTGGAATGGGCTTCCCCGAAACGTTATAGACTGCCTCCCCGTTGATTCCTTTAAACTCCGCCTAGACAAATATCTCTCATCAAACCCGCGACTGACTGCGTTTGTAAATGAATAACTTTATTTTATTCCCCCCCTCAGTTACTAACCCATCTGTCCTCTACTAACTTCCTAATCCTGCCACGGACATTAGTTCCAGGGCAGTAATTTCCCTTTCCAATGTTCCCTTACCCACTCTAAACCACTGTTTGGACACTTGATCCTCAGTGTTTTGGAGGACAAGCAACCTAGAAGGGTCACTAGATCTGTTGTTGCTTGATTTCCTTTGTACTCCTCTCTCACACTTTATCTCTCTCTCTTCCTCCCTCTCTTTATCAGGCTCCTCTCTCACACTTTATCTCTCTTTATCAGGCTCCTCTCTCACACTTTTTCTCTCTCACACTTTCTCTCTCTCTCTTCCTCCCGCTCTTTATCAGGCTCCTCTCTCACACTTTCTCTCTCTCTCTTCCTCCCTCTCTTTATCAGGCTCCTCTCTCACACTTTCTCTCTCTCTCTTCCTCCCTCTCTTTATCAGGCTCCTCTCTCACACTTTCTCTCTCTCTCTCTTCCTCCCTCTCTGTATCAGGCTCCTCTCTTACACGTTCTCTCTCTCTTTATCAGGCTCCTCTCTCACACTTTCTCTCTCTCTCTTCCTCCCTCTCTTTATCAGGCTCCTCTCTCACACTTTCTCTCTCTTCCTCCCTCTCTTTATCAGGCTCCTCTCTCACACTTTCTCTCTCTCTCTTCCTCCCTCTCTTTATCAGGCTCCTCTCTCACACTTTATCTCTCTTTCTCCCTCTGTTTATCAGGCTCCTCTCACACTTTCTCTCTCTCTCTTCCTCCCTCTCTTTATCAGGCTCCTCTCTTACACGTTCTCTCTCTCTTTATCAGGCTCCTCTCTTACACGTTCTCTCTCGCTCTTCCTCCCTCTCTTTATCAGGCTCCTCTCCCTCCAACAGTCTTATAAGATTCATTAACTCCTACCCCTGCACTTTTTTCACCATTTTGCAACCCCTGGCCATCTCGATCCCTTCCCCCACTCGCTCACTCCCAGTATTTTGCCTGCCTCGTGTTTTCTCCCTACCTCTCCCCCCCCCCCTTTCTCTCTCCCTCTCCCTCTCTCTCCATGACTTCGTTCTAGCTCGTGTCTCCTCTGTGCCTTATTTGGTTCAGGGTACCCTTTCTCTTCCGTGTTCCCCTCCTCCTATATAGTCCATTCGTGATCGATAGGTAGGCCAGAAATCATAACCAATATCCTCCGGAACTCGAAAAGGGCTGGAACAAATGGGTTGCAAATGTCCACACTTATTCCCTGACTGACTCTTCCCAAATGGTAGAAATATTAGATCGATTAGCCTACATGGTCAGTCCTTTTCGAGTTAGTGGTCGGGATTTCTGGCCTAACTATAATAAACAGGGTATAGTTTGTTTGAGTTCCCTATACCTCCACTTGTACGGTATCCCATATGACAGCTACACTCTCCATTTGACTAACTACCAACGTCAGTAGAGGTAGATCAATGAAGGCAATGTATTGGTGCTGTTTTGTTTTGTTGGGCAGAAGACAGTTCTGATATATCTCAGTGTTTAGCTATGACTTAAGAGGCCAGAAGTCACATATTGGCCATTACAAATAGAACATACCCACTCCTCACTGACGCAGATATTGCCTAATCAATATGGTCTCGCCCTCTGTGTTTCCTCCCACGACCCCAACCGGAGGCCAGCCATCTTCCCCTCCTCCGATCCTCCCTAAGCTGCCAGACCAGTGTTCATGGTTAATGTTGAGGGAAGAGGCGGTCGTTGGTTACCAGCTTTAGAGTTCTGTGGTTGTCAGTACTCCATTATGTCGCCGTGCACAAGTTGGCCTAACCCTCCCTATAGCCTGGTGTGCCCCTGAAGCCTGTTTCCAGTCTACCCCCCCACCACCACCACCACCACCACCACCAGGGGGTCCTCCTATACCTCCCTACCCCTCCCGTGTTGTGACCAGTCTCTTGGGGACCGTCAAGGGGGCAACATGGTCAACGTTAATATGGTGCTCAAAGGTAAATAAACCAAATCCTTTACTTTATCGCCGCGCTACATTAACCCCTTATGTACCGGCGAAGTCTTTCTCATATTATTCTAGCCATATTTAGATTTTGTGCAGTTTAAGGGGGTAGTGCTTGGTTTTATGGCCCCCTTCTCCCTTGTGTTTAGCCCCACTAGTTTTCAGATTTTAAGACGTTCGGCCCATTAGTTTGGCGATTTTAACACCTTTAGCTCCATTTCGTTGTCAATTGTAAGACCTATCGTGCCATATAGGCGTAATTTTCTTTTCCTGGTGAGCGATAGCAAGCCTGTAATTATAGGAAGAGCCGGCCTTCGGCCAGGACATTTTCTACCGAAAAATGTACAAATGTATCTTGAGGGGGGTCTAGGGGGGTGTTTTTCTAAGTTTGAAGGAGGTCTTGCAAGGAAACTATAAAACATAAATGAATTAATAGACCAACAAAACAGCCACTAACCCCTTAAAAGGAGAGGTTTTTAGTTGATTCCCTAGACTTCCATCAAGCTTAAAATTACTCCCCCTAGACCCCCTTTCAAGATAAATTTGTACATTTTTCGGTAGAAAAATGTCCCGGCCGAAGGTCGGTTCCCCTTAAATTACAGGCTCGCTATCGCTCGCCAAGAAAAATCGACACCTAAATGTCACGAATCGTCTTAAAATTGACAGAAATGGGGCGAGGGTTCTTAAAATCGCCAAACTAATGGGGCGAACGTCTTAAAATCTCAAAAACAATGGGGCTAAACATGAGGGAGAAAGGGCTCCAGAAAAAAATCCTCCAGGTGGAAATCTCCCCTTATAAGAGGGATATGTGTTTGTAAAACTGGTTAAGTGAGATAGTTCGAAGCCTGTTAATTGCTGGAGGACTGTTTTAACCAGAATATATAATCGTCTAACAGGGTCGATAATACGATGGCAGGGACGTCACCGGTACTGAATGGGTTAACCCTCTGAAGATTGTGATGCGTTTTGACAGGCTATCATTAGACGATTATAATCATGTGTAAATAGTTAACGAATTATAGAAGTGCGATGAATGTTAACCCTTTGCAGACTGGGACGCATTTTGACAATATATTCTGGCTATCATTAGACGAATTTATACAGTTTAGCAAGGATCTGCGGGTATTATGAGGGTGAAGACTATCACAATTACACTCCGACTTCAATATAGCCTTCCTAATCTGAATAAAATCGCCGGAAAACAGAAAAGAAATGCGTACCGGATCTTGAAAGGATTAAGATGATAAATTGTAAGCGAAACTAAGTAATGCATAATTGAGGGCACAGCAGGATAAAAAAAAAGATAGTGGTTTGGAAAATAATTTGAAACTCCAAGAACATAATTGTATCCCTTTTAGTGTTAGCCAGATAATAATAACCCGATGTCACTGGAAGCTCTGTCTTGAGTCGGCCCCCCCCCCCCAAAAAAAAAAAAAGAATAAAAAAAAGGAAAAGTGGGGATTGAGCCGGAGTATATATATATATAGATAGATAGGCAAATAGATAGGTACTGAAAGGGTTAATCCTATATACCCTAAAACATATGGGGGTATGAAGAGAGTATACAGGATCATTGGGTATATTGATATTGAGTTCCCTTTGACGTGGGTATACGCTGTGGGTTTATGATCACCAGTATACCTCGAAATGGCTAGATTATTAGGGACACTTTAAGGGGATATTTTTTTTTCTGGACCCCCTTCTGTCCCATGTTTAGCCCCGGTAGTTTTCGAATTTAAATACGTTTGCTCCATTAGTTTGGCAATGTTAGGACTCCTAGGTGTCGATTTTTTTACTGGCGAGCGATAGCAAGCCTGTAAGTAAAGAGGAATCGGCTTTCGGCCGGGACATATCTCTACCAAAAAATGTACAAATTTATCTCGATGGGGGGTCTTGGAGGCATTTTTTAAGCTTGATGGAGGCATTGGGAGATAACTAAACTAAAAAATTACTACCGGTACATAATTATATAGACAAATAAACAAACCCTTCCCCCTAAAATTCGCCATCCTTAGTATGCCACCCGGCTTGTGTCCTGATTGTCCTCTACCACTCACACACAAACACACACCACACACATACATACACACCACACACATACATACACACACACACACATCCACACACATACACCCACAACACACACATACCCCCACACACACACATACAACACACAAAGACACACCCACACACACAACACACACATACACAACACACACATACACCCACACATAGCCACAACACACACACACACACACACACAGACAGACACTACACAACACACACACACACACACACACAGGGATTTTAAACCTACTCCGTAATAATCATGTTGCTTGACCCTGACCGCCCTCTCTCTCTCTCTCTCTCTCTCTCTCTCTCTCTCTCTCTCTCTCTCTCAAAAACAACATCAAGCCATATTCCCCAGCCATTCTTATGCGTGTACAGTAAATATGTAGAGCGAGGAGTTGTAAAAGACATACAAATATAAATAAAACAAAAATATATTAAAGGAACAAATCAAAGAGGAAATAATTATGTTGGCGAAAAAAAAATACAAAAAAAAAAAAAAAAAAAAATATATACTGTATACTGTAGGGAAAACAAATAATAAAGAAATATATGAAGGCTAAAATAATATGATGGTGAAAATAAATAAACAAGAAACAAAGCAAAGATAAAATATGATGATGGTGAAAACAAATAAACATGATGATGGTGAAAGCAAATACACAAGAAACAAATCCAAGAGGAAATAATTATTATGATGGTGAAAACAAACAAGAAGCAACAAAATATGATGGGGAAAAAATATAAACAAGAAACTAAAATATGATGGTGAAAACAACTAAACAAAAAGCAAACAAATATGAAGGCGAACAAAAATAAACAAGAAACAAAACACATATGAAGGGGAAAACAAATTAAAAACAAAATCAGAGAAAATATGACGGTGGAAACAAATAAACAAGAAACCAATGCAAGAGAATATTTTATGATGGTGTACACTCCTATATTGATCGGTTAGCTCACCGTCTAGCGGGCAACCCCCAGGCATCCTAATACGGGTGTTGTGTACGTCACTAGGGGAGGGGTAGGGGTGGGGGGGGGGGGGAGTAGAAGGAAGAGGGAGAGGGGAAGGAGGTGGGGGAGGGGGAAGCGGTGGTGGTGGTGGAGTAGAAGGAAGAGGGAGGGAAGAGGGAGAGGGGAAGGAGGGGGCTCCCCCCCACCTGGTGGGTGGTGGTGGTGGAGTAGGAGTAGCAGGGGATGGGAGAGAGGGGAAGGAGGGGGGAGCGGTGGTGGAGTAGGTGGGGTAGGAGGAGTAGCAGGGGATGGGGGAGGGAGGAGGGAGAGGAGAAAGTGGTGGTGGTCTTGGAGTGGAAGGAAAGGTGGGGGGTGGAAGAGTAGAAGGAAGAGGGTAGGAAGAAGGAGAGGGGGAGGAGGAAGAATACAACGTAAAGTGGAGGACAAGGCGGAGAGAAGAAAGGCAAAATTAAACTTAAAATTAGAACGGCATTTTTGTATACTGTATATCCAAAAACATACAATTGTAATGTATGAATCGAGACAGAGCCTGAACAGGGACAACAGAACACAACACAAAATTATATATAAAATTAATAAATACATACCGTACATTTATAAATAAATAAATTAAAAATTAACACACATCAAGGTCGCCTAGGAAAACACCTAGAGTCCTAACAATACTAATAAACAATCCAATATTTAATAATCATAGTAACATTAAGAATAAATAAAGCTACAAACAAATAAGATAATAAGGAAAAACATACACATCAGAAAAAAAACATCAGCACAATTATACAAGACAAGGAAAGCAAGCAAAGAAAATGGATGACAAATGTGAAGGACAACTAAAATATAACAAGACTTAATAAGATATGAAATGAGTTAAAAATACATTGACAAATGTCTAGAGAGAGATAGAGATATAGATAGATAGATAGATAGATAGAGAGAGAGAGAGTGAGTGATGAACGTGAGTGAATAAAGGGCTTTATCACAAAGAAAACGGACCTATAAACTAATGAAGATAATATAGCCACATTAGGGCGACTGAGGGAGACAGGTATATGTGGCAGGTAGAGAAAGAGGGCGAGTCAGAGGTGAGGGGGGAGACTGGGGGGGGGGGGGGGGGGGCAAAAATTAATATAATAGGTCGACCAAAATGGGGGAAGATAAAACATGACACTAGAGCCTATTTTTTTTATTTATTTTTTTGTAAGGGGGACAGAGACATAAAACAAAGGGAAGATTGGGATAGAGAAATGAGGAATAGAAAACGACAGAGACATAGAATAAAAGGGAAGAATTGTGGGAGGGGGTATGAGGACAGAGGCATTACATAAAAGGACATTTGGGATGGATGGAAGAAGAATGGTGTGAGGGAGCAGAAACATAAAATAGAAGGAAGCTTGGGATAGAGGGAGGAAGAATTATGGGAGGGGGCAGAGACATGAAATAAAAAGGAAGATTGGGATAGAAAGAAGACATATAGTGGGAGGGGCTAGAGACATAAAATAGAAGGAAGAAGAATTGTGGAAGGGGGAAGAGACAAAGCTGAGGGTAGGAATGAGGTGGGTTGGAGTGTGGGAGAGAGATATGGAGAGGTGAGGGGCAACCAATGACTCACTACTGTAGGTGTCTCTAGGTCCAGATAATGGCTTTCTTCGTTTTCGTGATTATTAACCCTTGGAAAATACGATGAAGCATGTATTTTCCCGTTCTCGGGATATTATTAGACCATATTAAGTAACACCCCGTTCTTAACACTAATAATCAATCATAAACCCCAATGCACTTGAACAAACCAATTATTCAGATTACGTAAGGTAATCTCTCCCCCACCCCTACCTTCCTTCTCCCTCCCCCACCCCTACCTTCCCCCTCCAACAGTTTCTCTACTCTCCCCCACCCCTACCTTGCCCCTCCCCCACCCCTACCTTCCTTCCCCTCCCCAACTCCTACCTTCCCCCTCTCCCACCCCTACCTTCCTTCCCCTCCCCCACTCCTTCCTTCCCCTCCCTCACCCCTACCTTGCCCCTCCCCCACCCCTACCTTCCTTCCCCTCCCCAAACTCCTACCTTCCCCCCTCTCCCACCCCTACCTTCCTTCCCCTCCCCCACTCCTTCCTTCCCTCTCCCCCACCCCTACCTTCCTTCCCCCTCCCCCACCCCTACCTTCCTTCCCCTCCTATTTTTTTTTGTTTTTTGCTTGATGGAGGTTTAGGAAGGAAACAAAAATAATATGTATATAGTATATATGTATATATAAATTATATATATATATATATATATACTGTATATATATACCCTTACCGTATAATACAATGTTGACTTCAAATCTGTTGACGTCATTACATTGGAAGTTAAATTTAGCTGCCCCACCCCATTATAATAGCCGCCCCCACAACGCTAACTTTATCCCTGGAATTTGATAGTATATTTATAGAAGCCTTATAGACTCACTCACTACCAACCCCCAGCAGAAACAAGAAGCAAATAACAACTACACGTGTCACCAAGATTACCACTAGCAATAACACCACTACAAACAATAACGTGAAGGATCACACACACACACACACACACACACACACACACACACACACACACACACACACACACACACACACACACACACACACACACACACAACACACACACACACACACACACACACACACACACACACACACACACACACACACACACACACACACACACACACACCACCTTCACTAACACTACTAAAAATACAACAACCAAAACATAATACCTAATTTATACAAGATAATAAAGACCACCCAATAATCTAAATATTAAAAGCAAACTAAATATATCTTAACATACCCCGTGGAAGCCGAAGACACCTAATACATACATCATCCCACAAACACACACACACACACGATATATTATTACACAGGACTCGTAATCATAAAAACTGGGCTATAAACTGGATAAGGGGGAAATATGAGGCTGTGTGTGTGTGTGTGTGTGTGTGTGTGTGTGTGTGTGTGTGTGTGTGTGTGTGTGTGTGTGTGTGTGAATATTACCCACGCAACTGTAACAGCAAAATACAGGCAGTATAAATGTAACATGCGTTAAAACAAATCATAATATATATTCTTAGTCTACACGTATTGATCTGAACAGTTACAGATTATTATTCATTTATGTGTACCTCTTCGTTACGGTAGAATACATAATGTGTCTAGTGTAGGTGTGAGTGTGTCTGTGCTTAGCGTGTGTGTTTGTGTCGGGTGAAGGTACTGAGGGATAAGCCTTTACAACGGCACCTCGTTTCTACATTCTACTTTTTCCTTATATTAATAGTGTAGAGAGGGGAGAAGGGGTGTTGGAGAGAGAGGAAGCTGTTGGAGTGGCTTTGTTATGCGTGTTAAGTCTGTATACGTCGTCGAGGTGTCCCCCGACTGGGTGCAAGCATGTGGAACATGCTAGGACGTACTACAACACCCACTAAATGTCCGCCTGGGCTGGGATCGAACCCAGGTCAAGCAGATTCACACATGAACGTGCTCACCACTTGACCGCCGCGGCTCATGGTGTGTGCGTATTGTTTCTGTCTGTGGGTGTGCATTGTTTATGTATTAGACCGTGTGGGTACGATCGTATATACAGTATATAATACAGTATAGATAGATAGATATATATGTGTGTGTCTGTCTGTGTGTGTGTGGGTGAGAGAGAAAGTATAAGTCAGTGTGTGTGTGGGTGAGAGAGAAAGTATAAGTTAGTGTGTGTGTGTGTGTGTGTGTGTTTGTTTTTGTGTATGTGCGTGTGTGTGTGTGTGTGTTGGCGTGTTGGGGGGGTATCGAGCCTAACCGGTGAATGAGTCAGTCAGGGGAAGCAAGGTCACCTGGGGGGGGGGGGGGTGGGGGATAGGTAGGGGGAGGGAGAGAGGGGTTAGGCCAGGTAAGAAAGCGGGGATGGGATGAGTAGGTAGGGGGAGATGAGTAGGCAAGAAGGGGGGGAGAGGGATACAGGTAAGGGGAGGGGGGGGGAGTACAAAGGAGTACAAAGGAAATCAAGCAACAACAGATCTAGTGACCCTTCTAGGTTGCTTGTCCTCCAAAACACTGAGGATCAAGTGTCCAAACAGTGGTTTAGAGTGGGTAAGGGAACATTGGAAAGGGAATTACTGCCCTGGAACTAATGTCCGTGGCAGGATTAGGAAGTTAGTAGAGGACAGATGGGTTAGTAACTGAGGGGGGGATAAAATAAAGTTATTCATTTACAAACGCAGTCAGTCGCGGGTTTGATGAGAGATATTTGTCTAGGCGGAGTTTAAATGAATCAACGGTGATGCAGTCTATAACGTTTCGGGGAAGCCCATTCCACAAGTTAACAACTCGATTGAAGAAGAAATTCTTAGATTCGTGCGAGTTAAAAGATTTACCAATAATTTTGCAACCGATCCCCGCGTGTAATTAGATTGGTCGATAGTGAAGTACTTACTACAGTTCATATTGTCGATGCCTTTGATGATTTTGAACATTTGAATTAAGTCACCTCTTAATCTGCGCTGGGTTAAAGGAAATAGATTTAATTCTCTAAGACGCTCTTCGTATGGTTTGTTCTTTAGGCTAGGTATCATTTTGGTAACTCTACGTTGAACTCGTTCTAGCTTGTTTATATCTTTTTGGTAATAAGGGCACCAGGATTGAACGCAGTATTCCAGAAGAGGGCGGACCAAGGAATTGTAAAGGGTTAGGATAACTTCTTTGGATTTATGCTCAAATGACCTGCCTATAAAGCCAATTATTTTGTTTGCCTTCTTAACAACTTCTGAACATTGTTGACTCGGTTTTAGGTTACTCGATATTGTTACTCCCAGATCGGTTTCTATGTTTACATTCTTAAGCTGAGTGCCATTCATCGAATAGTTTGCTTTCTCATTTAGGTATCCGACATGTAGTACTTTACATTTATCCGCATTGGGAGAGGGATACAGGGAGGGGGGGGGGGGGGGGGGGTAGGCCAGGTAACCAGTGGAGGAGATAGGGCTAAGAAGGAGGGGGGGGGGGGTAAGAGGAGTAACTTGAGCAGGCGGAAGAGCAGGTAGAATCGTAAGCAGATACATGTACAAGCAATGGGGAGAGGGGGGCAGGTTGATATGTCAGCAGAATCTTGAGCAGGTGGACGGGTAGAGAGGTAGAGAGGTAGAGAGGTAGAGAGAGAGAGAGAGAGAGAGAGAGAGAGAGAGAGAGAGAGAGAGAGAGAGAGAGAGAGAGAGAGAGAGAGAGAGAGAGAGAGAGAGAGAGAGAGAGAGAGAGAGAGAGAGAGAGAGAGAGAGATAGTAGAAAGTAGATAAACAGATATAGCAACAAAATTGGGTAAATAGACAGGTACCCGTCTTGCAACTCAATCCCACCCCTACTCTGTGCAACTCTCCAACCCGAGAGTGAAACGTTACACTCAGTCTTTCTTCTACTCAACAGCTGAGCTCTGGAACTCTCTCCCAGAATCAGTCTTTCCCTCTTCCTATGACTTAAATTGCTTCAACTCCGTGTGTCCAGGCATTTTGGCTCGAACGTCCCTTGATTTTGGCCCTGTCACTCTTTCAACTATGTGGGGAGGCACTCACTATAGGCAGTTCTGCCTTTTGCCTCCCTCAATCACATAGAAGAAAAAAAAAAAAAAAAAAAACAGATGATAGTAATCAATCTAGGCAGTAGCCTACGGCAGACAGGTAGATAGGTAGACAGAAGAATATGGTTACACAGGTAGGAACATTACGGGTGAGGCAGGAAGTCTGAGCGAGATAATGGACCACTTGCGAGATTAAAAGGGTACTGCTGGTTTTTTGGTCTATATACAGTATATATTCATTAATTAATTATTTTTTCAGTCTCCTCGCTAGGACTCCATCAAACTTAAAAGTTAGACCCCGTTTCAAGATAAATTAATACACTTTTTAGTAGAAAAATATCCCGGCCGAAGGGCGGAAATTTAAAAAATACAGGCTCGCTATCGCTCGCCAGGAAGAAATCGACACCTAAATGGCACGAAAGGTTTTAACATTGACAACATAAATGGGGCGAGAGGTCTCAAAATCGTCAAAGTAACGGAACGAACGTCTTAAAATATAAAAACTATTATGCTAAACATGAGAGAAAAGGGGGTCAAGAAAATAGGACTACCTCCCCCTTAAACCTATAAGGATGTTTAATCAAGAGGTAGATATTGATATTGATATTGATATTTTGTTAAACTAAAATCATTATGTGGGTTTATGATGGGTGGAAATTATGACCAACTGATTTAAAGGTCCCGCTGCCACCCACTTGCTTACTATGTGGATTTAAATGTATTAAATATATACACGTAGAATATATACGGTACTGTATACCTCTTATAGCAGTATGTGTGATATATACGGTACTGTATACCTCTTATAGCAGTATGTGTGATATATACGGTACTGTATACCTCTTATAGCAGTATGTGTGATATATACGGTACTGTATACCTCTTATAGCAGTATGTGTGATATATACGGTACTGTATACCTCTTATAGCAGTATGTGTGATATATACGGTACTGTATACCTCTTATAGCAGTATGTGTGATATATACGGTACTGTATACCTCTTATAGCAGTATGTGTGATATATACGGTACTGTATACCTCTTATAGCAGTATGTGTGATATATACGGTACTGTATACCTCTTATAGCAGTATGTGTGATATATACGGTACTGTATACCTCTTATAGCAGTATGTGTGATATATACGGTACTGTATACCTCTTATAGCAGTGTGTGTGATATATACGGTACTGTATACCTCTTATAGCAGTATGTGTGATATATACGGTACTGTATACCTCTTATAGCAGTGTGTGTGATATATACGGTACTGTATACCTCTTATAGCAGTATGTGTGATATATACGGTACTGTATACCTCTTATAGCAGTATGTGTGATATATACGGTACTGTATACCTCTTATAGCAGTGTGTGTGATATATACGGTACTGTATACCTCTTATAGCAGTAGGTGTGATATATACGGTACTGTATACCTCTTATAGCAGTATGTGTGATATATACGGTACTGTATACCTCTTATAGCAGTATGTGTGATATATACGGTACTGTATACCTCTTATAGCAGTATGTGTGATATATTAAACCATGAAATGTAACACACCTGTTCTTCTGGTATGTGCACAACCAAATGGATGGAGGATGCCTTTAGGCACATGGACCTTTTTGTTTTATCTGTGTTTTTCCTTCCTCCGTTCATTGTCTCTTAAAAAACAAAAAAAAACAAAAAAAACAGAATTATGAAAGAATATGAAACACGAAAGCTGATGAGTACAAAGTACAAAGGAGTACAAAGGAAATCAAGCAACAACAGTCCTAGTGACCCTTCTAGGCTGCTTGTCCTCCAAAACACTGAGGATCAAGTGTCCAAACAGTGGTTTAGAGTGGGTAAGGGAACATTGGAAAGGGAACTACTGCCCTGGAACAAATGTCCGTGGCAGGATTAGGAAGTTAGTAGGGAACAGATGGGTTAGTAACTGAGGGGAGGATAAAACAAAGTTATTCATTTACAAACGCAGTCAGTCGCGGGTTTGATGCGAGATATTTGTCTAGGCGAAGTTTAAATGAATCAACGGTGCTGCAGTCTATAACATCTCTGGGAAGCCCATTCATGACAATGGACCAAAAAAAAAAGGGGGGGGGGCCTTCAGTTTGCTCCCTAGACTTCTATCAAACTTAAAAATACACCCCCAAGACCAACCTTCGAGATAAATTTGTACATTTTTCGGAAGAAAATTGTCACGGCGGAAGGCCGGCTCCTCCTAAATTAGAGGCTTGCTAACAGTCGCCAGGAAAAAGTTGACGCATAAATAGCACGAAGGGTCATATTACTGATAAAGAAATGGGGCCAAAGGTCTTAAAATCGCAAAACTAATGAGACTAAACATGATGGAAAAGGGTGTCCAGAAAAAAACCTCCCCTTAATGTACGCGTGATTGCTTGTGATTCTGCTAAATATTGATGTCTGCAGCTCCAACTTCCTCATAGCCCGCACCTTTCAAGTTTGTCCATTAAACTTTACGGGTGCAGGATGATGTAAGTAGGACGCAACTAAACCCGTAGTTACCAGTAGTTCACTTACATTACTACACGTGGGATTGGTAGGTATCGGTATTCGGTATTGTTGTTAACATTGGAGGTCACTATCCACAGGTATCCAGCTCCAGGCAACCCCGGGCAGTTGTCTATCGATTTTTTTTTTTTTTTTTTTTTTTTTTTTTTTTTTTTAAAAGCTTGATGGAGGTCCAGGGAGGAAACTAAAAAAAACATTGAAATGATACATACATAAGCAAATAAATACGTCCATCCCCCTTTAAACTAGCGAGCTATATAATTATGGTCTTGTATGAACGGAATGAATCGGATGAGTGAGGTATTATCACAAGATTTCGACCCACTTCCAGAATGTTTAGAGTGTAAAGATTTTTTTTTTTCCTCGAGTGTACATAAAATAAGCAGTCGAAAAGGTAGATTGTCAAAACTAGTATGCGGGGGAATACACGAATTATAGATGTGTGTGTGTGAGGGTGTGTGTGTGTAAAGTATATCCCACAAATTATAGATGTGTGTGTGTGTGTGAGGGTGTGTGTGTAAAGTATATCCCACAAATTATAGATGTGTGTGTGTGTGAGGGTGTGTGTGTGTAAAGTATATCCCACAAATTATAGATGTGTGTGTGTGTGTGTGTGTCAGTGTACACTGAATTCAGTAACAGCGACCATCGTACGATAACTTTCACTTTAAAGTTTACTAGTAACGAACCAAATAGTAGCATCGAAAAAGTCCCTAATTTCAAGAAAGCAAACTTCCATAAACTTAGAGCTATGTTTAAAGAAACTGACTGGAGCTTTTTAATTAACAATAACGACATAAATACATCTTGGAAGTTATTCGAAACCACTTACCTAAAAGCAGTGCAAGACTGCATACCATCGAAAATACGGCGTCCAGGCCATAATAATAAGCCCAAATGGTGGAATAAAGATATTTCAAACTGCCTGCTTGCTAAAAAATTTGCTAATGATAGATTAAAATCCTCACAAAATGACGAAGAACGGGTGAAATTTGTAGAGCTACGACGCAAAGCCAAAAAGTTAATTAAGCAAAAGTAAAAAGACCCTAGAGTTACATATTGCGAATCAAAGTCAAACAAACCCGAAAGAATTCTATAGTTATATCAGAAAGAAAAAAGTAGTTACTTCAACTGTTGGACCGTTAGTCGATGAAAAAGGAGAATACACCAAAGACGAAGTACAAATGAGTAATGCCCTCAATACCTTCTTTGCATCAGTTTGTACAACAGAAGACCTCAGTGATATCCCTACACCATTGCCGATTCAGATTGATAATTCAGATGTTCTAAGCAATATCACCGTTACAGAGAGAGAAGTATTGAATTGTTTAGATAAACTCAAGGTAAATAAAACGCCAGGACCTGATACAATCTCGCCTAGAGTTCTAAAGGAAGCTAAGAATGAGCTCTCCAAACCACTGACATTACTATTCAATAAATCCTTGCAGTCTGGAACTATGCCTGATCAGTGGAAGCTAGCCAACGTAACACCGATATTCAAAAAAGGCAGCAAATCCCTACCCAGTAACTATCGTCCAATTAGCTTAACCTCAGTTGTATGTAAATGCTAGAAACGGTCATACGAGACAGACTCGTAAATCACTTAGAGGAAAATAACATGCTTAAAGATACTCAACACGGCTTTCGTAAAAAACGTTCCTGTTTAACAAACCTCTTAGACTTCTTCCACGATATCCTCAACCTCTACGATGAGAGTAAAGCTGTAGATATTATATACCTTGATTTTCAAAAGGCCTTTGACAAAGTTCCCCACAAACGTTTTACTGCTAAAACTAAAAGCGCATGGAATACAAGACGGTGTGTTGAAATGGATAGAAAATTGGCTCGGCAACAGAAAGCAAAGGGTAGTCATAAACGGTAAGGCATCTAAATGGACCAATGTAAGTAGCGGGGTACCCCAGGGATCGGTACTAGGACCAATTCTCTTTCTAATTTACATCAACGACATAGATGAGGGTCTCACCTGCACAATCTCAAAATTTGCTGACGATACAAAAATTGCAAATAGCGTACTCTCAAAAGAACAAGTTGACGATATGCAACACAATCTAGATAATTGTCATGTTGTGGGCCCAAATTTGGCAAATGAGTTTCAATGCGGATAAATGTAAAGTACTACATGTCGGATACCTAAATGAGAAAGCAAACTATTCGATGAATGGCACTCAGCTTAAGAATGTAAACAGAGAAACTGATCTGGGAGTAACAATATCGAGTAACCTAAAACCGAGTCAACAATGTTCAGAAGTTGTTAAGAAGGCAAACAAAATAATTGGCTTTATAGGCAGGTCATTTGAGCATAAATCCAAAGAAGTTATCCTAACCCTTTACAATTCCTTAGTCCGCCCTCTTCTGGAATACTGCGTTCAATCCTGGTGCCCTTATTACCAAAAAGATATAAACAAGCTAGAACGAGTTCAACGTAGAGTTACCAAAATGATACCTAGCCTAAAGAACAAACCATACGAAGAGCGTCTTAGAGAATTAAATCTATTTCCTTTAACCCAGCGCAGATTAAGAGGCGACTTAATTCAAGTGTTCAAAATCATCAAAGGCATCGACAATATGAACTGTAGTAAGTACTTCACTATCGACCAATCTAATTACACGCGGGGAAACGGTTGCAAAATTATTGGTAAATCTTTTAACTCGCACGAATCTAAGAATTTCTTCTTCAATCGAGTTGTCAACTTGTGGAATGGGCTTCCCCGAGACGTTATAGACTGCAGCACCGTTGATTCATTTAAATTCCGCCTAGACAAATATCTCGCATCAAACCCGCGACTGACTGCGTTTGTAAATGAATAACTTAATCCTCCCCTCAGTTACTAACCCATATGTCCCCTACTAACTTCCTAGTCCTGCCACGTTAGTGGCAGGGCAGTAGTTCCCTTTCCAATGTTCCCTTACCCACTCTAAACCACTGTTTGGTCACTTGATCCTCAGTGTTTTGGAGGACAAGCAACCTAGAAGGGTCACTAGACCTGTTGTTGCTTGATTTCCTTTGTACTCCTTTGTACTCCTTTGAGGGTGTGTGTGTGTAAAGTATATCCCACAAATTATAGATGTGTGTGTGTGAGGGTGTGTGTGTGTAAAGTATATCCCACAAATTCCCCTGCCAATACTTCCAGAACACTAACAACCAAGACACCAGCTTCCGTCAACAATAGTCCCCTCTAACAACCAAAGTAAACAATGCAGACCTACTATTTTCTATACATAACAACTCCTCCCGTGCGTCCTGCCTGTTCCATAATCATCATCTTTCCCTCCTTCTCCTCTTCTCTCCTGTTCCATAATCATCATCTTCCCCTCCTTCTCCTCTTCTCTCCTGTTCCATAATCATCTTCCCCTCCTGTCTCACTCCTTCCAATTCTTTTTCTTCCCCTTCCTTGTGCTCGTTCTATATACCCTCCTCCTCATCCTCATCCTCTTCCTCTCCTCTCCTATTCCATAATTATCTTCCCCTCCTGTCCCACTCCTTCCCTGTTTTCTCCTTTTCCTCACCTCTCCTGTTCCATAATCATCTACCGTACCCCTCCTGTTCAACGCCTTTCCTTTCTTCTTCCTCTCCTCGTTCTCCCCCCCCCCCCCCGCATTCTCTCCAACCATAACCTTAAACTGTGGTGCCCCTTAATCGTCCTATTAACCTGCCCGAAACTCTCCGCCTTGACACATATCGACGACCCTCTCCTGACCTAACCCACACGGGGAAACATACATTATATACAGGTACACTCTGATACCATAGCCCACTCATGAGAATTTGTGGAGCTCCTATGTTTTTATTTATGCAATTATAACTATGTAGATTGATTACTGAATAGACCTTTCTTTTCAACAAATAGTATACCGGTATATAGTATTGTAGTTGATGTGTAGACAATTATATTCATAAATTAGTTTTCAGTAATATACTTCCATAATTAAAAATTGGTGAAGTCCACGAATATTTATGAGTGGGCTAGATACTATGGCATCCTAGTGTACATAATTATACACATAAAAACATATATAAATAACTAGGCACACGCATAGAAAACGAATTGCATAAACTTCTCTTGCTCCACTCTTTCATTTCTCCTTATTCGTCCACTCCTTTTTAAGATTCCTCCCTCTCCCATTCCTTTCTTCCTCCTATATTTGTTCCTTCCTTCCTTCCTTCCTTCCTTCCTCCTATTACCTCCTATTTTCGTTTCTCCCTTTTCGTCCTCTCCTACTTTTTAATATTCCTCCCTCTCCTATTCCTTCCTTCCTTCCTCCTCTTTCATTCCATCCCCTTCTTCCCTCCCCCCTAAATCGCCCTAACCTGAGTAAAACGACCCGCCTTGACACATATCGACCCTCCAATGACGTCACTACAAGTCTCTATACCATCCCGGGAGAAACTTTGGTCAGACCTTATAATTATAATGATAGAAATATTAACCCTTTGACAGTTTATTCTAGTTACCATTAGACGATTCTATACAATTTAGGAAGGACCTGTGGGAGATAATAGAGGTAACATTAAAAAACAAAAGACGAGGAGGAGAAGGAGGGTATATTTTTAACCCTTTGAAGATTATGACGCATTATTGCATTTTATTCTGGTTATCATTGGGCGATTTTATGCAATTTAGGAAGGATCTGTGGGAATTGTATGGGTAAATAGTATCTAAATTAACCCTCTGAATTCCATAGTAGTAGTAGTTGTCAAAGTATATAGACACTAGTGTCTATATACTTTGGTAGTTGTTCCCTAGGCCGCCTGACCGAACAGCAAATCTGTCTAAATGTATTCAATAATGTTCGTAAAGTTGAGAATAGATGTCGTGCGTATGGTTTGTTGTGTTGTATGTTCAGGGAAAGGTGTGTCGGATGGTGAGAAGTGTGTGTGTGTGTGGATGTGTGTGTGTGTCAGACGGTGAGAAATTAGTGTGTACATGTGTATGATGTTAATACAAATCACAAATGAATGCCTCTCTCAACACGATGCACAGTAGAATTTTGCTCTTGGCTTCAGGTTACTCCACAAAATGTAACATAATGTAACAATTCGATTTTCAACAGTACACTCATACTCACATAAACTATATAGATCACTTGTTCTTTCTGTTTTGCTAACATACTTCGCTCGTGCCTTCGCTAGCCACTCCCAGGCGCTCTCCATAGAAACGGATACACAATTTTGTTACCCCTTCAGTACTTTGATTCTGGCTAAAGTGAGACTACTTCGTGCAGTTTAAGAAGGACCTACAATAATCAGAAGGTCTATTGGGATAGTATTTACCCTTCTGAGTCCTATAGGTAGATTTAAGCTAATGAAAATCGTCTAATGGTAACCAGAATATGATGATAATAACGTCCTGGTGCTGAGGGGGTTAAGTACATATTATGTAAATTATGGAAAGAAGAACATATATCTTAACATTAATAAGAAGCTTGGTAAAATATAAACAATTATAATCCAATGATAGAATGAAGCAAATTGTAAATCAACACATTAGAGATATGAATATATATATAATCCTGTTTATGTCTCTACGTAAATTAAACTGAGACCGGATACTCAAAACATTTACAAAACATTATCTCACTCTGTTTGTCATATCCTAAATGTTTTAAATGGCACAAAAAGTCTTATAATCGGCAAACGTATTGAGCGAACGTCTCAAAATATCAAAACTAATGGGGCTAAGCATGAGGGAGAATGGGTAAATATAAATAACTAAAAAACAACTACCTGCCCCTTAACTTATGGCATCCAGCCACTGATCCGTATTATTTTACCTGATCTGGCCCATGCATACACCTTCCCTAGAGACAATTATGTGTTCAGTCACGGTCAGAAGTCATGTTCTACCTTCACAGCTGGTCGTAGTCAGAGAGTATATACAGTATATGTCTGGTGTTGGTTGGTAAAATATCCATTTATAAGTATACTGAATAGTGTTCATTAAGGGGAGATATCCACTCGAGGGATTTTTTTCTTGACCCCTTTCTCCCTCATGCTTCGCCCCATTGTTTTTCTAATTTTAAGACGTTTGCCCCATTATTTTGACGATTTTAAGGACTTTCAACCCATTTCTGTCAATTTTAAGACCTTTCGTGCCATTTAAGTGTCGATTTTATCCTGGCGAGCGATAGCGAGCCTGTAATTTAAGAGGAACAGGCTTTCAGCCGGGACATTTTTCTACCGAAAAATGTACAAATTTATCTTGAAAGGGGGTCAAGGGGATGTAATTTCAAGCTTGATGGAAGTCTGAGAAACACACTAAAAACCTCCCCTTAAGCATTCATTTATCAAACTATTAGAGATCCTCTAAGCTACATTTGAATTATCTAGTAATAGCTGGGAGTAATATAAAAACCCTCTTTGTACTGACAGGTCAGAAAAAGGTGACTGCTGTGTGTTGATAGTCACAAACTATACTAAGTTTCTTTGCAACTGACGGTAGATCGCCAAGTTTCCATCAAGATTTCTCAGATATTTTGAAGATTTTGTAGTGAAATATGGTGTTAATTATATAAACTTGGTCTTAGTGTGATGCTGAGACATATTGGTTTCATTGTTTCCTTTAAGTGTCTATAAATTAGCTGCTAAGGGATTCAATTTATCGTCAGCTGAAAAGAAACCGAGTATAGTTATATTTGTAGTCACAACTTGGTTACACATTTGTCACAAGCTATAGTTATAAATTAGTTGCGATTTAGTCACACTGCAGGCACATGGTAGTCACAATCTATTTACAATATAGTTTAATGGAGAAAACCTTCGAACACTGTATCCATTGGATTTACACTGACACATACCTCAACGTGTAGGCAGGTTTTCTCCTCAGTCACATATTGTTAAAGTATTGATAGAACAGCCGATTCAAGGTCATGTTCATACATACAGTATATACCTGCGAGTTCCACCAGCCGATACGGAGGCACCGCACGAACATTACCGATACATTATTGAGTGCTTCTGAATACCCGATACACGACAAGCAGGGGTTGTGCAAGCATTTATACAATGGCATGGATCTCTTGTGTTTACATTTAGCTAACATGATTATCAGGACTATTTAGAAGATTATATTGATTTTAGTGTTCTTTATATGGTTGCCTAATTATGGATAATTAGGAAATTTATTTAATTTTGTTTAAACCACAAATCAAATGCTTAAGAACAAATATAACACACGTGCTGCAATTAAATATAACACACGTGCTGCAATTAAACGATGGATTTCAAAGTAAATTATGCAATCCAGTACCGACAGTAAAAAAAACTATCGTAATTCTCACTATAAAAAACTCCGTTTAGTTTCCCATACTGGCGACATCTGGCAGTTGGTTTGTTTACTTCGACGTCACTGGGGAGGAGGAGGGGGGAGGGAGGGGAGAGATTGCATGCTGAGTCAAAACATATTCCTCCTTGTGTTGCAGAATTAAGTTCCTTTGTGTTATATGGAAAGATACTAACTTATCTTTATATATATATATATATATATATATATATATATATATATATATATGTGTGTGTGTGTGTGTGTGTGTGTGTGTGTGCAATATGGGAAATTATAACTCTTCTTCATAGATAGATAGATAGATAGATAGATATATAGATAAATATATATATAGATAGATACGCCATATGATGAAATACCGCGTTTGAAATCTTGATCATTACTTTCAAGATCAAATAATCAACCCACTGGAAAGATCTGATTGAACATATAATTAGCATGTAAATGATTTGCAATATTGCATATGTATTTATTAAGACAAGAGTTTTCCCCTTCTCTTGCTTTTGACTAACGATAGTATGTTTAACACCTATTAGACGATTTGATTCAGCTTTACAAGGGCGTCTATATATTAACAGGCTTCGAACTATTTCCTTTAGCCCTCTTTTGCTAACACAGCTCCTTCCTAAACTGCACAAAATCGTCTAACTATAGCTAGAATAAAATGTAAATGACGTCGGTGGTACAGAAGAAGTTAACCGATAATGATGCATGTGTATACTTGTATCCTTTCTAACACTATACTCGGTTTCATTCCAGCCGACGGTAAATTGAATCCCTTGCCTAACTGATTTCTCAATACTTAATATGGACAAATAAGAAACTACTGTGTCTCTGCATCATATTAAGACCAAGTTTATATAATTAGCACCATATTTCACGACACAATCTTCAAAATAACCGAGAAATCTTGATGGGAACTTTGCAATATATATATATATATACTGTGTATGAGAGAGAGAGAGAGAGAGAGAGAGAGAGAGAGAGAGAGAGAGAGAGAGAGAGAGAGAGAGAGAGAGAGAGAGAGAGATAGAGAGAGAGAGAGAGAGAGAGAGAGAGAGAGAGAGAGAGAGAGAGAGAGAGAGAGAGAGAGAGAGAGAGAGAGAGAGAGAGAGAGAGAGAGAGAGAGAGAGAGAGAGAGAGAGAGAGAGAGAGAGAGAGAGAGAGAGTGGTGCAGTCATTAGAGGTATAACACAGCATCACGTGACCTCAGATAAACACAAACAAACAACATGGCACGAGGTTAACACGCACACTCACTCACTCACACGAATACCTACACACGCACACACAATTACTCACGCATACGAATACTCACAAATGCACACACACAATTCCACAACTATTATCTCTCTCTCTCACACACACACACACAAGTATATCCACAAACGAACCCACATATAAACAAAGACACATGCATACAATAAACTACTCAATGACACAAAGTTACATAAACACACATAGTCACACCTACACATCTAAATGTCGAGGTTAGTGAATTCAACAACGAATGCAATTGTGACAGCATTGTAGTCAAAACAGCGACCAGAAAAACTCTCACTCTCACTCACACTCTCACACTCACACTCACACTCACACTCTCTCACTCTCTCACTCTCTCTCTCTCTCTCTCTCTCTCCCTAACAGAAAGACAAGAATATATTTTATGAGATGTCTTTTACGTTCAGTACCTTATCAATCCTGCAAAGAATTATAATATAAAGAATATCAAATTCAGGTTTGGAATTGAGGAAACCATACAGCTCATCAGGACTGCCAATTTGTTTTTGAGAATCATGACGCATTTTGATTTTTGTTCTGGCTATCATTAGACAATTTCATACAGCTAAGATAGGATCTGTGACAGTTAAAAGGGTAAAGACTATCTCAATCAACCCTCTGACTCTCATATACCCTTCCTAACCTTAATAAAATAGTCTAATAATAGCCAGAAAACAGAGATATGAGTCATCGCTCCTCAGAAGGTTAACCATTCTACTATATTATAGGCGAGGTGTGATGGTTATGGTGGTAGGTAACGTATACCCTATTCATTATAGGTTGGCCACATATCAGGACTCCTAACCTCAGTAACTAAAAAAGGGCTACAGCAAATGGGCTGTAATTTCAACAAATATTCCCTGGCAGACTCTTCCCCAACTGATATAAATATTAGAACGATTACTATTGTCGTTATTGAGTTACAGAAATTATTAGTTAAGATTGTTGGCCTACTTATAATGAATGAACTATAATACAATATAATGATGGTGAAGTATGGTGGGTTGTTGTTGTTGTTGAAGTAGTTCCCCAGATTGTCTGGTCGGACAGTCCCGAGTCCGGTTGACCGAAGCCGCGCCAGATACTCGGGCCCCCGAAGGGGACAGGGTGAGATGAGATCTGTCTCAGAGGGCAGCGGGGGAGGGGATCATCAGCCCACAGGCTTGCACCCCCGGGCAAATGCCCCCACCGTCCACAGCCCCCTTGCAGTGCCACCCAATCAGGCAATCTCGCCAGCATCTAGAAGGAATATACAGTACAGGAAAAGAGACAGACAGAAATGGCTAATGTTGGGTAGAGGACGCCAAACCTTACTCTGGATAGGAGACGCCCTCACCCTTGTGATGTGGTGTTATAGGTTATGGTGATGGTATTTTAGTATAGGTGTGGAGGTTATAGGTTATGGTAAGAGGTCATTTAGTATAGCTAGGATGTAGTAAAGTCAGGCATAGGCTGAGACAGGCACTAATTTTTAATCTATGCAGTAATGTTCCCAAAACTCCCACATACAGTAGGCTATCATACAGACGAGAACAGCCTTATGTAAATCCCAATAATTACACTACTACTACTACTACTACTGTCTTGTTTTGTGTAGCCTATGTGTGAGCCTTTATTTGTATGTGTACTTGTAAATGTTGTTAGTGATGTTTACACGAGTTATCCCTTAATATGGCGGTTTCTTTAACCAGGAATAATTGAGAAGAAAACGGTAACTGCAGCGGTAACTATATGAATAGTTACCGCCAGAACTACATTATCTACTGTATTCACCCTTCATCACTTCAGAAAAAATATGTTTCTGTGTGTTAGTACGTGTGCCATTATGTACTCTTTATTCACCCTCCAGTACACGCCCCTACCTTGGATATATTATAGAAGTGGATTCAACGCTCGAGGGAACAGTATTGCTGAAATAATATAATAGTTTAGCTACCCCTTTATATCCGTCTTTTATACAAGTTAATGTACTAACAGAAAACTGTTGTTTTATTGTAAAAGGGTAGACTTTAGTATAACAATTAAAGGGTAGACTTTAATATAATATACGAAACGCCAATATTACTGTTTGGTGAAGAAGCTAAGGAAATACTATATAAGTTTTGGAGAACAAGACACATACACAGAAAACAATATATATATATATATATATATAATATACAGTATATATTAACACGATACTGGACAACAACCAAACTAAAATAGCACTGGCAAAAAATCGGTAAACAAATATATTTACACTTACGCGAGTTTTCCAGACAAAACAAGGACTTTCCCACTGTCTTTCATGTGATTTCTTGCAATTTTAGCACTCATTTGTTGCGGAAATTTACCGTTTTAGCTACACCCGATTACCCCAACAAATTCAATTTTCTGTCAATTAACCTAACTTAACAACCTAGCCTAACTAAACCCCAAACCCCCACTGGTCTTAGCATTGATAGCATATAGACATAATACTAAAATTATGGCGAAAAAATTATAAAAAAGAGGTGTCCACTGATTCAAGTTGTACGCCTATTCCTTATTTAACCCACAAAGTCTTAAAGAAAAACAATTTAATTTCCAGTGGTAATGACATACATAGGAATTATGTATGGGTCATAAAGATTGTATATATGTTACAAGGAGATATCTCGCGCGTGTGCAAATCTAAAATAATTCCGAAAAAATCTATGGTTGTAATTTGGTAATATATATAACAACAAGGAGGTCCCGTTTGGAAGGATTTGCTCCCGAACTCATCACTTCACAACATAATTCTTCGTATTTGAGTCAATTACTATAAATACAAATTTAAATATTAAATATAATAATTTGTCAATATGCAATTTAGCCAATTTAAATCGTCCTGTAGCGAATTTTAAAAGGAGACGTCAGGCTGTTAGACAAATAAAATATATACCTCATTTCATGAAAGTATAAATAATAACTGGAGGCAGCGCAGCGGATGGGTAGTGTGTGATAATGTAAATATAAGCTCAGTTCCCAGTTACAAGATACCTATAAATACCTATAAATAATTATGCTCAAATATGGATACACTATCCTTATATTATTTCAATGTAGCTAGATTTAAGTTAACTAGAATAAATATTAATATTGTTGAAACCAATCAGTTCAATTTCAGTATCCAAGTATGTTTGTGTTTTTAGTAATATATATATATATATACACATCATAGCTCATAAACGATTAACTTGTTCATCAAAGATCTAAGTCATGTTACATAGTTTTATTTTAACCAACCTGACCTAGCGATTCGTGACAAACGCCTAATGTTCATGGTCACCCCTTCTCGGGAATAACAGCGTCTGGCACAAAAAAAAAAAAAAAAAAAAAAAAAAAAAAAAAAAATAATAATAATAATAATAATAATAATAATAATAATAATACAAATGTATGGACCTTATGAAGATTTGTATTTATTATCATTATCACAATTCCCCGATATAACAACTCGGCAGAACATTGCTGGTGTGATTCTGGCCTTTGTGATTACGTTAAACGCGTGCCTTAAGGGGGGTGGCCTGCTTTTATTTATCTCTGGGTTATAACCATTCGGCCCCATTCATCCTACTGTTTTAAGACTTTTATCCTCATCCAGGTGTCGAGCGATAGCGAGCCACAATATTTTGGATAATGAGTTAGACAGCTGGCTAAATTTGTAAATTTTTCGATAGAAAAATGCCTCCGGCAAAGCCGGATTTCTCCATAAAATGCTGGCGAGCGATAAAAATTCGACACCTGGATGGGGATAAATGTCTTAACACAGTAGGCTGAATGGGGCCGAATGGATACAACCAAGAAAGAGAGAACAAAACAAAAAACTAGGTGGGCCCCCTTAAAGTACAGGTGTGACTCATGGTGACCTACTAACTATCTAACCTATTCCACACTTCAGTGACCTTTGAGGAGGTGGTGGTGGTGGTGGTGGTGGGTCGGTACACACTCACGTATTATTGATTACCACACGGAATGACTGCATACAAACACTTTACTGCACACGCACACACACACACACATATATATACACACACACACGCACACACACACGCGCACACACACACACACACACAGGCATTTTGCTTGAACGTCCCTTGATGTTGGCCCTGCCACTCTTTCAACCATGGGGGAGGCACTCGCTATAGGCAATTCTGCCTTTTGCCTCCCTCACTCACATAGAAAAAAAAACCGCACACACACACACACACTTACCAAACCTACTATTATCACACTGAATTACTGTATTTTAAAGTCTCCTGTAACTCTTATACACACTCACTCTCGCTCCCACACTAACACACACAAACTTACTGAAGCCATTTTTTATGATCGCAGCAAAATACTGTACTTAAGTACTTCTTTGTAATACGTGTGGATGGGAATCGTCAGCCTTGGTCGGCAACCCGTCTAGGGGAGACAACCTTATAAAAATCCAGGTGGATGAGACTCGTCAGCCTTGGTTGGCAACCAGTCTAGGGGAATAAACCTTATGCAAAATACCGAAGGGCGGCACGCTTATCGGTGCCACTTGCAAATGGTGGTGAACTCTATAGATACAGAAACTAATGCACTCACTCTCTCTCTCTCTCTCTCTCACACACACACACACACACACACAACCTATTATTGATAAATACACTGAATTACTGTATACGTATAATACACACATACACATACTCTCACTTTCTCTCTCACGCACTCACTGGAATTTGATTAACCTATTATTGATTCCCACCTGAAGTATACGAACTCTTCCTTGTAACTCCACCTCACTCCCCCCCCCCCCCCCGCTCTCTGTCTCTCGCACTCACAAACACATTCACATTCATACTCTCTCTCAAAAACACTCATACTTTCTCTCACACACGCACATACACACACACACTCATACTCTCTCATAAACACACTCACACTTCCTAACTCTCACTCTTTCGCTCTCTCTCTCTCATGCCATACACTCCCGTGACTGAATGAAGGCAGGCCAGGGGCAATTAATTATCGAATAGAGAGTTATATATAGACTGACTCCCTCTCCCTCTCCCTCTCTCTCTCTCTCTCTCTCTCTCTCTCTCTCTCTCTCTCTCTCTCATGTATGTATGTATGTATGTGTGCATGATTGGGTATATACATGTGTCTGTACGTGTATGTGCGCGAGGGTGTATGTATGAATGTAGGCTTATGTATATACAGTATGTGTGTGTAGAGAGAGATTCAGTATTTCTGTAAATATCTGACTTTGTTACTGCATTGAACGTACTGTAAATCTTTCTTCTAACAATATGTATCGTTTCCGCCCCATTCAGCCGACTATTTTAAATCGTTTATCACCATCCAGGTGTCGATTTTTTCCTGGCGAGCGGTAACGAGGCAGCATAATTTTGTAAACATTTTTGACAGCAGGCTAAATTTGTAAATTTGTCGTGCCTCCCGCGAAGCCGGATTTTTCTATACAATGCTGCCTCGCTATCGCTTGCCAGGATGGAGATAAACAGTAGGCTGAATGGGGCCGAATGGATACAAGCCTAGAAAGAGAGAAAATGAGAAAAATAGCAGGTCACCCCCCTTAATGCGACTCGATAGTTTCCCAAAGCCGAACTATTGAAATACACCATACTGCTCAGAAGGCTGTTTGTTAGTAATTATTAACTCTCCTCGTATTTTGTAAAGGGATGGACGGAAGAGGGGATTTGCAGGATAATATAACCTTGATCGAGCGGTATTAGAGAGCCTACTAATTATATCCATGTGATTATTAGAGAGAGAGAGAGAGATTTGATAAATTGTATAGATAAATAGGTTATATGGATTAGATAGATAACATAGATAGATATAGACAGATAGACAGATTAGATAGATAGGTAGATATAGATAGATATTGTAAATGCTAGTAGGTCTCTAATATGGATAACTCAACGGTTGGTAAAGACTAGAACCCGTTAAGGGGGAATAGTGTTGTTTTTTTGTTTTTGTTTTTTTAGCCCCATTAGTTTTAACATTTTAAGAAGTTTGGCCCATTCGTTTGACGATTTTAATACTTTTTGTCCCAAATTTCAAGACCTTTTGTGCCATTTACGTGTCGATTATTTCCTGGCGAGCGAAAGCGAGCCTGTAATTTTACGAGGATCCGGCCTTCGGCCAGGCCATTTTTCAAGCGAAAAATGTATAAATATATCTTGAAGGGGGGGGGGGGGTCTAGGGTGTACTTACTCTAGTTGTTCTTACTCTAGTTGTATTGCGGGAGTGAGCATGCTCGTTATTTCCCGCCTCCTATATGTGTAGGTGTTATATGTATCGTTGGAATGGCTGTGGATGTGTGTGTAGTCTGTATTTTTAGCCAATTGGCGACATCGGAAACGAAGGCTTAGGGTGGATCTGTATGGTACCATTCTCACTATAGACGGTACCGTCTCGCCCGAAGGCTTTAGGTAGCCATCAGCTTAGGTGAACCATATGATACCCATCTCGCCTTGTACCATTTTTGCCAACCCCAGATGGGACGTCACAACGTCGTCCACTTATTCCAGGTACCTATTTACAGCTAGGTGAACTGAGGCTAACACATGAAAGGAGACAAGCCCAATTTGTCTCCGCCCGGCCGGGTATTGAACCCCCGGCCCCTCGTGTGTGAGACGAGAGCTCTACCACTAGGCTACGGGCTGTGTGTGTGTGTGTGTGTGTGTGTGTGTGTGTGTGTGTGTGTGTGTGTGTGTGTGTGTGTGTGTGTGTGTGTGTGTGTGTGTGTGTGTGTGTGTGTGTGTGTTTTTTTTTTTTTT
Source organism: Paralithodes platypus (assembly GCA_032716605.1). NCBI lineage: Eukaryota > Metazoa > Arthropoda > Malacostraca > Decapoda > Lithodidae > Paralithodes > Paralithodes platypus. The sequence goes on along the minus strand of CM064542.1, from coordinate 34,037,994 downwards.
TTTTTTTTTTTTTAAACTTAATGGAGATCTAGCGAGAAAACTAATATAAGAAATACATGAATGAATAAGTAGGCTATGTAGACCCCCCAAATAACCGCTACCCTCTTAAAGAATGCAGTGTAGAGAGAGGTGATGTACTGTATATACGGTACATATACAGTATAGCGTGTATACCGAGACAGGGGTATATGTTATATGTCTGTTATCAGTACAATCAGTGAGACCTTGATATATTTAAAGGGTGGTGGGGGGAAGGGGTTGATGATGGACCCCACCTTCTTCCTCAAGTGTAACCCCATTAGTGTTGAGGTTGTAAAACGTTCGCCCCCTTTATTTTGGCTATTCTAAGACCTTTCACCCGTTTGTCAATATTAAGACCTTTCATACACTTTTGATGTAAATTTTCTTCCTGGCGAACGATAGCGAGCCTGTAGTACAGTATAATAGTAACCGGCCTTCTGCCGGGACATATTTCTATAGAAAAATGGACAAATTTGTCTTTTTATATATATATATATATATATATATATATATAATTTTTTTTTTTTTTTTTTTTTTTTTAAGTTTGATGGAGGTCTAAGGAGGAAACTAAAAAACAATGATAAAAAGATAACTAAATAAGAAGATAAATACGGCCATCCTCGTACAATAGTCCTTTGCCGTGTGTCACGGAAAGCTATATACAGTATATCTTCACAATACATATAATATACCAGAGGACAGGTGTATTCCCGTGGGGTAATATATAGAATGATAAGAGACTGTGATGATGGGCTGGTCTATCAGAGTGAGAGCTGAGCGATCTCTGCCATACCCATAGCTTACTCTGACTGTTCCTTTTACTTATATATCTTCTAGATCTCAAGTGACGGCGTCTTTTCCGTGGATCGACCTCCCTACTGCCAACCTAAAAGTTGGCAGATTGGGAGCCAAAGCGTCACATTTTTCCCTTGCCCCTCAACTTTCCCTTCATAATTGCTGAGGGGCACAGGGCCTTGGGTGGGGCTTTGGTTTCCCGGGCGTTTCCGCGCCCTCCTCAGCTCCCTGCCTTAGAGTGGCTTCGGTCACCCGGGCTTTGTTAGTGGTAAGCAGGGAGGGTTTTGTGGGGGCGCTCTATGGCCTTGGCCTTGCTCGGGACCTTGGGGCTGTTCGGCCAGGCAGCCTGGGGAACAACAACAACATGATAAGAGACTGTGGGAGATACTATTTTAAAGGAGTAATGGTTAGTTTTAGTCTATTTATTTATATATATATATTTATTTATTTATTTATTAATTATTTAGTTTCCTCGATAGACTTCCATCAAGCTTAAATGAATACCCACAAGACTCCTCTTCTAGACAAATTTGAATGTACCGGCCGAAGGCCGGTTCGTCCTAAATTACAGGCTCGCTACCGCTCGCCAGGAAAATATGGCCAGCTATAAATGGCACGAAAGGTCTTAATATTGACAAATATATGTGGCGAAATGCCCTAAACTCTTTAAATTAGTGGGCCGAACTTCTTAAAATCTCAAATCTAATGGGGCTAAACATGAGGGAGAATGGGGTCCAGAAAACTCAACCATACCCCCTTAAGCCAGAGGCTGCTTCCTTGACTTGGGTGATCTCCCAACAATTATATAGAGGAATGAAGACTAGACAGATATAATAGTGGTGGGATAATAACCGGTACAAATACATTAACAGATGCCTTAAATAGATCATTAATGTTTACAAATACAAATAGGGAGAGCAAGGAAATACGTGTGATGGATGGATGGATGGAGGGGTACAGGAAGGTTAAGTTACATAAGGCTGATATAGAGATACCGATATAATGTACATGTTGGCATTCATCCATAATAGATCCAAGGCCAAGGTTACCAGGCCACGCTCGCTAAACACACTAGGCTTTCACTTTTTTTTTTTTTTTTTTTTTTTTCTATGTGAGTGAGGGAGAAAAATGCAGAACTGCCTATAGCAAGTGCCTCCCCCAGAGTTGAAAGAGTGACAGGGCCAAAATCAAGGGACGTACGAGCCAAAATGCCTGGACACACTGAGTTTGAAGCAATTTAAGTCATAGGAAGAGGGACACACTGATTCTGGGAGAGAGTTCCAGAGCTCAGCTGTTGAATAGAAGACAGATTGAGAATAACGTTTCACTTTTGGGTTGGAGAGCTGCACAGAGTTGGGGTGGGATTGTGTTGCAAGACGGGTGCTACGTTTTCTACAAAGAGGGGGTGGTATACACAGAGAGCTCTGAGGAACACTGACCATTGTAATAGCAGTAGAATAGTGAGAGAGATGCAACATTGCGAAGAAGAGAGAGAGCGACTAGCAGAGAAGTGGTGAGTGGACGTGAATTAATGAGCTTTGATATAATGTATTTATTTCTATCTAAGCTAAGTCAGCGGTAATGAACTCGTCAATGCTTGCCTACCACACTTACTATAGTTTTATTTTAAATCGCGGTAAATTGCCATGTTTCCATCTATATTGTTCAACCATTACGAAGATTTTGTAGCGGAATATGCTATTAATTTTGAAACTATGGCAATAATATGATGCAGTGTGTATATACTACGCTTTTCTTCAGTATATTATGGATGACATTATGCTATTTTACTGAGGTTAGGAGTGATCTGTGAGCCTTGAAGGGAGATGGGCCGCTTTTCTGATCCCCCTTCTTCCTCATGTTTAGCCCCATTAGTTTTCAGATTTTATGACGTTTGGCCCATTAGTTTGGCAATTTTAAGACCTTTCGCCCCATTGCTTTGTCAATATATGTTTTCCTGGCGAGCGATAGCGAGCCTGATATTTTAAGAGGAACCGGCCTTCGGCTGGTACATTTTTCTACCGAAAAATGTACACATTTATCTTGAATGTGGGTCTAGGGGTATTTTTCTAAGCTTGATGGAGGTCTAGCGAGGAAACTAAGAAATAAAAGGAGCAAATGAATTAAAAGAACAAAACAAAAAAGCGGGCCATCTCCCCTTAAAATACTAATGCAGAAGAACAATACGCCACAATCAAGGGTACCGGGTATACTAGACAACAACAATAACAAAAACAACAGCAGTATATGAAGCGTACCGGTACAATCAATCTGTATTTAACGAGAGCGAGAGTGTGTGTGTGTGTG
>CM064542.1:33967371-34032371 GCA_032716605.1 Paralithodes platypus | reverse complement strand
AAACGGGGCTTAACACGAGAGAGAAAGGGGACCAGAAAAACGACCCATCTCCCCATAATAACACTCATTAGGCCAACTGTATCGTGTCATCATGTACTGTATATTGCAACAGGTATAGTGCAGGCGTTATTAGTCCAGGCTCACGGTAGATATGCAACACAGATTACCCTAAACTATTCCGGGAACTGCCATACATATGCAACAAGAATGATGGGAGATAGTAGATTTATATATTTTTTTTTTTCCGTTTTCTTTTTTCTTTTTTCTTGTTTTTCTTTTTAAGTTTTTTTATATTAGTTTGTTTTCATTTGTTTTAGTCTTTTACTTTTCGTTTTATTTTATTTTTTTCGTTTTCGTTTATGTTTTTAGCAGCATATAAATATGTATATGCTGGCATATACATATTATATATACATATACTGTACATATTATATATACATATACTGTACATATTATATAATTATACATACACGTACGATAATTAGTAACTTTTAATAGTAAAACAGGAAACGCATAACTCCCTGAAAGAATACCGTAATTATAGTAAGAATGTTGAAGGTTAACTGAATTTGAGCTTGTGTATTGTAGACGAGCAGGCAAGGGTTACAGTAATGACAAGTGAAGGAAAGTGGTTGAGTACTATATAGTATCTCTATCTATCTGTGGAAGGTTGTGGGGCAGTGTATATTATCTCTCTCTCTCTTATATATATATCCTCTAAAATCATTTCTTGATGGTTGATGGACTTATGAATTGCTGGACTGTTCTATATTCCAAACGTTGCAAAGTTTGCACATTTCGTTATATTAACATTTCAAGGTAATTAACAATCCCAATAATGTATATAACCAAGTCGTGAGCGAGCTGTTGTAACGTCTAACAGTCGACTTCTATATTTGTTGTACCATGTACGGTTGTTCAAATAAGTCGTGTCTCCGCTGGCATTACGCTGTGTGCTGTATTAATGTCGGTTAGATGTTCAATAAGGTGTGTAAAGATAGGAACATGTTTGTATATCTCACTCAGAACGAATATTTAAACCTTAGATAGTATATACTGATACCAATTATTGATCGAAATATACTTGGTGCCTTGACATCACTTATTTGGCCAACTGTACGATCGTCTACTTTTTCCCAGGTGATGAACTGAATATCTTCGCAGCAAATTTCCCGATACTTAAGGGGAGATTTCCACTTTAAAAAAAAATCTGGACCCCTTTTTCCCTCATGTTTAGCCCCATTGTTTTGAAATTTTAAGACGTTAGCCCCATTAGTTTGGCAATTATAAGAACTTTCGCCCCATTTCTGCCAATTTTAAGACCTTGCATGCCATTTAGGTGCGATAGCGAGCCTGTAATTTAGAGTAACCGGCCTTGGGGGGGAAATTTTTCTACTGAGAAAAATACAAATTTATTTTGACAGGGGGTGTAGGGGGTGTAATTTTAAGCTTGATGGTGGTCTAGGGAATAAACTAAAAACCTCCCCTTAATTCCTTCAGTACCAGCGACATCTTTTCAATTGTAGTCTAGGTACATTAAGACGGTTTTATGAAGCTTAGGAAGGATTTATTTTAAGGTAGCTAAAACGATTAATGGAGATAGTCTGTAGCCTTTTAATTGGTAGACACCCTTCCTAAGATGAATAAAATCGTCTAACAGTTTGCCAGAATATAATACAAAGGATGTCACCGGTACTGATTGGGTTAATGGAAATATATGAAAGTAATATGCATCCAAGTCATTATCAGGTTGTACATATAATAACACACATAGGCATCAAATAACAGTGAAATACACTATCACACACACATATGTACAAACCTATACAAATGCACACACACACACACACATCTACATGTATACACCCATACATACAGCATATATACACACACACAAACACATACGTAGACCCATACATATGCACATACACACATACACGTACACACCCAAACATATATACTATATATATATATATATATATATATATATATATATATATATATATATATATACTGTACACACACACCTAGTAACAAAACTATCAACAGGTGTACCCAGAGACAGGTGTTATCAAGTATAACACACACACACACACACACATAAACACACAGTGTGTGTGTTTATGTGTGAGTGAGAGAGAGTATGAGTTACATATAGTTACATACATACACAAATTGCACCGACCTTGCGGCGGCTACTAGTCAGTCCGGACTTAATTCTAACAAAAATTACTACTCAGTGGAAGGCAAGACTCCCTCCGACCAAGAGCCGGCATGGAATACAGTTGGGAAACAAGCACTGCTACTACTGATACTTAATACAGCTGGGAAACAAGCACTGCTACTACTGATACTTAATACAGCTGGGAAACAAGCACTGCTACTACTGATACTTAATACAGCTGGGAAACAAGCACTGCTACTACTGATACTTAATACAGCTGGGAAACAAGCACTGCTACTACTGATACTTAATACAGCTGGGAAACAAGCACTGCTACTACTGATACTTAATACAGCTGGGAAACAAGCACTGCTACTACTGATACTTAATACAGCTGGGAAACAAGCACTGCTACTACTGATACTTAATACAGCTGGGAAACAAGCACTGCTACTACTGATACTTAATACAGCTGGGAAACAAGCACTGCTACTACTGATACTTAATACAGCTGGGAAACAAGCACTGCTACTACTGATACTTAATACAGCTGGGAAACAAGCACTGCTACTACTGATACTTAATACAGCTGGGAAACAAGCACTGCTACTACTGATACTTAATACAGCTGGGAAACAAGCACTGCTACTACTGATACTTAATACAGCTGGGAAACAAGCACTGCTACTACTGATACTTAATACAGCTGGGAAACAAGCACTGCTACTACTGATACTTAATACAGCTGGGAAACAAGCACTGCTACTACTGATACTTAATACAGCTGGGAAACAAGCACTGCTACTACTGATACTTAATACAGCTGGGAAACAAGCACTGCTACTACTGATACTTAATACAGCTGGGAAACAAGCACTGCTACTACTGATACTTAATACAGCTGGGAAACAAGCACTGCTACTACTGATACTTAATACAGCTGGGAAACAAGCACTGCTACTACTGATACTTAATACAGCTGGGAAACAAGCACTGCTACTACTGATACTTAATACAGCTGGGAAACAAGCACTGCTACTACTGATACTTAATACAGCTGGGAAACAAGCACTGCTACTACTGATACTTAATACAGCTGGGAAACAAGCACTGCTACTACTGATACTTAATACAGCTGGGAAACAAGCACTGCTACTACTGATACTTAATACAGCTGGGAAACAAGCACTGCTACTACTGATACTTTTTTTTTTTTTTTTATTATATTACCCCGACTTCCTCGAAATGAATGTCTAGATTCTCTTTGGATGCGTCGTCGATTGCATTACATTGAAAGTAAGAATGAGAATGTGTGTGTGTGTGTGTGAGAGAGAGAGAAAGTGTGTGGGTGTGTGTGAGAGAGAGAGAGAGAGAAAGTGTGTGTGTGTGTGTGAGAGAGGGAAAGTGAGTGTGTGTGTGTGAGAGAGGGAAAGTGAGTGTGTGTGTGTGTGTGTGTGTGTGTGTGTGTGAGAGAGAGAGAGAAAGTGAGTGTGTGTGTGTGTGAGAGAGAGAAAGTGAGTGTGTGTGTGTGTATGAGTGTGATCCAGGCAACAACGCTCTCACCAGGTGTACCCAGACGCAGATGTTAGCCAGTATACAGTATAACACCTGTGAGAGAGACACCTGCAGTTCAATGTGAGTGTGTGTGTGTGTGATCCAGGTAACAACACTCTCAACAGGTGTACCCAGACGCAGATGTTAGCCAGTATACAGTATAACACCTGTGAGAGAGACACCTGCAGTTCAATGTGAGTGTGTGTGTATGAGTGTGATCCAGGTAACAACGCTCTCAACAGGTGTACACAGACGCAGATGTTAGCCAGTATACAGTATAACACCTGTGAGAGAGACACCTGCAGTTCAATGTGAGTGTGTGTGTGTGTGTGTGTGTATGTGTATGAGTGTGATCCAGGTAACAACGCTCTCAACAGGTGTACCCAGACGCAGATGTTAGCCAGTATACAGTATACCACCTGTGAGAGAGACACCTGCAGTTCAATGATCCAGGTAACAACGCTCTCAACCGGTGTACCCAGACGCAGATGTTAGCCAGTATACAGTATAACACCTGTGAGAGAGACACCTGCAGTTCAATGTGAGTGTGTGTGTGTGTATGAGTGTGATCCAGGTATCAACACTCTCAACAGGTGTACCCAGACGCAGATGTTAGCCAGTATACAGTATAACACCTGTGAGAGAGACACCTGCAGTTCAATGTGAGTGTGTGTGTGTATGAGTGTGATCCAGGTAACAACACTCTCAACAGGTGTACCCAGACGCAGATGTTAGCCAGTATACAGTATAACACCTGTGAGAGAGACACCTGCAGTTCAATGTGAGTGTGTGTGTGTATGAGTGTGATCCAGGTAACAACGCTCTCAACAGGTGTACCCAGACGCAGATGTTAGCCAGTATACAGTATAACACCTGTGAGAGAGACACCTGCAGTTCAATGTGAGTGTGTGTGTGTGTGTATGAGTGTGATCCAGGTATCAACACTCTCAACAGGTGTACCCAGACGCAGATGTTAGCCAGTATACAGTATAACACCTGTGAGAGACACACCTGCAGTTCAATGTCCCACTTTAAGGGGGGGCAGACCATTTTTCTGGACCTCCATTTTCTCTCATATTTAGCCCCATTTGTTTTTAGTTTATAAGACGTTCGGCCCATTAGTTTGTCGATTTTAACACCTTTCGCTCCATTTTGTTGTCAATTTTAAGACCTTTCGTGCCACTTAGGTGTCAATTTTTTCCTGGCGAGCGAAAGCGAGCCTGTAATTTTAAGAGGAACCAGCCTTTGGCCGGGAAATTTTTCTACCGAAGAATGCACACATTTTTCTTGAAGGGGGGGGGGGGGTCTAGGGTGTATTTTTCTAAGCTTAACCCGTGGAGCCCCGGCTAGTTTTGTAATGTTTGCGCACCAGAACCCGGGCGGTTTTCAAAAAATGGTTTTATTCCAGAAACAATAGCGAATGGGTTAGGAATGAAGGAAAAACCACGAAAAACCGCTCAAAAAGCTTAAAAAATGGTCCTACAGAGCCCCCGAAAACTGATTTTACAAGAGTAAAAAATTGAAGGCAATTATCCCCAAAAAACAGGTTATTGCACGCTCGCGCGCACGCACGTGGACTTTGAGAGTTTTCAACCATCGGCACGGTTGCGTGGGATACGTACACAGTTCCCATACAAATCTGAGCCCTCTTGAGTGGCTACACCTGAGGTTACGGTCGGCGCAATTAGGGCGACGCGTCAGGCGCGTCTCTGGGGCTGTGCGTTACATACATCGCCGACGCGTCAGACGCGTCGCTGGGGCTGTACGGGTTAATGGAGGTCTAGGGAGGAAACTAAATAACATATAAATACATTAACCCCTTCTGTACCGGTGATGTATTTATCAATATATGCTGGCAACTATTAGGCGATTTTATTCAGCTTAGGAAGGACGTCTACCCATTAAAAGGTGACAGACTATCTCAATTAATCCTTTTAGCTACCAGGTATCCTTCCTAAGTTTAATAAAATCGTCTAAATGTAGCTGAAATAATAACAAAAGACGTATCCGGTACAGAAGGGGCTAATTGATAGACCATAAAACCAGACACTATAGCCCCTTACAGTATGCGATCTTATTCAGCTTAGAAAGGACTTGTAGGAATCATAGGGGTAAATTCCCAGGGGAGGCTTCATAGGCATGTGACAAAGAGTTGCTGGAACTCCTGTTTCATTTGTCTGGCTTCCCTTACTGTTTCTATTTGTGTCTCACCTACACAGAGAGTAATCCAGCTAGCTCTCAGAAACACCCCCTCCTATCCATTTCACTACACTAAACAAACACACGACTCTTCTTTCCAATACTCTGCGATGGGTTACCATCATCACTACTATTACCACCATTATCACTACTACTATCACTATTACTATCATCATCATCACTACTACTATCACCACCACTACTACTATCACCATCACCACTAATATCACCATCATCACTACTACTATCACCACCACTACTACTATCACCATCACCACTAATATCACCATCATCACTACTACTATCACCATCACTACCACTACTATCACCATCATCCCTACTACTATCACCATCATCCCTACTACTATCACCATCATCACCACTAATATCACCATCATCACTACTACTATCACCATCATCATTACTACTGTCACCATCACTAAGGCGGAGCAGCTTCAGAGATGGGGCTGCTTCAAGCCGTGAGTGGAGCTCTAAGTGATTCACATGTCACTCCCTAGACTGGAACAAGACCTCACGGGCTTCACCGTGTTGAGTGGTTGGATGTACAGGCTCTCAGCCTATGCCCGAGAGGGAGTAGTTAGAATATAGAAGAACAAAAATTCAACAGAAGAAAACGAGGCCCAAAATGGTCGAAACTGGTCTAAAGGTCAAATTGGGCTGAGCGGTCGAATTATGCCGAACAGTTGAATCAGGCCGAGTGGTATAGTAGAAAGGGTGACACAACAGCTCAACTATAGTCTATTCATTATAATTAGGCTAAATATCTTGACTAATAAACTCTCCACTTCAAAAACACCAAGAGTACTGGAGCTACTATATTGTCCGTATTATTTTCGAAGATTCGACCAGGGAATAGGTGTTGAAGTTTACAGCACATTTACTCTAGCCATTATTAAGGTTTGGGTTCACGATTTCTGGCCTAATGATAATGATTAAAATATAGCAGTCCCTTTCAACCAGTAGATCCCAACCAGTGCCAACTCGACCAGTACAGTACTGCCAGGATAGGTTTGGTTAAGTTAGCTTTGGTTTATAATTCGACACTGGTTTAGTTAATCATTAAATATACAATGTTAGAATTATGCATTACAGTTCATATTATAATATCTCAATCGATATATTGGCCTAAGCAATACATTTCCATATAATTTGCATAAATTCCTTCTATCCATTCCACGTTTAGAATAAAATTGTTCTTTGACAAACAACTATTATAGACTATTCACTATAACTATAGTCTATTCGCTGTAAGTAGGCAAGAATTCATGACCTCTAACCTCTGTAACTCACAAACGACTAGAGTAATCGAGCTAATATTTCTACCATTTGGGAAGAGTCAGTCAAGGAATATCCCTTTTTGAGTTACAGAGGATAGAGTATATGATTTCTCGCTTACTCACAGCGAATAGACTATAGGCTAGAAATCAACGAGAGGAATCGTGCGGACATTTCTATAATTTGAGAAGAGTCAACCAGGAAATCAGTTTGAAAGTGTACAGCTCATTTGTTCTAGCCCTGTTTTCCTGTTTTGATTTACAAAGGTTAGTAGTTAATATTTATGGCCTAGAATAGTCAATAGTCTTTAGTAGTACTTTCCCCTAAACCCTTAATTATTGGTTACTATCATCAACAATACCTTGTTGTCCCGCAATTTACTGAACTAAAATGAGAAAACTAAAAGACTCTCAATTAACATAATGTTCTAACTGTATTCTGTATTCGTTATTCATTATTCACCTTTCAGTACAAGCCCCAACACTATGGGGAACGATAGAGCTTGGGTTATAATAAATAATTTAGTTACTCATATTTATTCATTTTCTTTAACGACAATTGATAGAAAACTATCACGATATGGGTAACTATATAGTATTAGTTTAATTTTGTCCCTTATTTATAATATTCTAGTATTAATTTAAGGCAATTATTAGGTAAGTAGGCTATTTTCTATTATCAGGATATATATATGAGAAAGAAAAACATAACTATGGACTGCATTTGAGCCAGCATACCAAGAAAATGTTATGTAGATAAGTTGGGCTAGGCTATATCTCAGCTTTCAAAGTTCATAAGTTCATTCTTCGTGTACCTTCGATATCAGCAACAGCGTTTTTGGCAGTTCTTCAAGTTGTTATCGCTACACGTATAATACAATCGATATGGGTGTGCTCGGAAACTTTGTGGATGGGGCCAGGCGGTTCTACCCAACTATTGTATTGATCTGTATATTATTGTGGCATGTCCTTAAGAAATGTGTACGAGAAATGCTGAAGAGGAAATAATAGTGGAGATTGGGGGGAAGAGGGGGACGTATACATGTATTTTTTGTTAGTGATGGTTATGCTAAGGAATTTTATTTATTGATTCATCTATTCGTGTTTTATGTTATGATATAGGATGACACTTTTATTTTTATTCTGGCTAACATTATATGATTTTATGCACTTTAAGAATTAGTTGTAGGAGCCAAATAGGTTAATACTATCATCATGAACCCTATGCCACTCATACATCATCCCTAACTATACCAGTGACGTCTTTTATAGTATATTCTAGATATATTCAGACGATTGTGTGCAGTTTAAGAAGGATCTGGTGTAGTAAGAATGATTAAATGTGATAGTTCGAAGCCCGTAAGTTGATAGAGGCCCTTTTTAACCCCTTATGTACCGGTGGCGTCGTTTTCGTTACATTCTGGCAAATATTAGATGATTGTATTCAGCTTAGGAAGGATATCTAGCAATAAACAGGCTTCGAACTATCTCACTTAACCCTTTATACCACCACAAGGTCCTTCTTAAATGGCACAAAGTCGTCTAAATATGGCTAGAATCAAATTAAAAAGACGTCGCCGGTAAGGAAGGGGTTAAACTGAATAAAATCGTCTAATAGCAGCCAGAGTAAAGTATAAAAGACGTCGTTGGTACAGAAGGGGTTAAGCTGAAGAAAGACCTCTATTGTCGGGAGCCTATAACATGTAGAGGTCCTGGGGTAAGAGGGAGGGGCCAGCTTTGTGTGTGGACGCCATTTTGGGGCATCAATTATTAAGGGGAGGCAGACCGTTTTTCTGGACCCCCTTCTCCCTAATGTTTAGCCCCACTAGTTTTGAGATTATAAGACGTTTGGCCCATTAGTTTGGCGATTTTAACACATTTCGCCCATTTTGTTGTCAATTTTAAGACCTTTCATGCCATTTAGGTGTCAATATTTTCCTGGCGAGCGAAACCGAGCCCGAATTTTTTTACAAAGTTATCTTGAAGGGGGGTCTAGGTTTTTTTTGTCTAAGCTTGATGGAGGTCTAGGGAGGAAACTAAAAAATATATGAATAAATGAATGAATAGACCAAACAAACGGTCAGTCTCAGGGGTGAGGGGGTATTTGTTAGTCGATTTATTTATTCATTTATTAACTTTAGTTTCCTCCGTTGACCTCCACCAAGGTTAAAATAACATCCCCAAGATCCCCCTTCTAGATAAATGTGTACATTTTTCGGTAGAATAATGAGCCAGCCGAAGTCCGGTTCCTCCTAAATTGCCTGCTCACTAAAGCTCGCCAGAAGAAAATAGACACCTTAATGGCACGGAAGGTCTTAATATTGACAAATATATGGGGCGAAAAATCTTTAAATTGCCAAACTAATGGGTGGAACGTCTTAACATCTGAAAACTAATGAGGCTAAACATGAGGGAGAAAGGGGCCAGAAAAAAATATAAAATTAATCATAAGTAGGCCAGAAATCGGGATCCTTGACCTCCGTAACTCAAAAAGGGCTAGAGCAAATGGGCTGTATATTTCCACACCTATTTCCTGGCTAACTCTTGCTAAATGGTAGAAATATTTAGGGGAGATGGGCTGCTTTTCCTGGCCCCCTTCTCCCTCGTGTTTAATCCCATTAGTTTTTAGATTTTAAGACGTTCAGTCCATTAGTTTGACGAATTTAACATCTTTCGCCCCATTCCGTAGTCAATTTTAAGATCTTTCGTGCCATTTAGGTGTCGATATTTTCCTGGTGAGCGAAAGCAAGCCTGAAATTTTAAGAAGAAGCGGCCTTCGGCCGGGACATTTTTCTATTAAAAAATGTACAAATTTATCTCTAGGGGGTGTTTTTTAAAGCTTGATGGAGGTCTAGCGAGGAAACTAAGAAATACAGGAATAAATGAATTAATAGACCAACAAACCGGCACATCTCCCCATAAGCCGGTATCACACGAGCGCTTTTTCCCTCAACATTTATCCTCAACACTGGTCTGGCAGCTTATGAGGTCAACATTTAGAATATTTGAGTCACCTAAATTCACCTATCATGAGTCTAGTTTTCGGAACCAGTGCAAAATATCCCATAAATGTTACCAGAGAAGTGTTGACCATCGAATGTTGAGTATAAAAGCTCTCGTGTGATCTGTTAACCCATTCAGTACCAGGAACGTCATCTTCGTCATATTCTGGGAACTATTAGACAATTTTATTCAGCTTAGAAAGGACCTATAGCAATAGTAAGGCTTCAAAACTATCTCGACCAACCCTTTTAACCCCATACCATTAAACACATCATAGAAGACTGCATTTCACACAACCACTTACGCCAACAACACAACCTACACTCAATGAGAGCTCTGTGGGAAAGCCCGATCGTGGCCATGGCCTTCCTCAGGGACTCGGGGCTGTTCGGCCAGGCAGCTTAGGGAGGAACAACAACAACAACAACAACAACAACAACAACAACAACCCTTTTAACTACCACGGATCCTTCCTAAGCTGCATAATATCGTCTAAATATAGTTAGAATATACTATAACACACGTCGCTGGTACTCAAATCATCTGTTTATGATAACAGCTTAATTACCACCGACAATAATGGAGCTTATCTAGGAACACGGACATGACAGATGGAGATGATAGTAGGACCATATATCATTATTTGGACTTAAGGGGGAGGTAGTCGCTTTTTATGGACCCCCTTCTCCTTCATGTTTAGCATAATAGTTTTGAGATTTTAAGACGTTCGTTCCATTAGTTTGGTGATTTTAACACCTTTCCCCCCATTTCGTTGTCAATTTTAAAACCTTTCGTGCCATTTCGGTGTCGATTTTTTCCTGGCGAGCGATAGCGAGCCTGGAATTTTAAGAGGAATCGGCCTTTGGCCGGGAAATTTTTCTACCGAAAAATGTACAAATTTATCTTGAAGGGGGGTCTAGGGGGTGTTTTTCTAAGCTTGATGGAGGTCTAGGGAGGAAACTAAAAAATATATATGAATAAATTAATTAATAGACCAAACAAACGGCCAGTCTCCCCTTAACTACCACCAATGTTTACAAAATAAATTCGGAAGAGTTTATTATTAGCAACCGATTTTAGCAGTTCACACTACAGTATATGGCAGTATCTATATTAGTCAATCTAGCATAACACAACGTATCTTCACCCCTTCTGTACCGGCGACGTCTTTTGTTTATTATGATCGATATCTAAGCTGACATAATGTTACAATATCGGATACATAAAGAGGAGAAGTTAATATTTTGAAACTCTGGCCTATTGTAATGTAGAACTTGCAAAACAAACAAACCAGAACTGGGACGACACAAGATAAACTCAAAAGAACTAATCAAAATCGCTATGTGGAAATAACGCTTAATAAAATCAAATTAGAAATCAAATAACACAATCCACCACATACTGTAGGGTGTACATAATTATATCATACATTAGCTAACGTATTTTTGCCCGAAAAGTCAATATCACTATTGAATAAAATGGTATCCTTATTTGTTCCTGCATATTATGTACAATCATAAAGCCGCTGTCACACGAGCGCTTTTTCCGTCAATTTTCCATGAGCAAGTATTTTCTCGTCTTATTTCGGGACTTTTTCGCACTGGTATCGGAAACTAGACGGAAGGTAGATTATATTAGGCGGCTGAATTCTGATGAAGTGTAATTTTTTAAGCTTCCAGAACATAATTGCCCGTAAAAATTGCTCGAAAAAGGGCTCGTGTGACTCCGGCTTAAGCAATGATACAAATACACCAATTTGATCTTTGAACTTCTAAGCCCAAGTTCTATAGAATCTGGGATATAATAACTGTCTTGATAGCGTAATGCATAAATACGCGAAATGTCGATGTGAGTATCCTAGGTACGAGTTCTTGGAGTGCCACATGTATTTGTTGATTAAATTAATTGAGTTTAGAAGTAAAGTTGGTTGGTGGAAAAAAATTACAAACAAATATAATAAATCAGAGTACCGGTACTGTCTTGTTTAGGTTCGATATAGATTCAAATGAGTACGTAGCTATACTACCCTGTTCCAAATAGATAGGCCAGAAATCGTAAACACAAACCTCTATAACTCAAAAGGAGGTAGAGCAAATGGGCTGTAAATGTCCACACCTATTCCCTGGCTGATCCTTCAAAAATAATAGAAATATAAGGTCGATTACTCTAGTTGTTTGGTAGTTATAGAGGTAAATGATAGAAATATAAGGTCGATTACTCCGCCCCCCCCCCCCTAGGTTTTTTGTTTGGTAGTTATAGAGGTAAATGATAGAAATATAAGGTCGATTACTCTAGTTGTTTGGTAGTTATAGAGGTAAATGATAGAAATATAAGGTCGATTACTCTAGTTGTTTGGTAGTTATAGAGGTAAATGATAGAAATATAAGGTCGATTACTCTAGTTGTTTGGTAGTTATAGAGGTAAATGATAGAAATATAAGGTCGATTACTCTAGTTGTTTGGTAGTTATAGAGGTAAATGATAGAAATATAAGGTCGATTACTCTAGTTGTTTGGTAGTTATAGAGGTAAATGTTTAACAGTTTTGGTCTTCCTACTTGAAACAGTGTATACAGTAGTATGGTTTATTACTATACACATAAGGTATCTAATATTATAACACTTGCTCGCACCCGTATACAGACTGATAACACGAATAACAAAGCCACTCCAACAGCTTCCTCTCTCTCCAACACCCCTTCTTCCCTCTCTACACTCTTCAGAAAATAGGAAAAAATAAAGTAGCTACGAGGTCCCGTTGTAAAGACTTATCCCTCCATACCTTCACCTGACCTGATACACGAATGCCCTTTAGAAAATAGATCTACTAACTCAATTAACCCCTTCTGTACCGGTAACGTCTTTTCAATTTGACTTCACCTACATTTAGACGATTTTATGAAGCTTAGGAAGGATGTATGGTAGCTAAAAGGATTAATTGAGATAGTCTGTAGCCTTCTAATGAGTAGATGGCCTTCCTAAGCTATACAAAATCGTCTAATAGTCGCCAGAATATAATGAAAAGTACATCACCGGTACAGAAGGGGTTAATATAACAGTATATTTGAAGTCTTTATTTTACAAGACCTAACCCTTAAAGAAAGCCTTGACTAACCTGGCCTTGTTCTACAATGTGGTGGAAGATATCGCGAGGAACCTGGTATTTGGCTTATATTTATCACAGGGATTTTGGCTGTGTCATTTTTATGGTCGTGTGTATGTTTTGTGGGTGTATGTGGGTGTATGTATGAGTGTTGGGTGTGTGTATGAGTGTTGGGTGTGTGTATGAGTGTTGGGTGTGTGTATGTATGTGTGTGGGGGGGGGGGGGTATATGCGTGTGTGGGGGATGTATGTGTGTGTGTGTAGGGTGTATGTGTGTGGGGGGGGGGGGTATATGCGTGTGTGGGGAATGTATGTGTGTATCTAGGGTGTATGTGTGTGTGGGGGGGGGGGATGTGTGTGTGGGGATGTATGTGTAGGGTGTATGTGTGTGTGTGTGTGTGGGGAGGGGGGGGGGGTATATGCGTGTGTGTGGGGGATGTATGTGTGTGTGTAGGGTGTGTGTGTGTGTGGGGGGGGGGATATATGCGTGTGTGTGTGGGGGATGTATGTGTGTGTGTAGGGTGTATGTGTGTGTGTAGGATGTATGTGTGTGTGTAGGGTGTATGTGTGTGTGTGTGGGGGGGGGGATATGCGTGTGTGTGGGGGGATGTATGTGTGTGTGTGGGGGGATGTATGTGTGTGTGTGTAGGGTGTATGTGTGTATGTATAAGCATGTGTGTAGGGTGTGTGAATGTGGGGGGTGCGCGTATGTGTGTAACTGTATGTGTGTATATGTGTACACAAATAAGTAGATGAGTGTATATGCTTCTGCAAGGATACATACTGGGCACTGCATCCATACATATAATACATACATGCATATACTCATCCTCATACATACATACATGCATATATTAATCCTCATACATATGCAGTACCATTAAGAACAATGAAGACCTATATTAATAACACATTGCGTACATCATATTAGTATACACATCTGATGACTACACGTAATGCCATAATTCCTACAATTACGCAAAACTCGCTCGTAATTAAGGTAATAATTACTCATCCCCCCCCCCTCTCTCTCTCTCTCGGTGTGGGTGTGTGTGTGTGTGTGTGTGTGTGTGTGTGTGTGTGTGTGTGTGTGTGTGTGTGTGTGTGTGTGTGTGTGTGAGACAGAGTGTGTGTGTGTGTGTGTGTGCGTGCGCGTGTGTGTGTTTACAGAGTACGTGCGTGTTTACTGGTTGTATGTACACGTGTATGGATCCTGGCGTGACTGTTAGATATGCAAGTTTTTATGTGCACGTGTATTGATCCCATGTACGTGTTTGTTGGTTATGTACGGGTTTATGTGCACGTGTATTGATCTCATGTACCTGTTTGTTGGATATGTACGGGTTTATGTGCACGTGTATTGATCCCATGTACGTTTCTGTGTGTGAGCGCGTACGGATTGGTCCACTTAATCCCTTGAAGATTATGACGCGTTTTGACAGTATATTCTGACTATCATTAAACGATTTTATACAACTTAGGAAGAATATGTGGGCATTAAAAGGGTACAAAAAAATACATCTCAAATAACCCTCTGACTTCATATACCCTTCCTAATCTGAATAAAATCGTCTAATAATAGCCAGATAAAGATTAGGAATGCTTCATAATATTATCAAGATTTAACCCTTTCATCATATTATGAAGCATTTGTTTACACTCCAGTATATTCGAGCTGACATTAAAGGTATATTTTAATTTAAGGATTTGTTCTGGACTTCCTTCTCTCTCATGTACAGCCCCATTAGTTTATAAATCTTAAGGTGCTATTCCTCCCTCTCCGCCCTCCTCTTTCTTACTTATGCCTAATATCCTAATCTCTTCTAAAGATGTACTGTCTACCCTCTCTGGGCTTAACACTAATAAGGCGTACGGTCCGGACGGTGTTCCTCCTGTTGTTCTCAAAAACTGTGCTTCCGTGCTGACTCCCTGCCTAGGCAAACTCTTTCGTCTCTGTCTATCCTCTAACCGTTAACGTCTTCCCTTCATGCTGGAAGTTTGCTCACATTCAACCTGTCCCAAAGAAGGGTGACCGCTCTCAACCCTCCAACTATCGTCCAATTGCTCTCATCTCTTGTCTTTCTAAAGTTTTTGAAACTATTCTTGCTTCCAAATTTCTTAAGCATTTCTCTTCTCATAATCTGCTCTCAGATCGCCAGTATGGCTTCCTTAAGGGTTGCTCTACTGGTGATCTTCTTTCATATCTTACTAACTCTTGGTCATCCTCCTTTCGGGACTTCGGTGAGACTTTTTCTATTGCACTAGACATATCGAAAGCATATCGAAAGAGTCTGGCATAAATCTTTAATTTCTAAACTACCCTCCTTCAGTTTCTATCCCTCCATCTGTGCCTTTGTCTCTAATTTCCTTTCCGGCCGTTCCATAGCCGCGGCTGTGGACGGCCATTGTTCACTTCCTCACCCTATCAACTCCGGTGTTCCTCAGGGCTGTCCTATCTCCTATTCTCTTTCTAATTTTTATAAATGATCTCCTTAACTGTACCGTAATTCCCATCCATTCATACGCAGACGACTCAACCTTACACTACTCCATTAGTTTTTCAGAACGCTCCAGCCAGCAATCCCTCAACGACAAACGTAATGAAGCCATATAAATCTTAAATTCTGATCTAAATACTATTTCCAATTGGGGCAGAGAAAACCTTGTTAACTTTAATGCTTCCAAAACCCAATTTCTCCATCTATCTACCCGTCAGGATCTCCCAGCGGACTATCCCTTATTCTTCAACAATACAAAAATCAACCCTTCATCTTCTCTCAACATTCTTGGCGTCTCTTTTTCTTCTGCTCTCATTTGGAAGGACCATATTACCAGTCTTGCTAAGGCAGCCTCCCAGAAGCTGGGTGTGCTCAACCGCCTTAGAGTTTTTTTTTCCCCGGCACAGCTTCTTGCTCTGTACAGGGGCATAGTGCGCCCTTGTATTGAGTATTGTTCACATGTGTGGGGAGGTTCCTCTCACACCGCTCTCCTAGACAAAGTTGAAAGGAAGGCCTTTCGTATCATTAACTCCCGTCCACTCACCAACTCTCTGCAATCTCTCTCTCTCCGCCGCAATGTTGCATCTCTCTCGCTATTCTATCGCTACTATAATAATCAGTGTTCCTCAGAGCTATCCCAGTGCATACCACCTCTTTTACGTAGGGCACGTGGTACCCGTCTTGCAACTCAATCCCACCCCTACTCTGTGCAAATCTCCAACCCAAGAGTGAAACGTTACTCTCAAACTTTCTTCTACTCAACAGCTGAGCTCTGGAACTCTCCCAGAATCGCTTTCCCTCTTCCTATGACTTAAATTGCTTCAAACTCCGTGTGTCCAGGCATTTTGGCTCGAACGTCCCTTGATTTTGGCCCTGTCACTCTTTCAACTATGGGGGAGGCACTCGCTATAGGTAGTTATGCCTTTTGCCTCCCTCAATCACATAGAAAAAAAAAAAAAAAAAAAAGACGTTCGCCCCATTAGTTTAGCAAATTTAAGACCTTTCGACCCATCTCTTCAATGTTTAGACCTTCTGTGCCGTATAAGCGTATTTTTTTGCCTGGCAAGCGATAGCGAGCAATTTAGGAAGAACCGCCTTTACCGAAAAATAAAAAATACATCATCTCGAAGGGGGGTCTTGGGAATATTTGTTAAGCTTGAAGGAGGTCCAGGGAGGAAACTGAAAATTTACCCTCAAACAATTTACTTAGCTTTGGAAGGGCCTGTTAGGTTCGAAGGGTGTACTAATTATCTCACCTTTGACACACGATTCCTTCCTAAGCTCAATAAAATCGCATTGTATTAGCAAGAATAAGAGGAAGAATGCGTCATCGTCTGCTGAAAAGGTTAAATTGTGTTGACTGGATATATACTTTTTTTTCTACCCCCAAGGAAAAAAAAAATAATAATAAAATAGAATATAATGGAAAATAAAAATATATATATAGGAAAAAATGGGGATTGGGCCTGAGCATATAGATAGATATAGATAGATAGATGTGAGTGAGGAAGACAAAAGGCAGAACTGCCTGTAGCGAGTGCAGCTTGGGAAGGATGTCTAGGAATCAAAGAAGCAAAAGCTATCTCCATTATCTCTCGAGATCTCATAAATTCTTCCGTAACTGAATAAAATCGTCTCATATTAACCAGAATTATTATTATTATTGATAACATTACTATACTCTATTTGTTTCCAGCTGAGGGTAATTTGAATCCCTTAGTAGCTGATTTATCGATACTTAGTGGAGATATATGAAAAGACTGGCTGTGTGTCGTATTAATGCCAAATTTTCATTATTAACATCATATTTCGCTATTAAATCTACCTTATAGCGGAGTAACAAAGATAGAAACATGACAATTTACTCTCAGCTGGAAACAAAATAGACTATAGTGTTCCTTTTTGCAAGCGAGTGTACTGGTTGCGTGTAGGCTAGGCTATGCGTGTTTGAAACGGCTGACAAAAACTGAAATGAGGTAAAAGCAGGGGAGGGGGGGGGGGGTGATGTAATCCTTCCCCTATCCCTCTCCCTTGTTCCTGGTATTGACTCTCTCTCTCTCTCTCTCTCTCTCTCTCTCTCTCTCTCTCTCTCTCTCTCTCTCTCTCTTCGCGCTCTCTCTCTCCCTCTTCGCGCTCTCTCTCTCCCTCTTCGCGCTCTCTCTCCCTCCTCTCTCTCCTCTCTCTCCTCTCTCTCTCTCTCTCCTCTCTCCTCTCTCTCTCTCTCCTCTCCTCTCTCTCTTTCATCTCTCTCTCTCTATCTCTCTCTCTCTCTCTCTCTCTCTCTCTCTCTCTCCTCTCTCTCTCTCTCTCTCTCTCTCTCCTCTCTCTCTCTCTCTCTCTCTCTCGTCTCCTCTTCTCTCCTCTCTCTCCTCTCTCTCCTCTCTCTCTCCTCTCTCTCTCTCTCTCTCTCTCTCTCTCTCTCTCTCTCTCTCTCTCTCTCTCTCTCTCTCTCTCTCTCTCTCTCTCTCTCTCTCTCTCTCTCTCTCTCTCTCTCTCTCTCTCTCTCTCTCTCTCTCTTCTCTCTCTCTCTCTCTCTCTCTCCTCTCTCTCTCTCTCTCTCTCTCTCTCTCCTCTGTATCTCTCCTCTACTCTCTCTCGTCCTCTCTCTCTCTCTCTCTCTCTCTCCATCTCTTCTCTCTGATCACTGTACTACTTGCGTGTGTCATGCTGATAATTCTTTCCGGCAATCGTTTATACTGTAGGTTGTGAATCCTAGCCTCATAACAACTGTCAATTTTTGTCAATTTTTTAGTGGGTTTGATTTCTGTTGATGGTAAACTGAATAATTAAGGCATTCATTTATCAATATTTATTTCTCAAGGAGCACCTTGACATGTTTCGGCCATGTGGAATGTATGGGGAGCGAGAGCATGGTTAAAGAAAAATGTAGAGTGAGGTGGAAGGACAGAGAGGAAGAGGCAGACCGAGAGTGAGGTGGAAGGATGGAGTCGAGAGGTATATGAATGAAAGTGGTATTGGGTAGGAGGAGGGGGCCGGCTGACAGAGGACAGAGATGTAAGGAGGCGATTTATTCGTGGCCACCTCTTCTAGGATCATGTCGTCTGGCAATAGATAGCGAGATTGGAATTACAGAAGTGGGAGGCTGTGGTCGGGTTTTGCGGCCTACCTAGCATGAACAGCGTATAGGTATGGGTTATTTGATTATTTCTACCGAAAAATGTACAAATCCATCTTATTATAAGCTTGATAGAGGTCTAGGGAGTAGGGGTGTTAGTATAAACTTGATAGAGGTCTAGGGGTGTTAGTATAAACTTGATAGATGTCTAGGGGTGTTAGTATAAACTTGATAGAGGTCTAGGGTGTTAGTATAAACTTGATAGATGTCTAGGGGTGTTAGTATAAACTTGATAGATGTCTAGGGGTGTTAGTATAAACTTGATAGATGTCTAGGGGTGTTAGTATAAACTTGATAGAGGTCTAGGGGTGTTAGTATAAACTTGATAGAGGTCTAGGGGTGTTAGTATAAACTTGATAGAGGTCTAGGGGTGTTAGTATAACTTGATAGAGGCTAGGGGTGTTAGTATAAACTTGATAGAGGCCTAGGGTGTTAGTATAAACTTGATAGAGGTCTAGGGGTGTTAGTATAAACTGATAGAGGTCTAGGGGTGTTAGTATAAACTTGATAGAGGCCTAGGGTGTAGTATAAACTTGATAGAGGTCTAGGGGTGTTAGTATAAACTTGATAGAGGTCTAGGGGTGTTAGTATAAACTTGATAGAGGCCTAGGGGTGTTAGTATAAACTTGATAGAGGCCTAGGGGTGTTAGTATAAACTTGATAGAGGTCTAGGGGTGTTAGTATAAACTTGATAGAGGTCTAGGGGTGTTAGTATAAACTGATAGAGGTCTAGGGGTGTTAGTATAAACTTGATAGAGGTCTAGGGGTGTTAGTATAAACTTGATAGAGGTCTAGGGGTGTTAGTATAAACTTGATAGAGGTCTAGGGGTGTTAGTATAAACTTGATAGAGGCCTAGGGGTGTTAGTATAAACTTGATAGAGGCCTAGGGGTGTTAGTATAAACTTGATAGAGGTCTAGGGGTGTTAGTATAAACTTGATAGAGGCCTAGGGGTGTTAGTATAAACTTGATAGAGGCCTAGGGGTGTTAGTATAAGTTTGATAGAGGCCTAGGGGTGTTAGTATAAACTTGATAGAGGCCTAGGGGTGTTAGTATAAACTTGATAGAGGTCTAGGGGTGTTAGTATAAACTTGATAGAGGTCTAGGGGTGTTAGTATAAACTTGATAGAGGTCTAGGGGTGTTAGTATAAACTTGATAGAGGTCTAGGGAGCAAACTAAAAAACCTAAATACAATATAACAATAAATACGGTCTTTGTACTGAAGGTTATACTCAATAACAGTCGTGGCTCCTTGAGAAGTAATTCCCTATCTGAATAAAATCATCTAATGTCGTCCACAATATGATGCTGATCATACTGAAAGGATTATACGATCATGAATTATCGCCCCTATCACCCCTGTAAGGAATATTCTACTAAGTTTACGGTGAAGATCTTATTTTTATTAAATTGACTATGGTAATCCTTGGTGATGCAAATTATTCAGAAATACACTGATAATTACTGTGCTATACATACCTAGACATTACTATTATTGGTCTGAGATTCAAAGTCACATCAATTAAGAAAATAGCTTATATGGAAGAATGAAACATGGATAAACTGTGATAAAGAACATCGATAAGAACAAACACAAAAACATAAACACAACACCATAAACAAAATATAAACACAACACAAACAAAACATAAATACAGCATGAACACCACAACAAACAAAACAACGACAACATAAACAACAAACAAAACAACAACAATAGACAAGAACAAACAACTAATTCGTACAGTCTTGAAGAACTGAATACTTAACCCCTTTTGTTCTGGCGACGTCTTTTCTATTTTATTCTAGCTATACGTAGACAATTGTATGCAGTTTAAGAAGGATCTGTGGTACCAAAAAGAGTTAAGGGGGGTGACCTGTTTTTGTTCTGTCCTTTTCTATCTTTCTCTGGCTTGTATCCATTTGGCCCCATTCAGCCTACTGTTTTAAGACGTTTATCCCCATCCAGGTGTCAATTTCTTACTGGTGAGCGGTAGCGAGCCAGCATATTTTTTATTTTTGTTAGACAGCAGGCTAAATTTGTACATTTTTCGATAGAAAAATGTCTCCGGCGAAGCCGGATTTCTTCATATAATGCTGGCTCGCTATCGCTCGCCAGGAAGAAATCGACACCTAGATGGGGATAAACGTCTTAAAATAGTTGGCTGAATGGGGCCGAATGGATACAAGCCAGAGAAAGCGAGAAAAGAACGGAAATAACAAAAAGCAGGTCACCCCCCTTAAGTGAGATAGTTCGAAGTCAGTTAATTGCTGGAAGACATTTGTATACTACACAAAATCGTCTAAATATAGCTAGACTAAAATTAAAAGACGTC
Source organism: Paralithodes platypus (assembly GCA_032716605.1). Classification (NCBI taxonomy): domain Eukaryota; kingdom Metazoa; phylum Arthropoda; class Malacostraca; order Decapoda; family Lithodidae; genus Paralithodes; species Paralithodes platypus. The sequence goes on along the minus strand of CM064542.1, from coordinate 34,011,085 downwards.
GCCGGTACAGAAGGGGTTAAAGATGTGCATGGCGAGATAAGACATTCACTGGTACAAATAACGCCCTTGGTATTTAGGTCACACTTACCAATACTGTTATTTGTCTAAGGAACGAGAATGATTATGTGTACGTGATAGAGATGTTGTGGTGGTGTTGTTGTTGTTGTTGTTGTTGTGGTTGGTGTTGTTGTTGTTGTTGTTGTGGTTGTTGTTGTGGTGGTGGGGGTGTTCGTGGTGGGGGTGTTGGTGTTGTTTTTGTGGTTGTAGTTGTTGTTGTTGTGATGGTTGTGGTGGTTGTTGTTGTGGTTGTAGGTGTGGTTGTGGCTGTTGTTCTTGTTGCTGTTGTTGGTCTTTTTGTAATTTGATGTTTCAGGGAGAGTTTCGAGGTGAATTTTAAGCATAGACTTTATTTAAAAATTAATATCCAAGAGGCCATTCCTAAGTTAACAATATCGTTTAATGTTAGTCAGAAATGAGTAAATTGAAGAGAGAAAGAAAAAAAGAGAAGACAGAGAGAGAGATGTATCGTGTGTGTGTGTGTGTGTGTGTGTACCCTGAATGACACATCTACCGTTTCGTGTGTTCTGACCCCTGTACATGCTAGTGTAGACATTTCTTAGAACAACTTGCATATTATAGTTTTATGCGGAGTCATCCAAACAACTCTATGCCATAATTTTAGCCTACTCTCCAACTCAAGAGTGAAATGATACTCCCAATCTTTCTTCTATTCAACAGCTGAACTCTGGAACTCTCTCCCTGAATCCATCTTTCCCTCATCCTATGACTTAAATTGTTTCAAACTCCGTATGTCCAAATTTTGGCTCGAACATTCCTTGGTTTTGGCCCTGTCACTCTTTTAACTCTGGGGGAGGCACTCATCACAGGCAGTTTTGCCTTTTGTCTCCCTCATCCACATAGATAAAACAAATACAAAGTTGATCCTATATTCCCTCTTTATAATTATTTAATATACCCTGTCCTAAATAAGAAGGCCAAAGCTCTATAGCTCACAAACGACTAGAGTAACCATTTGTGAAGAGTCAGCTAGGGAATAAGTGTGGACATTTGCAGCCCATTTCCTCTAGCCCTTGTTGAGTTATAGAAGTTAGGGCTCACGATGTCTGGCCTACTTACTTGGAACAGGGTATGATAAATTGATAATGCCACACCGATAATAATACTAACAGACGAATTGCTTATTGATTATGATCCCATTCCAGTAGTAGAAACGAAACTATAAGCGGTAAAGGTTTGATTCAGTATACCATCTTTATAAATGGTTACCATGCCACCCGTAGAAAATAGGTAAATTGAGAATTACTGATGCACTATATTCTATTCGCTTTAAGTAGGCGAGAAATCATGACCTCTAATCCTCTGTAACTCAAAAAGGGCTAGAGCAAATTGGCTGTAAATTTCCACATCTATTCCTTGGCCGACTCTTCCCAAATGGTAGAAATATTAGCTCTATCACTCTAGTCGTTTTTGAGTTACAGAAGTTAGAGGTCATGATTTATCGCATACTTACAGCGTATATACTATGGACTATAGTTTACCTTGCGCTTCTTGTTTATATTAGAGGGGTCTAAAAGCCGTGAAGGCGGGTGATTATATAATGTAAAAATATGACATTGGTTTACGGTTTAAATATTTGCATTATGCTGTTTTTTGGTTTATGTCAAAGTATATCTTCTTGTGTATTTATATGAGTGTTAGTATTTGATGTCATAATGCGTCTAACTTGTCTCCCAGTTGAGGCACATAAGCCACTCCAGCACCATGATCACCTCCACAGACTTAGTGGAGTGCTATGTATGCAAGAGAGAGAGAGAGATAATATGCGAGTGTGTGTATGTGTATATCTCGCTCTCTCTGTTAATGTTCCCTGTGTCCCTTTTATCCTCTACACCCTATCTCTCCGTACCTATAAACTAGTTAACCCATTCAATATATTCTTGCAACAATTAGACGATTTGATTCACCTTACGAAGGGCGTTTGCCCATTAAAAGACTACATACTATCTCAATGCAACCTTTTAGCTACCATGTATCCTTCCTAAGCTTCACAAATTTGTCTAAATATAACTGAAAATAAATACAAAAAAGACGTCGCTGGTACAGAAGTTAACCCTTCCTATTCTATCCCCCCCAGGTGAGCGCCAAATAAGCCCCGCCGGGATGACCACCACCACCACCACCCGGCCTCCAGGCTTCGTGGAGTGCTACGTCTGTAAGAGAGAGTTTGGGTCCCGCTCCATCGAGATCCATGAACCTCAGTGTCTCAGAAAGTGGCGCGTCAGAAATGCAGCACTCCCGAGGTAAGCGTTATAACATTTATGTGTAGTGCTAAGACCAAGGGCTAGCTATTAACTCATAAAGTGAGACAGACGTTTTTTAAATGTCCGCCAGTGTGGGGTCTTTAACCCTTGTCTAGCGGTGTTTTGGGCTCATTTGGGCATATTCAGGCCCTCCTGCATGATAAATTAAGCATCTGCATGAAAAAAAAAAATATTTAGCAAAACACTAGGCACTAAAAGCTTCAAAATGAGACCAGAACGAGCTACGTAGCACTCGTGGTTCTCTTGCAGTGGTGCCACGAACATGGAAGTTTAGCATATATCGGTATATTTTTCCCAGCTATGCTCACTACTGGCTACACTGCCGGCCTCTCGAAAACACAGGGAACATGAGTTAATGGGCGGCGGTAAGCCCTGGGAGTCGGCTGTCTGGCCCGCTGCTCTCCCGGCCATTTGCACTCGATTTTAACCCTTTAAAACCCTTAATAATGCTCCTAACTTGCTGCAAATTGGTGCAAGACTTAAGTCGAGCGCCGCTCTTTAAGGGTTAAAGATCAATTCGGACCATATTAGTTATATTTACCATATAAAGCAATATTACTGCATCATATGTATATACTTTACTTGTATAATGAACATTGAAGAACCATATAGTGAGTGTAAAGAGCAAATATCCAGTGAAAACAATTATAAATGTGACGGGAAAGGTTATGAACGCATACGAGGGAGTGCGACATAGGTGCGCTCTGTTTGAAGTCTCTCGATATACTGACGAGACTGGCTGTTTCTCGTGTATGTGTGAGGGAGGAAGGAGGTAGGAAGAGTGTAGAGGAGGGTGACTGGACGTAGTTGAGGTGAAGTAGGGCGGGAAAGGGGAGTGAAAAATTAGATTAAAGGAGGAGGGGGTAAGTTGAGGGAGAAAGGAGGGGAAGGGAAGGAGAGGGAGGGGGGGGGGGGCAAGACACATGTAAGGGAAATACAGGAGGTGGTGGTAAGGAGATATTTCACCTAATCACACATTGCATCCATTTCACCGGCACTGGGGCATTTTTTTTTTTTTTTTTTTTTTTTTTTTTAAAGTGGCATCTTCTGGAAGAAACGTAGCATTCGCCCAGTAAAACATTCCGAAAGGTACGTCACCGTTCTTGGGTTAAATCGGCTATGGTATAATAGTTTTAACTCGTCATAAGTGATGTTCATTTTGTGTTAGTTATGAGATCAAGTAAAGCCATTATAACTCTGGCTCTATCGAGTTGTCTTAAGAAATGGTGACAGGGAACGGAGTGCACCCAAAGCTAGTATACAAGTTTCTAGGTGTGACATGTAGCCATCTCTGAATACTGACTGAATAATCTTCAAATTAACTTCTCACTGCATGATATCGAGGGAATTCAATGTCCGTATCATGGCATTTTCAGAGAAACCTTGAATGCTAGATGTAATTTGCTAGCAAATAAACTCTTATAGGGGATTGAAACCAAACTTACACTAAACCTGTACTAAATGAACCACAGATGACATGTGCTCTTACCCCGCATACCCCCGTGATGGTATCAGGAGGGCAAATAATAAAAATGACAGGTTAGCTAAGGGTCATTTATTTTAAGGGAGAGTTATATATTTCTTTTTTTGGGGGACCCCTTCTCCCTTATGCTTATGCTATGAGTTTTTAAGACGTTCGGCCAATTAGCTTGGCGATTGTAACACCTTTAGCTCAATTTCGTTGTCAATTTTTAGACCTATCGTGCCATTTAGGAGATGATTTTTTCTGGCGAGCGATAGCGAGCCTGTAATTATAAGAGGAACCGACCTTCGGCCGGGACATTTTTTCTCAAAATGTCTTAGAAATTCATCTTGAAGAGGGGTCTAGGGGTGCTTTCTTAAGACATGAAGAGAAGTCAAACTCCAAAGGGACGAATTAACCTACTGTTGTAGGTAATATTTGTAATATTTACTGTGGTGAATCGCACTTCGTTAAAAGAGTTGACTATGTAGACCATACAGTAGTCTGATGGTCTTAGCCAACAATTACAGAAATTACTTTCATTGCAGTCATTGCAGTCATTGCATTTGTTTCTTTCCAATTATTTAAAAAACTTACGGATTTAGGAAAACTTGATAACCACCTCACTTGGTACATACGCATCTACTGTACATAGGTGAAGAACATTTGATTACATTTTAATAGTGTTCTCACCCCCCTCCTCACCCCTATGACCATTAGCCTACATTTAAAGACCTTCGAAATAGCCAATAACAATTCTAGTTCGTATTAACAAAATACACTATGAAACTTGCTAATTATTCACAAGCTACTTTTGATGACGATTGTAAGAATCCATATTTTTGAGTGATAGGGATAATTGACATGCACCTAGTGTGCAATGCCTAGGTAAGAAGAAAATGTGTTCTACATAATACTTTTTTTAATGTTTAGGGTGCACTAGAGACATACGTAAGCGTAAGAGTGCCCAAAGAAAAAATGGATAGAATAATGTTATGCATAACTTGGAGAGACAAGAAGAGAGCCTTTAGACAAGAGAGCAAACAAAAGTAGGAGACATTTCTCATTGTCAAAAGAATCAGAAAATAATTTTGGGCAAGTTCTATACTTAGAAGAGAAGAGATGATGAAATATGGACTACTACAATGGCAGAGTGGGAATATCTAGATGGAGCTAGAGAAAGAGGTACACAGATAACCAGCTTGACAGATGAGATCCGAAAGTTTTCTCTGGTGTGGGATGGAACAGGTTAATATCCGATTGCTTAGAGTGGAAACGTTTGGGAGAGGTCTTTGTCCTGCATTGGATTAATCTATTATTATAGATTTCACTCCAACACCAAACACCTCCCAAAGAAATTAATGAAAGTAAGAATGTGCTCCACCGGGATTCGAACCTGAGTTACCCCATACAGATTTTAAACATTCTAACCATTACACCATCAAGGCAGTTACTCAGGCTGAAGATGACGATGATACTGATTATGAGAAGAAATGGTGACCGATGACGTCATGCCTTAGCACCAAGATGGCGGCTCATGTAAACACTCGATACTGGCTTCGATCTACAAGGTAAGAAGCATCACGCCAATGAGGGGGAGGGAGGGAGGGAGGGTGGAGGTGGCACTGGCGAGTCTGGCAGAGAACTTAACTGAAGTCAGTAGTAGTCATAACGTGGTGGAGGGAGGGTGTTCGTCGATGGGCTACCATTGGACACTATTCATATCCGTCCACTAACATACCCAGACTCTCGTAACTCTAATATAAACAAACTAATCAACCAACTACAAACCTAAAAACACAATACGAGCTTACATGGGATCCAGTGCATTTAAATCGGGAATAATTTGAGTGCGTGGGTGTGCATGCTATTGGTTGGATCCCCGTACATCAAGAATTACCAAAATCACCCTAACCTAACCTGCCACAGTCCACGTCGAGTCCCTGCCACCAAGTACTGAAGGAGGCGCAGACGAAGGTACAGTAGAGAAGTCAAACACTAAATAGATAGATAAATAAATAAATGAATACCTTCGTGGATTTAAAGGAATGGAAGTTTAAATGGTCTCTTGTTTGCCAAGTTTAAATAGTTTTCTAGTAGCCTACATTGTGAAATGAATTAAGAGATTTTTTTCGTTCGTTGTTTATTGTTGTTGGTGTGAGACATTGTAGCAAAAGATTATATTTTAATGTTATCTGCACATATTAGCTTATATAATAAAGAATTTGGTATTTCTGTCGAGAAATACCATCAACAATGGAAAATGCGTGGTCTATCTAGAATGCGAGACAGTATTACAACAACTTTTGTAAAGGTACGGTAGTATGAATGATCTTAAAGTTCAAGAACTACTGCGTGATATTAAGGTTCTATTTTAGCTATAAGATTCGAGGAGGTTAGATGTAAAATGGATCTGCAGTGTGGGAGCCAATTGATAATGTGCAGATTTTGTTTTTAGCAATTTATCGAAATGTTATGGAAACAGTAGTCGAAATGTCCGTAGACTGTTAACTCTGAAAACAACTACACCTTTCATTGTAGGCTAGGGTGGCTAGCTATCATCAAGCAGTTATTTAGTTTAAGAAGGATCTCTGGTAGTCAAAGTTAATAGCCCCACTCTTCAGTCCTTTAGAAATAGGATCACTTAATCCTTGACCCGATCCTATCCCTCTCATAATGCCCCTGCACAACCCCCGCATATCATGCTGCCCGAGAGCAGCCCTCTGCGGGTCCCCCGAACAAGAACAAGAAAGGATAATGGATATAATTTGTATCCCATTGAATCTTAGAGGTCCTTGCTAAGTTTAATAACGTCTTCCTGTGTTGGACAAAATAATAAGGAAATGACGCTGACGTAATGAAAAGGTGTCATGCATTTCGAGTAATAACCATTCCAAATATTACTATGGGTAATATTATATTATTGGTTGACGTATTTTGGCCTAAGGGGGTAGTGCTTGCTTTTTGGCCTATGTATTTATTTCTTTATTTATTTTTTAGTTTCCTCGCTAGACCTCCATCAAGCTTACAAATATTTGTTTTTTACATTTTTTGGTAGAACATTTTTCCGGCCGATGGCCGGTTCCTTCTAAAATTACAGGCTAATTAATATTAATTATCGCTCGCCAGGAAAAAATCGAAACCTAAATGGCACGAAAGGTCTTTACAGTGACAAAGAAATGGGGCGAAAGGTCTTAAAATCGACAAACTAATGGAACAAACGTCTCAAAATATCAAAGCTAATGAGACTAAATATAAGAAAAGGTGAACCGTTCATAAACGGTGATGCCCTTTTCATTATATTCTGGCAACTATTAGATGATTTGATTCAGTTTATGAAGGACGTCTACCCATGAAAAGACAGCAGACTTTCTCAATTAGTTAGCTACCGGTACCATATATCCTTCCTAAGCTTCATAAAATCGTCAAAATGTAGCTGAAATCAAATGAAAAAGACGTCGTCGGTACTGAATGGGTTAATAGAAAAGTATGAAACTATTGAATCTTATTATTGACAATATTTAACCCCTTCTGTAATGGGGCAAACATCGTAGATTCTGAAAACTAATGGGGCTAAACACGAGGGAGAAAAGGGTCCAGAAATACGACCCATCTCCCCTTAAGAATGCATAATCAATAGTTAGGCGGTTACTTATTGATTATAATTACCAATCATGCAGGATTATTGCCAAGGTAATACGGGCGGAAGCTAGCGCGCGCGCGCTCTCGCTCGCTCTCGCTCTCGCTCTCTCTCTCTCTCTCTCTCTCTCTCTCTCTCTCGTGTGTGGGATTAAACAGTTTACTTGAACTATAACTAAATTTAGTAAAAAATTAAATATGTTTCTCTAGAAAAAATTGGAATACGAACGGTGTGGTGTGATCTTTATGTTAAGAGTCGAATACTATAACCACTCAGCCACAACTATGGCAACATGCCGTGGTTGGAGTATACTCCATTCAAATGAAATTGACAAGAATAGAAAAATAATACCTAAATGACTGAAATTCAACAACGGGTCTTTATCTTAAGAGTTCTAAATTATGGTGAGAATGTCGTGACTGATTGCATTTGTATTAATTCATGATGTGCTAACAAACCACTGGGGGGGGTGTGGGGGGGGGGGGGGGTGTGAGTGTGTGTGTGTGTGGTGATAATCCATTATCAGTATTAGTCGGGATTCAAACTCTGATCTTTTAGATGAGAGCCCGCAGCGAGTTTAATTTTCCTATGTGTATGAAGGAGACAAAAAAAACAAAGGTGCCTGTAGCAAGTGTCTCTCCAAAAGTTTAAAGAATAACCGAGTCATGTTCAAGGGTACGTTGGAAAATTGTGGTGTATTGGAAACAAGTGTGATGTGCTTGTTAAGTGTAGTGACATGAATTGGAGGAGGAAGTGTTTATGAGAGCTAGCTTGATTACTCTGTATGTAGGTGAGACACCAACAGAAACAGCAATGGAAGCCAGACAAATGAAACAAGAGTTCCAGCAACTCCTTATCACATGCCTATGAGGCCTCCCCTGGGTAGGCTACTGCCCTGCTCGAAAATGATGATAGAACTGTTTACGTATCTCAATATTAGGAATTGATTTGCACCACATTAATTGAGCTATACAGCAAGGCTAATACTGCAGTAATTGCAAGATTCGGATATATTACAAAGCCAGAGTGGAGCAGAGGTAACGCCCAGGGCTGTAACAATGGTGGAATACAATGAAGGGGAGGTGGTTACCTTTTCTCCCTCATGTTTAGTCCCATTAGCTTTGAGATTTTAAGACCTTTCGCCCCATTTCTTTGTCAATATAAAGTCATTTGGTGCCATTTAGATGTCTACTTTTTTTTCCTGGCGAGCAATAGCCAGCCTTTTTTTTTTTTTTTTTTAGTTTGATGGAGGTCTATCTATGAAACTAAAATAAATCTATAAATAAATAGACCATAAAATAAGCAGTACCCCCATAAGCTGGAGCGTTAGTGGTTTTATGTTGGTAGTGGTCAAACGGGTGGCTTGTACTGTTGCCATGGTGACGTCGCGGTTAACAAGGACGCTCTGATGGTGCTGAATGCTATATTGACGTGGTTAAGGGAGCCCACCTCGCTTTTTTTTTCTCTTTCTCTCACTCTCTCTTTGGCTTGTATCCATTCAGCCCCATTTAGCCTACTGTTTTAAGACTTTTACCCCCCATCCAGGTGTCAATATTTTCCTGGCGAGCGGCAGCGAGCCAGCATAGGCTAATTATATTTTTGTTTTGACAGCAAGCGAAATTTGTAGATAGAACAAATTTAATGTCTCCGCCGAAGCCGGATTTCTCCATACAATGCTGGCTGGCTCGCTATCGCTCGCCAGGTGGAAATCGACACCCGGATGGGGATAAACGGCTTAAAACAGTTAGCTGAATCGGGCCGAATGGATACAAGCCAGAGAAAGAGAGAAACAGAGATAAAAAAAAACACCGGTGACGCTGTTAACAAGGACGCTATAGTGGTGGTGGCGGTGGTGGTGAATGCTATATTGACGTGGTTATAGTTGGTGGTGGTGACTGAGTGATGATGGTAATAATGGAGGTCTGAGATTGGAAGAGTATGTGTGTATGTCGGGGGGTGGGGGGGGGGGGGGTAAATTAGCTTCATAAACAAAGCCCCCCACACACACGAGAACAGAGAAATAGAAGAGACGAAAAGAGAAAGAGAGAAAGAGAAAGAGAAAGAAAGCAAGACAGAAAGAAAGAAAGAGAGAGAGTGAGGAGATAAAAAAAAAGAGAGAGAGAGAGAGAGAGAGACTTTACCATCTTACGACTCTAACCCTATAATAACTACCCAACCACCTCCCCCTCTCCCTATAATTATTCTAGTTACCATGGTGACGATGGTAACAAGGGGTAACCAAGGGGGGAGAGGGGAGAGGGGGAGTCACGTGGATATGGATGTGATAATTGGTAGTGACGGGGGTACACTATAAAAAAAAAACGTGTCAGGTAACCTGGCACAAATCCTGACCCCCTAATTAAAGGGATGGTTCGTTTATCTGGACCCCCTTCCCCCTCATGTTTAGCATATTAGTTTTGAGGTTATAAGACGTTCGTTCCATATTTTGTTATTAATATTAAGACCTTTTGCCCTTTAGGTGTAGATTTTTTCCTGGCGAGCGAAAGCGAGCCTCTAATTTTAGGAAATTTTCTACCGAAAAATTTAAAAAAATTGTCTTGAAAGAGGGTCTAGGTTTTTTTCTTCTAAGCTTGATGGAGGTCAGAGATGAAACTCAAAAATAAATAAATATATAAATATAGACCCAAAACCAATAAGACCCCATAAAGTCTTATAGCTTAACCCTTTCGCTGCGGGTGACGTTCTGGAATGTCCTGGCAATTTACAGCAATTTCCAGGCTTTAAAAGCCTGTAAAAACCGTAGAAATCGAGTGTCACTGGGCGGGAGCGTGAGGGGCCCACCTCCGACCATCAGAGCAGCGAGCGGCTCACTGAGGTAGACTGTGTCTCGCGCGGGTCTCTCACTGCCTCTCACAACAGTGTTGCCGAGCGAGCGAGTGCTAACAAATAGCGGGTTTCCCACGTTTCTATGGCACCGCTGCGGGTGAACCAGGCCACCTACGAGGCCCGTTCTGGTCTTATTTTGAAGCTATTTTCGCCTAGTTTTCGGCAGAATACAGTTCATTTAATGCAGATGCTTGATTTATCATTCAGGAGTGCCTGAATATGCCCTAAATAGCCCAAAACACCCCGCAGAGAAAGGGTTAAGGGGGGATGGTTGTTTTTTTCTTGACCGCTTTCTCTCGTGTTTAGCCCCATTAGTTTTGAGATCTTAGGACGTTTGGCCCATTAGTTTGGTGGGTTTTAACAAAAAAAATCCTTATTTTGTTGTTAATTTTAAGAGCTTTCGTGCCATTTAGGATTATATTTTTTTCCTGGCGAGCGAAAGCGAGCCTGTAATTTTAGGACTGAATTCAAGGGACGTTGGTGTCGAAAAGTGTGGCCACACGAAGTTTAAAGCAGTTTTAAGTCATAAGATGAGGGAAAGATTGATTGAGGGAGAGAGTTCCAGAGTTCACTTGTTGAGTAGAAGAAAGACTGAGAAAATTTGCCAATTCTAGGGTTGGATAGCTGGACAGAATAAGAGTGGGACTGTGTTGAAAGGCGGGTGGCTTGCACTCGCCGCAAAGGAGGGGGTATGCACTGAGAGAGCTCTGAGGAACACTGATTGTTGTAATAGCGATAGTAGAGTGAAAGAGATACAACATTGCGGCGTGTAGAAAGAGATACAACATTGCGGCGTGTAGAAAGAGATTGTAGGTAACTAGTAAGAGGAAGTGAGTTGAGACGAAAGTGCTGTATGGGTGGAGCCTCCCCTTACATGCGAACAATACTCAATACAGGGGCGCACTGTGCCCCAATACAGAGCAAGAAGCTGTGAGGGGGTGAAGAACCCACGGAGACGATTGAGGACACCTAACTTTAGGGAAGCTATTCCAAAAAACTAGGCCAGAAATAGTGAACCCTAACCTCTGTAATTCATAAAGAGCAAATGGGCTGTCAAATTCCACACATAACTATTCTCTGGATGCCCCTTCCCAAATGGTAGATATATTAGCTCTATTACTGTAGTATTTTGTGAGTTATACTGTAGAGGTTAACCCGTTCAGTACCAGGGTCATCCTTTTACTTATATTCTAGCAATGATTAGAAGATATTATTAAGCTTAGGAAGGACCTTTACCAATAATATGGCATCAAACTATCTCAACCAACCGTTTTAACTACCACAGATCCTTCTTAAGGAGAGATATCCACTTGAGGGACTTTTTTCTTGACCCCTTTCTCCCTCATGTCTAGCCCCATTGCTTTTGGGATTTTAAGACGTTTGGCCCATTAGTTTGGTGATTTTTAAGAATTTCCGCCCCATTCTGTCAATTTTAAGACCTTTCGTGCCATTTAGGTGTCGATTTTATCCTGGCGAGCGATAGCGAGCCTGTAATTTAAGAGTAATCGGCCTTCGGCCGAGACATTTTTCTACCTAAAAATGTACAAATTTATCTTGAAAGGGGGTGACATTTTAAGATTGCTGGAGGAGTAGGAAACAAACTAGAAACCTCCCCTTAAGCGGCATAATATCGTCAAAATATAGCTAGACTTAAATATAACACGTCGCTGGTACTCAAAGGGTCGTTATTGGTTCAAGAGTTTTGGACTACCTATTTGGAACAGGGTAAAGTATTCCTATCTAAATTCTAGTTTACTCTTCCGGGGTCGTGGGGTCTGTACTACATCAATAACACAATTACTTAGCTTATGATGTAATTGTGTGTAATTATAGTCGGTATGTAATAGTTGAAGCGTCTGTAGAGCACGTATCTTCAGAAGTGTGTGTGTGGTGTGAGTGTATGTCTGTATATGTGTGTGTGTCTGTATATATGTGTGTGTGTGTATGTGTGTATATATATGTGTGTACGATTATGCGCAACAATAACTTCATGACCAATCTCTTACGCCTGCGTCGAGCGATGACGTGATAATACGAAGCAAAACAAAACAGTAATGTCATTTAATGGTTGGCACAGAGAGAGAGAGAGAGAGAGAGAGAGAGAGAGAGAGAGAGAGAGAGAGAGAGAGAGAGAGAGAGAGAGAGAGAGAGAGAGAGAGAGCGAGTTTAAATACGCACGAGAGATCACGAATGTCCGAAGTTTTAAGCGGACTATATGTTAGAGAATATAGTAAGCAAGCTGGTGATTCGTGTACAAAGGTTAGCGTGGTACAGCATTAAGGGGGGATTGGCGTATTATTTTGATCATTTATGTATTATTTTACTATGTTATATATTAGTTTTCTTCCTAGACCTCCATCAAACTTAAAAAACATCTATTATATACATCCCCCTTCTAGATTAATTTGTACATTTTTCGGTAGAAAAATGTCCCGGCCGAAGACCGGGTCTTCCGAAACTACAGGCTTACTATCGTTCGCCAGGGAAAAAAATCGACACCTAAATAGCACGAAAGGTCTTAATATTGACAAAGAAATGGGGCGAAAAGTCTTAAAATCGACAAACTAATGAGCCGAACCTCATAAAATCTGAAAACTAATGGGGCTAAACACGAGGAAGAAGGGGGACCAGAAAAAAGGTCCATCTCCCCTTCAGATGGGCCAGAAATTTAAAGGATAACGGTCACACTTTACGAGAACACCGCAACCATTTGTTAGTTTTATGATTCACTCTCACTCTCTCTTTCACTCTCCTTTCTAACTACATTCTGGCACCGAACTACCTCATTTAACCCCTTTTACTACCACATAGCCTTGAGCTGCAGAAAATTGTCCAAATATAACTAGAATATAATGAAAAATTACTTCGCCGGTACAGAAATGGTTAATGAGGAAGGTTGTAGCCAAGCTATTGATTATGCCTGTACTTGTAGATATCCCCCCCCCCACCCCTCTCCCCTACAGTACCGGTATATAAAACAAACACAATGACTTAACACATCAATATTTCAACCAACAAAAAAAGTACATACGGATTTCACGGATACGGTACACGAAAATATACGGGTACCTTCTAATCAATGCAGTACATGCGCACAAGCAAACATACTTTTTTTTGTCTATGTGAGTGAGGGAGACAAAAAGCAGAACTGCCTGTAGCGAGTGCCTCCCCCATAGTTGAAAGAGTGACAGGGCCAATATCACACACACACACACAAGGCCACACATGTACACACAAGCAACGCAAGGACAAACACACACACACACACCGACACACCATAGTAATACCCACATATGCAGTGCTCATAAATAACACCTACTGTACACGCATACATACACGCTCACAGTCCCCCCCCCCCACCTCTCTCTCTCTCTCATGACACACACATACATAATTATATATCATCTACGTACAAATGTCTCTCTCTCTCTCTCTCCCAACTCTGACACACACACACAGCTATAGGTAGCTACAGTACACACGCACATACCATACTCACGGGCGAAATAAGGTAGACACACACGCAGGAGGCCTTAATAATTTGACTTACAGGTATATGAAAGCACAGACACACACACTATCTGAATCACACTCACTCACACACACTCAATATCTGAAACACACTCAATATCTGAAGCTCTCTCTCTCTCTCTCACACAATGGAAGTTTATACGGTTCAATAAATCAATGGGTAGTCATTAAATATTTGATAGTGACCAGTGCTACTTTCCCAAGCAATCCAACGCTACACTGGGTGAAGCTATGGGAGTACAGTTGGTAAGATCCTGTGTAGCGGGAAGAACTGTTTTTCAGGTGCCTATTTATTAAGAAACATTGGACAATATCCTTAACCTAACCTAATCTAGTATACATTAGTGGACTACTTATGAATGTAAAATATAAACATAAATTGTAACATTACCAAATTATCGAGATATAAGTAGCCTACAGGACTCTCCGCTACACAGGATTATACCAGCCTGTAATGTAAACCGAAGAAATGTACAAATTTATCTTGAAAGGGGTAATTTTAAGTTTGATAGAAGTCTAGGGAACACACTAAAAACCTCCCCTTAAAGTTAATGAAGCCTTCCTGAACTGAATCGATCCTTCTCATGCATAGTGTCCCTAAATATTGCCTTGTCCGAGGCTCTGTTTGTTGTTTGGGGGTATATATTGGGCCAGGATTTTTGCCCTTGAGTGCACCCTCTAAGGCATAGCGTATAGGAGGTAAAGTTTTTTTTCTTCAGAAGTTTACATAAAGGGACTAGAGTTCTCGAAAAGAGTCTCCAGTCCTGACACTATTCTTGGCTTACAGTGTGCTGGCTTAATAATCCAGAACTAAATAACTAACTAAAGTGGACATACACGATCGTTGGGGGTGAGTTTGTTTGCGTCCGTGAGTGCCTTGCCGACTGCCATCAATTAACCAAACCTGACTACCAAACCTAATCTGGGGGCTGCCACCCCTGCATACTGCACATTAAAGAGGCTTTCTTAAAAGGTAACCCTACAAAAATCGGTTCCAAAAGAATAACAAAATATTGGTGGAAGTACTCTGGGAGGGGGAATTCTCCCTTATTCAAAATTTCCACAGGAAAATACGTACCATATCACACATTAATATACATGAAATGTATGTATAGTACCGGTACTGTAGAGCATACACAGTAAAACAAAAAATCTTAACTATCCTCTTACAATATTAAACTCAAAATGAACCCTCGAATAGCAAAGCGAGCTTCCGAAATGCAATTATTATGTAAAGAAATAAAGAGATAATTCGATTCAGTTCGGAACAGATTCGTAAACATTACGGCCACGAACTTATGTTCCCGAGTGTACAGTGTTATGGGTAGAATCCAGTTACATGTTACAAAGATAATACATCGATGACAGACATGGTACCGGGACTGTGACGATAAAGAGTATAGAGAGAAAAGGGAAAAATAAAGGCAAGAGTTGTGTTATCGGGCGTATCACCTGGCTACCTCTGACCGGGTATATAGGCTATCCTAGTGTTTAATATACCCCTTTGAAAGGACATTAGCCTAACCTATCCTAGTATTATGGGTGGCCACGCCCCCGCTGTTTGACATCAACTTACGTGTTTACACGACGTACGCCCGGTAACACAACTCATTCCAAAATAAATTACAGTACAGTACTTAAATACATTGAAATAAATACAGAGTAAGCACTTCACATAATACCGGTACATAATTTTGGCCTAGTGATTACAATTAAGGCTTAGTTGTGTTGTAGAGTAGAGCTGAACTGTGGATAGTCAAGGATGGAGCATTAAATGGACGATCACTTTAAAGGGGCTCACCTGCTCTTTGTTCTCTTTCTTTCCTTTTCTCTCTTTCTCTGGCTTGTATCCATTCAGCCTACTGTTTTAAGACTTTTATCCTCATCCAGGTGTCAATTTCTTCCTGGCGAGCGATAGCGAGCCATGTAATTTCATGTAATGCCATGTATTTCAAATATGTTTGAAACGATTGGATATTGGTCAAATTGGATTTTAGGTCACGTATGTGTTTTTTGTATTTTAATCCTTTTTCTCGTAAGTTCCTTCATTGATTAGTGTTTTAATGTGTTTTTCCTTCTGCAAATTCATTTTTACCCATTATTTTTCAATATTAAACCATGCCCCCTAAAACCATATTTTGTCATTACCCTAACCTAACAGCCTAACCTAACCTGGGGGCTGCCGCCCCCAGACCCCCGCAGTGTTAGCATTGATATAGAATATGACAAAATACTAAAATTGCGGTAAACAAGTGAAAAATATTAGTTCTCAGCTGATCCAAGATGGCCGCCATTTTTCCTTCCACCCATATTTAACCCACAAAGTCTAAAGAAAAATAATTTAATATGCAGCGGTAAAGACATATATTGTGGTGACAAAATTATATTCTATGACAAAGCTATAGTATACATTTAAAATATTATATCCCATACGTGACCTAAAATCCAGTTTG
Organism: Paralithodes platypus; assembly: GCA_032716605.1. Taxonomy (NCBI): domain Eukaryota; kingdom Metazoa; phylum Arthropoda; class Malacostraca; order Decapoda; family Lithodidae; genus Paralithodes; species Paralithodes platypus. The sequence continues at coordinate 33,994,810 of CM064542.1, read as the reverse complement.
TCCGTTATGACACATGAAATAATAATATAGGCTATTGATTTCACCGGTAATGAAAAAGTGAATTATTACATACCACTAAGGATTAACCCCTTCTGTACCGCGACGTCTTTTAAATTTTCTTCTAGCTATAATTAGAGGATTTTCTGAAGTTTAAGATGGATCTGTATTAGTAAAAATGGTTAAGCTGGAGGCCCTTTGGAAACTGAATAAAATCGTCTAATAATAGCCAGAATAGAGTTAAAAGGACATCGCCGGTACAGAAGGGGTTAATTATAGGTATTTTGCACGCATATCGCAGGAACCGATAACTATACATAACATTACCCGGTAAAGCTATCAAGTGGAGATAAATTAATAGCATAGGAGAAACACGGAAGAGCTTGATAATTACCGTACTACAGGTAAAATTCAAGACCGCTAGAGCTGCCTTATTTACCAAGTTTCTGTATATTTTTTTCAAGGAATATAGTGTTTTATTGTTGTTTTTCATGGTTGGAGTGGAGGATTTGCATTAACTTACCCATTAGGATATTCTTTAATCTGAAGATACTCCGTCAAATGGCGCCATTATTTGGGTGAATCGCGCTTTTACAGCAGGTAAGAGAAATTGTGGGGAGGCCATGCACGCTTCCAAAATGTACAAATATTATATTAGATTAGATTAACCTAACTTAACTTAACCCTAATAGCCTATATAATAATATAATATCGTTTTTGTGAGTAACGTTCAAGCCATTTATTGGGTGAATCGCACTCACCGCATCTTTCAAAACAAGAAGACCCAGGTCGAAGGATTCATTGGGTGCAATGCTTTGTTTACGTTCGGGATATTATTTTAGTGTTATTTTTCGGTGTAATCGGGTTTTTTCAAAGTGTCGATAACGAAATTCCTCCATGTGGACTATAATGAGAAAAATATGGCGAGTCTATTGGTCCCTATTTTCCCTAATAAATTATTTCTAATAGGGCGGCGAAAGAGGTCTTGAATATTATCTTATTTCATACCACCAACAATAGTGCTGTACAGTCACGAGCAAAGGTTCAGTTCTACCTTTACAATTCAAGGGGGGATGGTATAATTTTTGGTGGACTATTTCATATATATATACAGTATATATATATATATATATATATATATATATATATATATATATATATATATATATGAGATACCATCTCTGCCGGTGGTGGGGCCAAGGCTGCCACTGCCGCTAGAATTAGATGTGGCTGGGGGAAGTTCAGAGAACTGCTGCCAATTCTGACCATGAAAAGAATGCCTCTCCCCCTGAAGGGAAAGGTGGGTAAATGTTTATCACCAACCAGTGACGAGTTTTTCAGGTTATTTTTTGTTGTTTTTTTATTTTTTATTTGATATACAGTGTTGTTTAATACCAAGGACTGTCGCATTTTACTATTTTCCCATTATCCATCAATCTTAAGACACGGCCCCCGATAGTGGGGAGGGCTATGAAGATCAGGGAAATTGCGGGGTAAAAGGCGTAAATAAAGGGGTAATATTGGAAGAACTCTGAAAATACAGAGTCCAAAATCACAGTAACCTCATTTCGAAAGTTGGCTCGGGTTTTTTTTTGTTTTTCAACGTGGATAAAGCCAGTAAGAATGTAGTTAAAATTAGCCTAACCTAACCTAACCTAACCTAACCTAGTATAATGGGTGGGGGCTGCTGACCCCACACCCCCGCTAAATCCCTTACATCCGAGCCAACTTTTGCCATAATACTAGGTTAGGTTAGGTTAGGCTAATGTTAACCCCATAATACTAGGTTAGGTTATTTGGTTAGGTTAATGACAAAACTTGGCTCGGATTTCATGGATTTAGCGTGGGTGTGGGGGCGGCAGCCCCCACCCATTATACTAGGTTAGGTTAGGTTAGGTTAGGCTAATTTTAACCACATTCATACTGGCTTTATCCACGTTGAAAAACAAAAAAAACCGAGCCCTCCCCACTATCGGGGGCCGTGTCTTAAGATTGATGGATAATGGGAAAATAGTAAAATGCGACAGTCCTTGGTATGTTGTTGTTGTTGTTGTTGTTCCCCAGGCTGTCTGGTCGAACAGCCCCAAGGTCTCGAGCAAGGCCAAGGCCATAAATGAGCGCCCTCACAAAACCCTCCCTGCTTACCACTAACAAAGCCCGGGTAACCGAAGCCACTCCAAGGCAGGGAGCTGAGGAGGGTGCAGAAACGCCCGGGAAACCAAAGCCCCACCCAAGGCCCTGTGCCCCTCAGCAATTATGAAGGGAATGTTGAGGGGCAAGGGAAAAATGTGACACTTTGGCTCCCAATCTGCCAACTTCTAGGTTGGCAGTAGGGAGGTCAATCCACGGAAAAGACGCCGTCACTTGAGATCTAGAAGATATATAAGTAAAAGGAACAGTCCGAGTAAGCTATGGGTATGGCAGAGATCGCTCAGCTCTCACTCTGATAGACCAGCCCATCACCACATGACTAGAACCCAATCCTCTCTGCATCAGCTAGGAAAGGCCCTAGAAAGCCGCCTTTGGCGGGGGGATAGGTCCCCTATTTCAACTCCTTTCAGGGTTGGGCACCCGCCCAGTCCTTGGTATTAAACAACACTGTATATCAAATTAAAAAAAAATAATAATAATAATAACCTGAAAAACTTGTCACTGGTTGGTGATAAACATTTACCGAAAGGTCTATGCCTCATGTGTTAGAAGTGCAATGACATATGCCTCAGAAGTATGGGCCCTTAAAGTAGAGGATGTCAACAGAATGGAACGTAATGAGTAGAGAATGGAGAGATGGATGTGTGGGGCCAGGCTGCAGGATAGAATAACAAATGATGAGCTGAGGAGACGTTTAGGTATAAAGAGTATTAGCGAAGAGATGCGTACAAGTAGACTGGGATGGTATGGACATGTGGAGAGAATGGATGAACACAATTGGGTGAAAAGATGCAAGTCTGTGATTGTGGAGGGAGCTACACCAAGGGGTGGACCGAGGAAGACCTGGGATCGAACTATACATGCCAATCTCAAATCCAAAAACTTGACAAGTGAAGCAGCCCTTAACAGGGTTGTCTTGAACGCCGCCATTAGGACAAGAGACAAACTGCACTTATGTGTGGAGCACTCAGTCTTAAAATGTGATGTATGTATGTATGTATGTATAGGCTACATGAAGTTGACTATTCCTTTCCAATAATAATGTATATAAGGTTCACTATTCCTTTAAAATATAATATAAAGTATCCTATAACCTTGCCTTACCACCGACCTTGGCTATAAGTGATGAGAGCAATAAGTTATCTCCACCACCGCTATCACCACCACCCACTTCTGGGAACTCGCCCACACTCAGTAGTATTTCACACTTTAATGGACAGCCAACTAAGATGGACGGGTGGCCAGTTTTCATACCATCGATGTCAGACAGCATGTAGACTCTAAGACACAAATCCTGGCCCAATATGAAGCTTTGAGCAGCAAAAAGAACCTCTGAAATGTAATTATCAGGTAAAGAATTAATGGAAAGATTCGATTAGGCTATGTTCGTGATAGCTTCGAAATACATATGACCTCTATTTACGTCCTAGAGTGTACAGTACTATCAACGACAAAAGTTCGTTCAACCAACCTGCCACTGTGTGAATCCGAAACACCTGGGGGTCGAAAATGAAGCATCTGAAAGAAGTGAGATTTATACTCAACAAATGCTTAGTTTGTTCGATCCTCAGGTGTTTCGGATTCACACAGTGGCTGATTCTGGGAGCGAACTGTTTTCGTTGATATTACTTTAACGACAAAATGTTCGTTACCCCAACCAGGCACTATGTGAATCCGAATCACCTGGGGGTCGAAACACGAAGCATTTATTGTCTGTAAAAGGCACTTCTATCACATGCTTCGTATTCCACCCCAGGTGTTTCGGATTCACACAGTGATCATTAAAATCGTTGAGTCTCGTATCGGGTTGGTTCTAGACTAATACCGGCGAGTGTTCATACACTAACAATTTCGTGTATTCAGAATATTACCGGTAGGCTACTTAACAATGTGAATTAATGTTGTTTAAGTAATTTCTGCTATATATTATATCTAATAAGCTCTTTCAGATTGTCTCTAGGCCCCGTTTGTTTAGTTTAATATAATGAACTACATCTAAGACACTTAATGCTGGCTTGAACTTTTCAAAGCTATTGCAGACGGAAGTATATCTTGTTCAATTATATTATAATACCCTAGCCTATATAATTTCGGAAGCTCACTTAACCATTTCGGGAAGTTGGGAATTATCAGGACTGGAAAGAAGATAAAGAGTATATGCAGAAGGAATAATACAACAAAAATCATTAATACGGTACAATAAAGACACAGTAAGCACTTAAGGGGAGATGGGTAGTTTTTCTGTTCCCCTTCTTCCTCATGTTTAGCCCCATTAGTTTTCAGATTTTAAGACGTTCGCCCAATTAGTTTGTTGATTTTAAGGCCTTTCGTCCCATTTCTATGTCAATATCAAGGTCTTTCGTGTCATTTATGTATCGATTTTTTCCTGGCGAGCGAAAGCGAGCCTGTAATTTTGAAAGAAATCGACCTTCGGCCAGGAGATTTTTCTATCGAAAAATGTACATATTTATCTTGAAGGAGGGTCTCGGGTGTATATTTAAAGCTTGATGAAGGTCTAGCGAGGAAACTAAAACACAAATGAAGAGGCCTAGCCTATGAATAAATAGATCCCAAAAAATATCTACTGTCCCCTTAATACATAAATGGGCCTAGTGCATATACAGTAAATAAGGCTTACCTGTGTTGAAGAGTAGACCTGAGGGGTGTGGAGTGTCAAGGGTGGTGTGTTCAAAGGGCGAGCACTTTATAATTTGGATAGACAGTTTGGAGAGGTGGATGAGAATGGGACGAGGGTATGTTGATCAGTCACCGTAAATTGCCAGAAATAGTCTATTGGGTAACTGGTACCCCACAACTTTGTGACATACTTCTGCCAGATAGCAACAACAGATGGCGTTAGGGCAAGCTGTAGGACGTTTAATTTCCTCATTTATGTATCTTTTTATATATTTGTTTAGTTTCCTCCCTAGACCTTTATCAAGCTTTAAATAACACTCCAAGACCCTCCTTCAAGATAAATTTGTAAATTTTTCGATAGAAAAATGTCCCGGCCGAAGGCCGATTTCTCTTAAAAAACAGGCTCGCTATTACTCGCCAGGGTAAAATCGACACCTAAATGACACGAAAAGTCTTAATATTGACAAAGAAATTGGTCAAAAAATCTTATAATCGCCAAACTAATGGGCCGAAGGTCTTAAAATGTGAAAACTGATGGGGCTTAATATGAGGAACACTAAAAAAAATCTGTAAAATTTACAGAAAATGTCTGGCAATTAAGCTGCCAAACATTCTCTGTAAAATTTACAGCATTCTGTAATTTCATTTACAAAAATAACTATGGAATTTACAAACTGACTTGTAATGTTTTATAGATATAGGCCTAATCTGTTAATTTTTACAGAAAATCTTGTAAAAATTACAAAATGATCTGTAAATAAATAACAATATATCTGCTAAATTTACATTTCGGTAAAAATTGACCTATGGTCCCGTTAAAATATCCTCAAGTACCGGTAACCTATTAACTCTTGCACGCATTTATGACGCAGAGGTTGCCAGATTAGCAATATGAAATAGAGTTCTCTCACTCTTATAATTACCTCTCCAAAATTAGTTTTCTGCCCACAGCTAACTCAGACAACTGCAGAGGTTGAAGTAACTAAACTAAAAGTTTCTAAATACCCCTGATGGTAACAAAGACTTTAAAGTATCCCTAATAGGCTCAAAATCGCGTCATATGACGGAGAGGGTTAAAAACTGTTCAGGGGACTGGTTAGAACTTGTAGGATGGTTAATTGAAGGTCGGAAATCAGTATTTACTTAGAAATAAAAGTCTTAAAATGCGCTATGTTTTACGGGAGGGTCTGTACGCCGCCACATACGCGCCCACTGGCCAAAATGTACAAATATTATATTAGATTAGATTAACCTAGATTAACCTAACCTAACCTAACCTAACCTAACCTAACCTAACCCTACCCTAACCTAACCCTAATCTAATATAATATAATATAATATAATATAATATAATATAATATAACATTACCTGGGAAAGAGAGGGCAGGGACCCTGGGTGACCCATAGCGCATTTTAAGACTTATTTCTCAAAAAAAAAAAAAAAAAAAATACTGATTTCCGACATTCAATTAAACATCCTACAAGTTCTAACCAGTCCCCTGAACAGTTTTTAATAGGTTACTTGAGGATATTTTAACGGGACCATAGGTAAACATTTATCTACATTTCAGTTGCATATTTAACAGGTAGCATTCAAGGAGACTACTGCATGACTTCTTCTTACCTCTGACCGGGTATAGGCTATCCTAGTGTTTACTAGCCTATACCCCTTTGAAAGGACATTAGCCTAACCTAACTACCTTACCTAACCTATCCTAGTATTATAGGTGGGGGCTGCCGCCCCCACACCCCCGCTTTGACTTAGATTTTTGGTTTATTTGTCTGTGAAGTGGGTATTTTTCAATTTGTTGATAACGAAAATCCTCCATGCGGACTATATGGAGAAAATATGGCGAATCCATTGGTGCCTATTTTCCCTAATAAATTGTTTCTAATAAGGCGGATGTAGTGTCCTTGAAGATTATCGATATGGTAGGGTATGGTAGGGTAGATCGCTTAGTTTTCTAGCAAACGTTAAGCAATTGTATTCAGGCATAATTCAGCTGATGAAATGAAACTGGGCAAGAGTATATTTATAGGCTAAGCAAAACTTTTCGAGAAACGCATACACATACGGTTGGTATTTTGTGTACTAGGCTACTTTTGTTAAAGCTAAACGTGTTTACTCAGTTTAAGAAAGAGCTCTAGTATTCCCGGTATTAGCCTATATCTTAAAACAAATGTAAATGTGCATAAAATATTGGCAACAAAGGCTCAACAACTAAAAGTGTCTTACCAGTTACGACATTCCACAGCAAGAGATGCAGCAAATCACACTGCTTATTTTCCAGGTTACATATTTCCTGGCGATAATACTGAGCATTTCCACAGCCCATCACGGTTAATAAGGTTGTGGTAATAATTGAGGTATGGATTAATGTGTGTGGAGCTGGAAATGAGCAAAACTAAGACACGAAAATACAGCCTGGCTATGCTCCCAGAAGCAAGGCCTACGTACTCAAGGCACTTTCCCGCCAAAAAGTCATGTGACTCACAGCTCGTATATATCGCCACACATATAGTTTATTGATACCACAACACCTTTATTTTGTCAAAATTAATTCCAATGATTTATAAAGAAGAAGGTTCATGAAATATAACCTGAAAAAGATGCTTGAAAAGTTTCATATTATAAATGAAGGTAATAGAAGTATCCGGCAACTCTAGTGATAAATTAATGCCTCGTTTTCTAGATACATTGCAAGGGTAAACATTGAGTTTTACCACCTATTGAGCAATGAACTCACTAGGCATTGCCCCCCTGTAACATACTTTGCATATGGGAATATTCATACGATGCTATTTAATCAGGGAACAATGAGGGTATTTTTTTGGCGTTTCGTCGAGCTGTGGTAGTGCACTGATACTAGGTACAGCACAAATTCCATCCCAATAATATCTTCCCATTGATACATTGGGATTCGAACCCGGGACCACTGGATTACCAGTCCAATGGCATGACCACTCCACCACACCTCCCCATGGACTCTTCCCCTGACTGTCCGTGACTCTAATCTTGGTGGGAGTAATATATATATATATATATATATAATATATATATATATATATATATATATATATATATATATATATATATATATATATATATATATATATATAATAGGTTAAATTCCAACAAATATTCCATGTAGAAGTCTATATAATTACCGCACCAATTTGTATGAGACACGCCACCCAAGTCCCTCCCAATCCAAGTTCCCGTCCCCCGCCAGCTGACCTGTCACACACTGTCCATAACTCCTGTCAGGATATAGTGGTTGTGGTGATCCCCCAGCCCACACCCCCACTAAGGCCAGTCACCCCACACGACCTAGTTACCGCCGTGTATTGAGGAAGTTGTGGTGTTAGAGGGGTGGTTGGAGGGTGGGGGTTAGGGTAGTGGCCGCGGCGCTCAACAGATGGCACCACTAGGCACTAGGCTTTGTTTTGGTTATTGGGGAGGGTCCTTTACATAATTATTTCGTTTGGTCCTCAGTATTGCAAGGGACTGGAGTTCTCGAAAAGGGGCTCCATTTCTGACGCGATTTTTGACTTACAGCCTCTGAAGTTCTATTTTAACTAATTTTAACTAGCCTAATCAGTATTGAAAAGGTAGTGTTCTATAATGCGTGTTGGTTTCTTCATTAATACAATGATTACTGGCGTAAACACGTTGAGCTATCACTAACAACGAAAGTTATAAAACAAGGAATATAATTATGTAGGTCTTTATTTATTTACTCTCTCTCTTTATATACTGTATTATACAGGTGTATATATATATAATATATAATATATATGTGTGTGTGTAAGAGAGAGAGAGAGAGAGAGAAAAAACGAGTACTCAAGTGTGCATATACATACAGGTGCATGCATTCACTGTATTATTCATGTATGTCAATGTGTTTGTTTACATTAGTCTTTCTCCGCGTGTAACCTATTGTTCTAGCCATATTCTAGTGAGTGAGCCCCAGTAATAGGTAGTTATAATAGGACTTCAGAGGCTATCAACTCTTCTGGATTACTAAGCCAGCACACTGTAAGTCAAGAACAGAGTTAGGATTGGAACCCCTTTTCTAGAACTTCAGTCCCTAGGTCCGAGTGTGCTACAGACAGATGTGATGTCTTGTGTTATATTATTTTTATCTATCTATCTATTGCCGGGCGCCTTACTCCCCTTGATGAGGGTGGCCATACACAGAAGGCCCCCAAGCGGACTTATTCCCTGTAAGAGGGACAACTCGAGCCAGTTTACTGAAGGACTTACAGGATTGACCACTCAATTTAGGATCCGTCCGACTCCGAGGCCCTCTATGTATCTTGTTAGCACTATATTTCTACAGTGGTGTTCGGTTAGTCCATCCACTAACCTGCCTTACACTTAGATAAGCAGTACGAAGTTGTATCAGGTTTACTCCGCTAGAGAGGTTGCCGACCAAGGCTGACGAATCTCATCCACCCGGATTTGTATAAGGTTGTCTCTCCTAGATGGGTTGCCGACCAAGGCTAACGAGTCCCATCCACCCATATATTAATGACACTTTAACTTTTACAGCATTCACAAATTAATGTTTACCATATATTCTATGTGTATTAATTTTATGAATAACAGAAACAAATCAATGGAAAAAGAGAGAGAGAACGAAAGCAAGAAAGAGAGAGAGAGAGAGATAAGGGTGGGAGGATACATCAAGCAGTACCAGTAACTAAGCTAAGGGGGAATGGGCGTATTTATTTCCTCATTTATATATTTATTTTAGTTTCCTACCTAGACCTCCATCAAGCTTATAAAAAACACCCCCCAAGACTCTCCTTCAAGATAAATTTGTACATTTTTCGATAGAAAAATGCATAACAGGATAGCTATATCGCTCGCCAGGAAAAAAATCGACACATAATTAAAACGAAAAGTCTTAATATCGACAAAGAAATGAGGCAAAAGGTCTTAATGAGCCGAACGTCATAACATCTGAAAACGAATGGGGCTAAACATAAGGAGGAAGAATGGGGGACCATAAAAACGGCCCATCTCCCCCATAAATAAGACATAAATGTTAGCCTGACATTCTCTCTCGTGGCTCCCGCTTCCTAGAACTCCGACCATTGAATATTTCTCCTGAATCACGCTGACCGATTGTGTTTTGTTTAACTTGTTTGGACGGAAGCACATTGTTACTATACATTTTTTTTTTTTTTTTTCCAGAGTTGATGATATACTGAATCCCTTAGCATCTGACTTCTCGATTCTTAACCCCTTCACCACCATGACGTCAATTTGTATCATATTCTGGTTACCATTATACGATTTTCTTTAGTTTACAATCTACCAATACGACTCAAATGGGTAAATACTATCTCAATAAACCCTCTTAGTAACATAGGTCCATTTCAAACTACATAGCATCATATATTATTAGCAAGAATCAAAGGTAAATAGGCGTCATGGTGCTGAAGGGGTTAATGGAAAAATATGATACTGGTACGTCTTTAAGGGAGCCCACCTCGCTTTTTGTGTTCTCCTTCTCTCCCTCTCTCTTTGGCTTTTATCCATTTGGCCCCATTCAGCCTACTGTTTTAAGATGTTTACCCCCATCCAGGTGTCAATATTTTCCTGGCGAGCGGTAGCGAGCCAGCATATACATTTATTTGTTTTGACAGCAAGCTAAATTTGTACATTTTTTGATAGAAAAATTTCTCCGGCGAAGCCGGATTTCTCCATACAATGCTGGCTCGCTATTGCTCGCCAGGAAGAAATCGAAACCTGGATGGGGATAAACGTCTTAAAACAGTTGGCTGAATGGGGCCGAATGGATACAAGCCAGGGAAAGAGAGAAAAGGAGATAAAGAGAAAAAAGCCGGTGACCCCCCCCCCCCTAAGTCATATTATGGCCACGTTTTCACAATTACCACCATATTTCGCTATAAATTCTTGGTAACAGCCGAGTAATCATAATGAGGTCATGGCAATTTACCCTCAGCTGATAATAAACAGACTATAGTATGTAATTGCCTGCTAAGTAATTACAGCAACAGCAAGCGATGTAATTATATGGTAGGAGAACAGGAATGTGTGTATTATCTGTTGTTGCTCTCTAATTGTCCATGCGGTGTATGTGTGTTATTGTGTATGTGTATGTTTGTTTGTGTGTGTGTGTGTGTGTGTGTGTGTGTGAGAGAGTGAGAGAGAAAAGAATGCTATTCAGTGCGTGCGTGTAATTATATGTATAAGAGAGAGTGTGTGAGTGTATGGTAGAGAGACACAAAATGTCATGGTGTGTGTGTGTGTGTGAGAGAGAGAGAGAGAGAAAGAAAGAATGCTATTGAGTGCGTGTGTGTGTGATTGTATGTGTATAAGAGAGAGTGTGAGTGTATAGTAGAGATATACAATTGTATGGTGTGTGTGTGTGTATGTGTGAGAGAGAGAGAGAGAGAAAGAATGCTATTGAGTGCGTGTGTGTGTGATTGTATGTGTATAAGAGAGTGTGAGTGTATTGTAGAGATATACAATTGTATGGTGTGTGTGTGTGTATGTGAGAGAGAGAAAGAATGCTATTGAGTGCGTGTGTGTGTGATTGTATGTGTATAAGAGAGAGTGTGAGTGTATAGTAGAGATATACAATTGTATGGTGTGTGTGTGTGTGTATGTGAGAGAGAGAGAAAGAATGTTATTGAGTGCGTGTGTGTGTGATTGTATGTGTATAAGAGAGAGTGTGAGTGTATAGTAGAGATATACAATTATTGTATGGTGTGTGTGTGTGTGTATGTGAGAGAGAGAGAGAGAGAATGATTGCTATTGAGTGCGTGTGTGTGTGATTGTATGTGTATAAGAGAGAGAGTGAGTGTATGGTAGAGAAGTACAAAATGTTATGGTGTGTGTGTGTGTGTGTGAGAGAGAGAGGGAGAGAAATAATGAATGCTATTGAGTGCGCGCGTGTCTGATTGTAAGTGTATAAGAGAAAGTGTGTGAGTATGGTAGAGAGATACAGAACATGTTATTGTGTGTGTGTATGTGTATTTGTCTGCGTGTGTGTATGAGTGTATGTGTGTGTGTATGATTATGTACTTACTCTAGTTGTACTTACTCTAGTTGTATTGCGGGAGTGAGCATGCTCGTTATTTCCCGCCTCCTATATGTGTAGGTGTTATATGTATCGTTGGAATGGCTGTTGATGTGTGTGTAGTCTGTATTTTTAGCCAATTGGCGACATCGGAAACGAAGGCTTAGGGTGGATCTGTATGGTACCATTCTCACTATAGACGGTACCGTCTCGCCCGAAGGCTTAGGTAGCCATCAGCTTAGGTGAACCATATGATACCCATCTCGCCTTGTACCATTTTTGCCAACCCCAGATGGGACGTCACAACGTCGTCCACTTATTCCAGGTACCTATTTACAGCTAGGTGAACTGAGGCTAACACATGAAAGGAGACAAGCCCAATTTGTCTCCGCCCGGCCGGGGATTGAACCCCCGACCCCTCGTGTGTGAGACGAGAGCTCTACCTACTAGGCTACGGGCTGTGTGTGTGTATTTGCCTGTGTGTGTGTGTGTGTCTGGGTGTGTGTGTGTGTGTGTGTGTGTGTGTGTGTAACCTATGCTTGCACTGACCTCTGTGGAATGTGTTTTATAAGATGCCACTCTCTGACTCACGTAAGGGGCAGGTAGTTGCTTTTTGGGGATCCCATCTTCCTCATGATTAACCCCATTAGTTTTGACATTTTAAGACGTTCGCTCCATTAGTTTGGCGGTTTTAAGATCTGTTGTTCCATTTAGATGTCGATTTTACCAGGCGAACGATAGCGAGTCTGTAATTTTAGGAGGAATCGGCCTTTGGGGGGGATATTTTTCTACCGAAATTTTTTAAAAATTTATCTTGATATGGTGTCTAGGGAGTGTTGTTGTTTTTTAAAGCTTGATGGAGTTTTAGCGAGGAAACTAAAAATAAATATATAAACAATCCAATAGACCAACAAAAAAGTACTACCCCCATTAAGGGGAGGTATTTAGTTTGTTCCCTAGACCTCCATCAAGCTTAAAATTTCACCCCCTTGAGTCCCTTTCAAGATAAATTTGTACATTTTTCGGTAGAAAAATGTCCCGGCCGAAGGCCGATTCCTCTTAAATTACAGGCTCGCTATCGCTCGCCAGGATAAAATCGACACCTGAATTGCACGAAAGGTCTTAATATGGGGTGAAAGTTCTTAAAATCGCTAAACTAATGGGGCAAACGTTTTATAATATCAAAAGCAATGGGGCTAAACATGAGGGAGAAAGGGGTCCAGAAAACAATCCCTCAAGTGGAGACCTCCCCTTAATGTAAGTCTTATCTATTTATAGCTTGCATCCAATTCATTAACCCTTTCTGTACCGGTGATGTCAATTTTCATTATATTCCGACCACTATTAGACGATTTTGTTCAGCTTAGGAAGGACGTCTACCCATTAAAAGGCTACACACTATCTCACTTAAGGGGAGGTTTTTAGTTAGTTCGCTAGACCTCCATCAAGCTTAACATTACAGCCCCTAGACCCCCTTTCAAGATAAATTTGTAAATTTTTCGGTAGAAAAATGTCCCGGCCGAAGGCCGGTTCCTCTTAAATTACAGGCTCGCTATCGCTCGCCAGGAAAAAATCGACACCTATATGGCACGAAAAGTCTTAAAATTGACAGAAATGGGGCGAAAGTTCTTAAAATCGCCAAACTAATGGGGCGAACGTCTTATAATATCAAAAGCAATGGGGCTAACCATGAGGGAGAAAGGGGTCAAGAAAAAAATCCCTCAAGTGGAAATCTCCCCTTAACCCTTTATACCACCACAGATCCTTCTTCAACTGCACAAAATCGTCTAAATATAGCGAGAATAAATTGAAAAAGACATCGCCGGTACAGAAGGGGTTAAAATACATGGCCGACCTATTTTGAGAAACTGCTTGAGCTATACAATTTAAGTACTGGGATTTACTCATTAATATCCATTTTTTTTTTTTTTATCTTTAAGGGGTGATGGGTCGTTTTCTGGTCCCCTTTCTCCCTCGTGTTAAGCCCCATTTGTTTTTGAGATTATATGACGATAGAGCAGCCCATTAGTTTGGCGATTTTAAGACCTTTCGTCTTATTTCTTTGTCAATTTTAAGACCTTTCGTGCCATTTAGGTGTCGATTATTTTTCCTGGCGAACGATAGTGAGCCTGTAATTTAGAAAGACTCAGCCTTTGGCCGGGAAATGTTTCTACCGAAAAATGTACAAATTAATCTAGAAGGGGGATCTATTGGATGTTTTTTAAAAGCTTGATGGAGGTCTAGGAAGGAAACTAAACAAAAAAGGCTATTAACGATTATTAATCCAGCACACTGTAAGTCAAGAATAGCGTCAGGAATGGAGCCCCTTTTCGAGAACTCCAGTCCTTTGTGTTTTATTCTGACTCAATTGGGCTTACTATACTGCTTTAACTAACTGAATAGCAATCAAGGATATAAAACGCACTATAAATGTCAGTTAAGGTCAGTAATCAGGCTTATTATGCTGCTTTAACTAACTGAATAGCAATCAAGGACTTAAATGCCACTATAAATGCCAGTTAAGGTCAGTGGTCCAAGGTTATCGATCCTCCTGCCACCACCATTTATCACTGTTCATCTACCCACCCTTCTGAACAGGCGCACAGGTTAACCCTTCCTGTACAATCGCACTAATAAGTCATGTTCCAGCTGTCATTACGTTTGGCTTGCTCTGTGCTGTATGAATGTCTGTCATACGTTGAATAGGGTGGGTAAGTGTAGGAACATGTTTGTGTATTTCCCTCGATATGAAGAAATCAAGTTTAGATATTGCTGATACCACTTATTGATCAAAACATACTTGGTGCCGACACATCACTTATTAGCGCGACTGTACCAGCGACGTGTGTTTTATAATAGTCTAGCTATATTTAGACATTATACAGCTTAGGAAGAATCTGTGGTGGTTAAAAGAGTTGGTGGAGAGAGCTCGAAGCCTTATTAATGGCTAGAGATCCTTCCTAAACTGAACAACATCGTCTAATAGGTGCCAGAATATGATGAAAAGCAATATTGGGTTGGTTGAGATAGTTTGAAGACTTATTAATGGCTAGAGATCCTTCCTAAGCTGAACAACATCGTCTAATAGGTGCCAGAATATGATGAAAAGCAATATTGGGTTGGTTGAGATAGTTTGAAGACTTATTAATGGCTAGAGATCCTTCCTAAACTGAACAACATCGTCTAATAGGTGCCAGAATATGATGAAAAGCAATATTGGGTTGGTTGAGATAGTTTGAAGACTTATTAATGGCTAGAGATCCTTCCTAAGCTGAACAACATCGTCTAATAGGTGCCAGAATATGATGAAAAGCAATATTGGGTTGGTGGAGATAGTTTGAAGACTTATTAATGGCTAGAGATCCTTCCTAAGCTGAACAACATCGTCTAATAGGTGCCAGAATATGATGAAAAGCAATATTGGGTTGGTTGAGATAGTTTGAAGACTTATTAATGGCTAGAGATCCTTCCTAAACTGAACAAAATCGTCTAATAGGTGCCAGAATATGATGAAAAGGATATCCCCGGTACTGAAGGGGTTAATCGTTGGCGGACTCTTCTTTAACCCCTTCTGTATCGGCGACGTCTTTTTCATTTTATTCTGGCTAATATTAGACGGTTTTATTCAATTGAAGGGCAGATGGGCGTATTTATTTAACCATTTATGTATTTTTTCATTATGTTATTAGTTTCCTCCCTAGAACTCCATTAACCTTTAAAAAAAAATCATTAGATCCACCTTCTAGATTAATTTGTAAATGTTTCGGTAGAAAAATGTCCCGGTTCTTCCAAAATTACAGGCTCACTATCGTTCGCCAGGGGAAAAAATCGACACCTAAATAGTACGCAAAGTCTTAATATTGACAAAGAAATGGGGCGAAAGGTGTTAAAATCGACAAACTAATGAGCCGAACGTTATAGAATCTGAAAACTAATGCAGGGCTAAACACAAGGAAGAATGGGGACCAGAAAAACAGGCCATCTATCTCCCCCCCCCCCCCCCCCACACACACACACACTAGTGGCTGGGTTACTCACAGGTACTGTACATTCGGCCTAATAAGTGATGTCTCGGCACCAAGTATATTTTGATCCATAATTGGTATCAGCAATATCTAAAGTTTATTTATTCATTTAGAGGGGAATATAAAAACCTATGCCTACACTTACCCACCCTATTCAACATCTGGCAGACATTATTACAGCATAGAGCGAGCCAAACGTAAGAAGAGCTGAAACATGACTAATTAACGCCACCGTACAATATACAGATAAATTGTATAGCTAATTTAAAGATACTATATCGAGTATAAACAAGAAATGTACTGGAATATAGCACAAAGAATCGTGTGTGCGTGCGGTGAAGAATGCAAAAGAGCCAGCCTTCTCTCTGACCTTCCCAGCGCCTACTACTACTCCAAGGATGTAACTACTTATTGTTTTAAGGGGGAGATGGTCGTTTTGTGGATCCCCCTCCTCCTCATGTTTAGCCCCATTAGTATTTAGATTTTACAACGTTCGACCCGTTAGTTTGGCGATTTTAAAACCTTGCGTATAATTTTGTTGTCAATATTTAAACTTTTCGTGTCATGGAGGAAGAGTGGTGGGTGGTGATGGACGTGGTGGGTGGGTGTGGGTGTGATGGGTGGGTGTTGGGGGGGTGGGGGTGGAGAGGAGGGGGGACTGAAGGTAAGAGAGGGATGAGGGAAGGACGAACCACCACGGACGCTCGGAAATAACTGTGATTACCCCAGCTATTCTAGGACACGCATAACAGTTCAGTGTATCCAAAACAAATAACAAATAAAATAGATATACCGGGGTAACCCCTTCAAAATTTTAGGAATTTTTTCTACCGAAAGATGTACAAATTTATCTCGAAGGGGCGGTTTAGGGGGTGTTGTTGTTTTTTTTAAGCTAGATGGACGTCCAGCAAAGTAACTAAAAGATATATCTATAATTAATTAAATAGACCCAAATATAAACCCTAGCCCCTTAAGCAATGCATGTAGAACACGTATTGAAGGTAATGAACAACTCCGTCGCCTGCTCCAACCTCGCAGACCAAATGTGACCAACCTGTTTCCCTCCCTCCATGTCTGCACACAGGGGGTTTGGTCAAGCTAACCAGTTGAGGCTTTCTTCCCTGTGTTAACCCTTTCTGTACCAGCGACGTCTATTAGGTTTTAGTCTAGCTATAATTAAATGATTGTGTGCAGCTTAGGAAGGATCTGTGGTAGTTAAAAGGGTTGACTGAGATAGTTCGCAGCCTTATATTTGCTAGTGATCCTTCCTAAACTAACTAACATTGATTAGTAGTAGCCAGAATAAAATAAATACTGTGATAAATAATTTTACTTTAGTAGGGATCCTGAAACAGGGAACAGCAATACCGGACTTATGGTAACTCTCTTCTTCAAAACTTTGAGTGTGTGGCCGGGGTGACAGGCAACAGTATAGGGGCGTCTGAACTTTCACAGGGGTGTGAGGAGGGCCAGGTATCTTATTATTGTCGGGCTGCGTCTGGTTTTGTTCTCGTCTAATGTTCGGGCGGCACGTTACTAAAGTAGTGGTACTGGAGGGACAACCGGAATACGACTGATGCAGGCGACAAACGGAATATGACTTATCTGAACAAGCAGAATACGACTCGTGTTGCCAAGCGAAATAAGACTTTGGCGCCTCAAGCAGATTATAACTTAGGTGTGGTGAGCTGGTGACTGGTCCCACTTTTCATCTTCTCACTGGTCTGGTGGTATGGAGCAAAAAGGTATTCCTGGTCTATGTTGTTGTGGTGTCATCTATGCCCTTGTTGATATGGGGTGGCAGGTACAGGTGAGTGGAAGGGCCAAATGACAGGTGAAGCTGGTGGATGGTTCCCTTGGGAGATTGGGGGCGGGGCTTGTGATGTGGCTACTGGGGGCGGGGTTTGTGACGTTGATGGTACCCATGGCAAGTTTTAAGGGCGGGACGGCCTTAAAGAACGCGGTGATTGATGAGTGTCTTTTTTAGTTTTCTCTGGTAACGCTATCATTGATGCAATGTGTCTTATAGGTACAGATTTTGAAAATTCAGACATTACAATTATTAATATATAATTTCTTTTCTCAGGTCTAGGAGAGAGCGGAGCCCCTCACCTCCACCCGGCCACCCCCTCCACGCCCCTCAGATCCCCCCCACTCGCACCATGTCCCCCGCCCCCTACACCCCCACCTCGGACCCTGATGAGCTGAGCACCTCCTGGTCCGATCCCCGCCATCCCCCCAGACACCGCAGACCACCAGACCCCCCCAGACCACGCTCGGCCTCCTACAACCCCCGGCGTAACAGACCCAGCACAGCCACACTCAAAAGACCAAAGGTAAGGTCCCTGAAGACTGTAAGAGGTGCGGTGTGAGTAATGGCGGATTTACACAAGCTATTTTTCCGGCAACATGTTCATCAACTTCTGAATCAGCCCTTTCAGTTTGATGTTTTTTGTTTTATTTTAGTTCTGACATAAGGGGGAGGTACTTGCTTTTTCTGGACTTCTTCTTCCTCATGTTTAGTCCCATAAGTTTTCAAATTTTGAGACGTTCGCTCTATTAATTTGGCGATTTTATGACCTGTTGAGCCATTTAGATATCATTTTTTTCATGGCGAGCAATTGTGAGCCTTTGGCCGGGACTGTTTCTACCAAAAAACAGTACAAATTGATCTTGAAAGGGGGTCTAGGGGGTGTTTTCTTAAGCTTGATGGAGGTCTAGCGAGGAAACTAATAAATAAATAGATAAATAAATAAATAGACCAAAAAAAATAATTGTAGGAATTGTCTGTGGGAGTTAGAGAGTTAATTGAGATGATCCACAGAGGTACTTTCTAAACTTGATGATCGTCTAATGTCCACCGACGTGATATTAATATGACGCCTACTATCAAATTAATCTACCCTCATTCTAGTCACAATACAAATGTTCCTGGAATAAAGTTGGTATTTAAAGATTTCCGGAAAAAGCCTGTGTGTGAATCCGTCGTAAATTATTACCTCTGTGACCTTCAAGCCCCCTGACACCGACCTAGTAACATTCTATATTATGTTATATTTGCATTCAATTATTTTGGATATATGCCTATTACAGTGTTGTTTTCATTATTAGTAAATATTTAGCTAATATTGCACAGAAATAAACGCTATTGAATGATCAAACACATTTATGACGAAATGAATAGAAATTTATAATGGTACGGTCGCGCTAATAAGTCATGTCCCAGCTGTCATTACGTTTGGCTTGTTCTGTGCTTTATTAATGTATGTCAGATGTTGAATAGGGTGGGTAAGTGTAGGATCATGTTTGTATATTAATGTATGTCAGATGTTGAATAGAGTGGGTAAGTGTAGGATCATGTTTGTATATTTCACTCGATATGAAGATATGAAGCTTAGATATTGCTGATACCAAAGATTGATCAAACCATACTTGGTGCCGAAACATGACTTATTAGCCCGACTGTACAGTTGCCCACATAAGTTCTGTTCCTCGTCATGATCTTATGAATGAGAGTAAAATTTGTAGGAATGAATTGCGAGTGTAGTTTCCTTTAAGGGGGGTGACCTGCTTTTATTTATTTCTCTTCTTTTCTCTCTTTCTCTGGCCTGTATGGCCCCATTCAGCCTACTATTTTAAGACGTTTATCCCCATCTAGGTGTCGATTTCTTCCTGGCGAGCGATAGCGAGCCAGCATTATACAGTATGAAGAAATCCGGCTTCGCCGGAGACATTTTTCTACCGAAAAATGTAAAAATTTAGCCTGCTGTCAAACAAAAATAAAAAAATATGCTGGCTCGCTCACCAGTAAAAAATTGACACCTGGATGGGGATAAACGTCTTAAAACAGTAGGCTGAATGGGGCCAAATGGATACAAGCCAGAGAAAGATAGAAAAGGACAGAACAAAAGCAGGTCACCCCCCTTAATAATCGCTGACTAGTTAGATGAGTTAACCACTGCATAAAAAACTACGCTCGTAATTCAGTCATGCGAATTATATTTCCATGCAAGACCAATAATATACTACTATTGGTCTTGTGTCTATGTATAAGATAACGGAGAGGAACAGAACTTATGTGGGCAACTGTACATCAGTATAAGTAGTATATCCAATGTACAAGAATTATTTAATGTTCACGTCATATGTGGAGTTCGGCCTTCAAATTACCAATACTAAATTATCAAGTTCAATGCATATATATACTGCATAATTATGGTATATATTCCAAATTGTATGTTTATATTTATCATATCTCTTATGTTTTATTTATGCTACAAAAGAGTAACTATTTGTTGGCAGTGGGCCTCATTATTCGTTACTATAAGAGGGGAGGGTTCACTTTTTGCTCGATTTTATTTATTATTTTTCTAGTTTCCTCCCTAGACCTCCAGCAAACTTTAAAAAAAAAAACATCCATTGGAGCCCCCTTCTAGATAAATGTGTAAATTTTTCGGTAGAAAAATTTCCTGGCCGAAGGCCGTTTCTTCCAAAATTACAGGCTCACTATCGTTCGCAAGGGAAAAAATCAACACCTAAATAGCACGAAAGGTCTTAATATTGACAAGGAAATGGGGCGGGTCTTAAAATCGACAAACTAATGGGGCAAACATCTTAAAATCTGAAAACTAATGGGGCTAAACATGAGGGAGAAGGGGATCTAGAAAAACGACCCATCTCCCCTTAATCTGATAGTTCATCAACTTACCTGTACAACCAGACCCCATAGTCCTAACTCACTCATACAAATTCGTGGACCCTCTACATTGTCCTGTATGCAATTATAACTCTCTGGATATGTATATACATCATACATATATCTATCTATCTATATACTCAGGCCCAATCCCCACATTTCCTTTCCTTTTTTTTTTGGGGGGGGGGACTCAAGACAGAGCCAGATTAGGGACAACACAACAGAAAACAATGAACACACAAAAACAAAATACAAATTCAAACACATCTATACATACATACCTAAATATATTATGAGAGGCTTTACCTGAGCTGAATAAAAGCCCCTAATTATTCCTGTTGGTGATATTATAAAATATCACCGTATAAAAAGGTTAAGAGGATTTTCGGAGAACGCTGTGACCTTTATTTTGCAAGGAAGAGTTAGTACGTCAGAGTAGGTGCGTGCGCGTGTGTGTGTGTGCCTTTGTGTTTGTGTGGTGTGTGTGTGATTAGGGGAGGGGGGAAGGGAGTTGGGTCTTGGAACTAAAGGCCAGTGTCCCGCAGTGCGTCTGACTGGTGGAGTTACAGTAGTTAGAGTGCGTTGTACAGTACATAAGTCCAAGATGGTCGATTTGGTGTGCGGCGAAAATTACTAGTGTCTGTTTCTTTTCAACTGACGGTAAATTACAAAGTTCCCATCAAGATTTATCAGTTATTTTAAAGGTTTTGTTGTAAAATATGGTGGTAATTATATTAACTTGGTCTTAATATGATGCAGAGACGCAGTGGTTTCATATTTGTCCATTAAGTGTTGATAAATTAGCTGGTAAGGGATTCAATTTACCGTCACCTGAAAAGACACAGAGTATAGTGCCCTCTCTCAGCCGACAGTCGAGCTTGTGGGCTCACTGGCCCTTAAGGGGAGATGGTTCGTTTTTCTGGTCCCCCTTCTCCCTCGTGCTTTGCCCTATTAGTTTTCAGACTTTAAGACGTTTGGCCCATTAGTTTGGCGATTTTAAGACCTTTCGCTCCTTTTCTGTGTCACTATTGAGACTTTTCGTGTCATTTAAGTGTCTTTTTTTCTCCTAGCGAGCGATAGCGAGCCTGTAATTTAGGAAGAACCGACCTTCAGCCGGGACATTTTTCTACCGAAAAATGTACAAATATATCTTGAAGGGGGATCCTTGGGTTGTTTTTTTAAGTTTGATGGAGGTCTAGGGAGGAAACTAGAAAAATACTAATTCAATGAAAAACTCGACCAAAAAATGAACCATCTCCCCCTTAACACAATCAAACACTTCTACCTCACCTAATGTACTTTGTCTCTGTACAAGCCTTGAAAACGGCTCCTCCTCAGGATAACCTTCTTCATCCAAGGCCAGTGAAGATAAGTGGTATACATATTACAGGGTGTCAAACGAGTATTTTTTGTTTTTATTATTGTATATGTAAGGATAGAATTATGGTTCATAGTTCAAATTATGTCTTGGGAAGGGATACAATGGCCAAAACAATGCTCTCATGTTAATTATGTCTTGGGAAGTAATACAATGGCCGAGACAATGCTATCATGTTAATTATGTCTTGGGAAGTAATACAATGGCCGAGACAATGCTATCATGTTAATTATGTCTTGGGAAGTAATACAATGGCCGAGACAATGCTATCATGTTAATTATGTCTTGGGAAGTAATACAATGGCCGAGACAATGCTATCATGTTAATTATGTCTTGGGAAGTAATACAATGGCCGAGACAATGCTCTCATGTTAATTATGTCTTGGGAAGTAATACAATGGCCGAGACAATGCTCTCATGTTAATTATGTCTTGGGAAGTAATACAATGGCCGAGACAATGCTCTCATGTTAATTATGTCTTGGGAAGTAATACAATGGCCGAGACAATGCTCTCATGTTAATTATGTCTTGGGAAGTAATACAATGGCCGAGACAATGCTCTCATGTTAATTATGTCTTGGGAAGTAATACAATGGCCGAGACAATGCTATCATGTTAATTATGTCTTGGGAAGTAATACAATGGCCGAGACAATGCTCTCATGTTAATTATGTCTTGGGAAGTAATACAATGGCCGAGACAATGCTCTCATGTTAAATTATGTCTTGGGAAGTAATACAATGGCCGAGACAATGCTCTCATGTTAATTATGTCTTGGGAAGTAATACAATGGCCGAGACAATGCTCTCATGTTAATTATGTCTTGGGAAGTAATACAATGGCCGAGACAATGCTCTCATGTTAATTATGTCTTGGGAAGTAATACAATGGCCGAGACAATGCTTTCATGTTAATTGTCTAGTAACCCTTCTCATAATCATTCAAGTCTTCAAACTAAATTGCTTCGGTTTCACACCCTGATCCATAATGTGCTAACTTCATTAGGCTACATCATTAACACCAATATATATATATATATATATATATATATATATATATATATATATATATGTTAGTAAAGCCAGGTAATAAATTTTCTTTAATACATACGAGGTTGAAAGAAATGGCAATTTCTGCGTTGGAAATTTTATTATTCAAAGTTTCCAGGTCTCTGATGAGTTTTCGCTGGGTGGCAGGAAGTAGATGAAGGAGATGAGCAAAATTCATGGTGGTACAGGGTTACATAAATGTACATGATGATACAGGATATACGACGCGTTTCACTGGACAACCAGCATTATCAAGTAAGGAAGGAATGAAATAAAAGGTAAACAGGAAGGGTATATATAGAGGGTGGAGGATCAGAGGAGGAGGAAAACAGGGGGCAAAAGTCTGCTATTGGTGGAAGCGTAAACTAGGAGAGAGAAGGGGTTAACCGCTCCACGCATGCGCACTGGATGCGGGATGGTGGTCAGTAGGTGGGGTCGAAGCTGATTGGCTGCGTGTCGAACAACCATAAAAAAGCTTGCCCGTCTTTATGGCGGAAACTTAAAACTTCCCAAACCAACAAAAGGATATATAAACCTTACTAACACCATTCAGACCCTGGACCAAGAAGACCTCCTCAACAAAGGCCTCAACTGCCACTACAGCTCCAAACCTGGCCCCCACCGGAAACGCCTAGAAACGGAAATCCTCCTGGACGACATCCTACGACTCAAGAAGGATGGCAAGGTCACACTACTCCCGCCCTACAACCTACTCTCCTCGCTGAAGCCGCCAAAACCAGAGGAACTCACCATAGCAAAATACTCAACAAACAACACTTCCAAGCTGCCAAACTATTAAGAGACAACCCCAACATCATCATCCGTCGTGCGGATAAAGCTTCCTGCCTCGTGATCCATGACAAGGAGGAATATCTTAGAAAAAATGGACGTCATCTTAAGTGACAACACTAAATTTAAAAAGATCACCCGCAACCCAACCGACGAAATCAAACGTATTGCCAACACCACCATCACCGCCATCAACGCCAAACAAGGAGGGATCCACCTTAAAAAACTCGTCGGAGAATACACCCCTGGTTATGCGTACGGAACCATCAAAACACACAAACCTGGGAACCCCCTCCGCCCCATCATCTCCCAGATCCCCACTGCCACCTACCAGATCGCCAAGGCCCTGAACAACCTCCTCACCCCCTACGTGCCCAGCCAATTCAACCTTAACTCAGCCCACGATTTCTTGGAAATTTTACGAGACGCCCCCCGTAACAACAACCACACTATCGCCTCTCTCGACGTAGAAAGCCTGTTCACCAACGTGCCAGTGGATAGGACCATTGACATGATTCTACGTCGAATTTATCATTGCCCTGATACACCTACACTGGACATCCTGGAGAAGGCCCTGAAAACACTACTGGAGCTATGTACCAAGGAGGCCCCCTTCCTTTGCCCCCGGGGCAACATGTACAAGCAGATAGACGGTGTGGCGATGGGCAGCCCCCTAGGAGTTCTTTTTGCGAACTTTTTCATGGGTACCATCGAGGAAGAGCTCCTAGCTGCCCAACGACCAGCCGTCTACTGTAGATACGTGGATGACATCTTCGTGCAAATCAAGGAACTCCACGAACTACAGGAACTCCAGCGTCGCTTCATGACCTCCTCCGGACTTAACTTCACCTTTGAAAAATCTAAACAATGGACAACTCCCCTTCCTCGACATCCTCGTAGCTCTGAACGACCATGGGTTCAAAACCACCGTCTACATTAAACCTACTAACACAGGACAATGCCTCAACGGCGATAGTGAATGCCCCCGCCGTTATCTTCTATCCTCCATCTCCGCCTATGTTAGGAGAGCCCTCACGCACTGCTCTACCTGGGCCGACACCCACCAGGAACTAGAAAGACTATCCCAAGTTTTAGTAAATAACGGATACTCCAACTCCGACATCTCCAGCACCATCAACCACCATCTTGAAAAATGGTACACCCAAAGCCCTCCCAACATTGACCCCCCCAATGAAATTAAGATCTTCTACCGCAATTACATGTCCTCTGAACACAAAAATGACGAGGCCGTCTTAAAAGAAATAATCTCCAAGCATGTCCACCCAACCAACCCGGAAAACAAAATCAAATTAATAATTTATTACAAATCCCCCAAGACCTCCAACCTCGTTCTCCGCAACAAACCAGCCTCCACCCAGATAAAGAGCCCGATGACCGACGATCACGTCATTTACCAACATACCTGTAATTATGAGGACTGTGGACCTCATTCCTATATTGGTATGACGCAGACTCGTCTTTCACGTCGGTTAACTCTTTCACCTTCAGGCTGGAGCCATCAAAGACCACTATCTCACCCCTAACCACCCTCACCTCACACGCAACGAGTTAGAGAAACACACCACCATACTCGATAAAGAAAGTGACCCAAGGAGATTACCTATACTCGAAGCTTTATATATCCAAGCCTTACATCCCAACATCAACAACCAAACTCTGGACCTTCAGATCTTCCTTCTGCCAAAAGGCACTACCCTACAGGACCTAACACCCCTCCTCGCCCCCCGGTGCCCTTGACGCAGCCCCCCGCGCTACCTCCTTCAGCTTCGTCTTCTGCAGGCGCCACACAACTTAGGCCACGCCCCTCGACACGCAGCCAATCAGCTTCGACCCCACCTACTGACCACCATCCCGCATCCAGTGCGCATGCGTGGAGCGGTTAACCCCTTCTCTCTCGTAGTTTACGCTTCCACCAATAGCAGACTTTTGCCCCCTGGTTTCCTCCTCCTCTGATCCTCCACCCTCTATATATACCCTTCCTGTTTACCTTTTATTTCATTCCTTCCTTACTGATAATGCTGGTTGTCCAGTGAAACGCGTCGTATATCCTGTATCATCATGTACATTTATGTAACCCTGTACCACCATGAATTTTGCTCATCTCCTTCATCTACTTCCTGCCACCCAGCGAAAACTCATCAGAGACCTGGAAACTTTGAATAATAAAATTTCCAACGCAGAAATTGCCATTTCTTTCAACCTCGTATGTATTAAAGAATATATATATATATATATATATATATATATATATATATATATATATATATATCATCTGTAGTTATGTTTATAAATAATACCTACCGGTACTGTATATAATATATATATATGTTATGTGCATGCAGTAATATTGTGCTGTTAGGATTTGACCTTTAACCCTTTTCCTCCCACTCCCCGCACATCCCGCTGCCCGAGAACATCCCACTGTGGCCCCTCAATCAACTGAACTTAACCCCTTCAGCACCATGACGCCTTTTTACCTTTGAGTCTGGCTAAAATTAAATGATTTTATGCAGTTTAAGGGAAGATTTCTACTTGGATTTTGTTCTTGACCCCTTTCTCTCATGTTTAACCCTATTGCTTTGAGATTTTAAGACGTTCACCCCATTAGTTTGGTGATTTTAAGAAATTTCGCCCCATTTCTGTCAATTTTAAGATTTTTCGTGCTACTAAGGTGTCTAATTTTTCCTGGCGAGCGATAGCGAGCCTGTAATTTAAGAGGAACCGGCCTTTGGCCGGGAAATTTTCTACCGAAAAATGTACACACTTATCTTGAAAGAGGGTCAAGGGGGTGTAATTTTAAGCTTGATGGAGGTCTAGGGAACAAACTCAAAACCTCCCCTTAAGACCATTCGCGCCATTTAGGTGTCGATTTTCTCTTGACGAGCTATAGCGAGTTTGTTGTTTTGGAGGAACCGGCCTGTAGCCTACCGGGATATTTTTCTGCCGAAAAATGTACAAATTAATCTTGAAGGGGGATCTTGAGGATGTATTTTTTATGGTTGATGGAGGCCTCGGGAGGAAACTAAAATAATAATGAATAAATAAATAAACAAATAAATAAACAAATAAACAAATAAATAAACAAATAAATAAATAAACAAAAATAAATAAATAAACAAAACAAATAATTAAACAAATAACTAAACAAATAAACAAATAAATAAATAAACAAATAAACAAATAAATAAACAAATAAATAAACAAATAATAAACAAATAAATAATAAACAAATAAATAATAAACAAACAAACAAATAAATAATAAACAAATAAACAAATAAACAAATAAATAAACAAATAAACTAATAAAATAATAAACAAATAAACCCTACCCCTTTATTGATGTGCTCATTTAGGTATCTTTTTTACTAGTATTTAAGTTTCCTCCGTAGACCACCATCAATCATATAAAAACACCCGCCCAAGACCCTCCTTCAAGATAAATTTGTACATTTTTCGATAGAAAAATGTCCCGGCCGAAGCCCGGTTCCTCTTAAATTACAGGCTCGCTTTCGCTCGCCAGGAAAAGACCGACACCTAAATGACACGAAAAGTCTTAATATTGACAAAAAGAAATAGGGCGAAAGGTCTTAAAATCGCCAAACTAAAGTCCGAAAACTAATGGGGCTAAAGATGA